>JAYEVG010000049.1:0-211835 GCA_036346395.1 Hsuehochloa calcarea | reverse complement strand
TACAATATAAAATAATCGTAATGAGGACAAGCGAGTATGGAAAAGCTACACGTGTCCTCCTCAATCTCTAACCAAATTAACTCAATAAAAGTTCAATTTGATCAATTTACCCAACCAATTCAATTGTCCCTAATCTGGCAGTTTTACTAGAAAATTCACCAATAAAAACCGTAAGTCCAAAAGACCTGAAACCAGTGCACAAATTTTCTTAACTTAACTGGCTACAAAACTCTAGTTGATGGTAAACTCTAATTCGGCCATTACAGAGGTCTAACCATCCATTGAAAAACTATAACTGCAGTCTGCCCAGAAATCTGAACAGCCCTAAAGAAAATGCTCTAACTTTTAAACCACTGATCCAATTAAAGTGATTTTTACAGACTGGAAACATGATGAAATTATCTTCAAAACCTAGTTGGGTGGCTGACCTGATTCTGACTCTAACTAGATCAAAACCTAGGTGCAACTGACTATACCCATCAGTTTTGACAGACAGACCAACGCGTAGTAAAACAGCCATAACTTTTAATCTACTGGGTGAAAATTTGTGATCCAGGTGCCAAAAGAAAGCTAATGAAATAAGGAACAAAACTCTAGAAGGCGAAATCATCCAATTCTGCCTCTAAGGCACCCAAAACCGAGTTGCAACCTACTGTACAGAACCGATCTACTAACAGAAATTACGCGATACAACCAAAAACATGGAATCGACAACTCAAACGCAATCAAACAGCGATGGGTCTCTCGTTACCCTTGTAGACCCAAGAACGACGAGGAACAACTTCCCAAAGCCTTCCCTCTCCTCCTTTGGCCAGCTCCAACTCCACGCACCCGATTGGAAGGAAATCGCCATGGAGGAAGAACCGAAGAAGAACACTTGGAAGGCCGGGGGTGCAGCTCCGGGGGTCTCCAATGGCAGCCACCAAAGGTGAGGGAGGCGCCTAGGAGGAGGGGAGGAAGGGAGGGGGCGGCACAAGGGGAGGAGAGGCGGCTTGGGGGAGGAAAGGGGAGGAAATAGGGTTTGGGGGAAAAGGGTACTCCCCTTGGCGGCCCCTAGGTGGTGGCGGCCCACTATCGGGCCTCTGGTCGCGAATCTGCGGCCCGGGTTGCCTGATATTAACATATACCCCGATTTAATAGGATTTTTCACGAAAACGATTTCTTTCGCTCTCTCCGACCTCTTTCTTTCTACCGATCCATTTCCGGAGTATTACAGTCTACCCCCCTTAACAGGATTCGACCTCGAATCTAATCAACGATCCAACAGAAAGAAATGAATACCAGAAATTACAACTTAAACAATTTACCTTAAACGAATGTGGTCTGGGTATTGCTCTCTCATGCGGGACTCCAACTCCCAAGTGGCCTCTCTCTCGATCGATGCGACCAAAGAACTTTGACATACTTGGTCTTATTCCTCGTAACCCGCTCGATTCTTCCAATATCTTCACCGGCCGGACTCAAGGTAAGGTCTTGCTCGACAATCAAAGGTTCCAAAGGAATGACATGATCCGGGTCTCTCGTAAACTTTCTAAGCATCGAAACATGGAACACGCTAGAACCCCACTCATAGAATCGGGAAGGTCCAACGATAAGCTAGCTTCCCAATTCGTACCACGATTGGGAAGGGTCCAACATACCTTGACTAAGCTTTCCTTTGGTGCCAAACGCACTACGCCTTTAGATGGCGATACTCTCAACAGTAACTTCGCTCCCACCTCAATTCCAAATCTCGCCTTCTAACATCAGTGAGTCTTACGCCGGCTGGCGACCAACAAATTCCGCTAACCTCTCGCCACTCTAGCCATCGTCACGAACCCACGGGACCCAAGATCGCCCGCTCTCCAACCTCATCCCGGACAACGGGACTCGCACTTACGCCCATAGAGAACCTCGTATGGTGCGGCTCGAATCTTGGAATGATAATCGTTGTTATAAGCAAACTCGCCAAGGCTAAATGCTCTTCCCAATTACCTTTCGAGATAAAACACAACACCGAGCATGTCTTCTAAAGTCCGAATGGTGCGCCAGATCGACCATCCGTCTGGGATGAAAGGTCGTGCTAAGACGGAGTTGTGTGCCCAATGCACTCGCAAACTTTCCTGAATTTGAAACGAACTTGGCGCCTCGGCCGAAACAATGGTCTTGGCACTCCTGCAAACGCACAATTTCGTACATAAAGAGGAGCCAAATCGCTTGTCAATTGGTTGTACGAATAGGAATGAAATGTGCGACTTCTCAACCGTCCACAATTACCCAAATAGCATCCTTTCTCGCCGAGTGCGAGGTAAACCAACCACAAAATCCATAGATATATCGTCCCATGGCCAAACCGGTACCTCCAAGGGTTGCAATATCCTGCTGGTCGCTTGTGCTCACCTTGACCACCGGCACACCCCACATGAAGCCACATCTTGAAGCGATATCAATTTTCATCCGTTTCACCGTAAACTTTTTTTAAATCTTTGTACATCTTGGTCTCCCGTGATGTACGGTATAAGGAGTACGATGGGCCTCTTTCAAAATTTCCAATTTTACTTGAGACTCTGTGGCACACAAAGGCGCCTTTAAATCGCAAAGAATCAAATTGGTCTACACCGGTGACCTCGCTTGCCCTCGCCGCAACGCTTCCTCACTCGTTGGAACATCGATCTTGTTTGTTGTGCTACTCGCACCGATCCTAAGGGTCGACTCTAAAATCAATCGAGTCTCGGCTGCAGGCGGTACCCGCAGCGTAAAGAAATATCCATACGCCAAAGTCGCAATAAGACAATCGAGGGTAGGAGGTGTCGCCTTGCGACTCAAGGCATCGGCCACTACATTAGCCTTGCCGGATGGTATCAATAGTAAGATCATAGTCCTTGATCAACTCTAGCCATCTCCTCCGCCTCAAGTTCAAGTCCTTCAGGTAAAGATGTATTTCGTGCTCTTGTGGTCGGTGAACACATCACAAGATTCGCCATACAAATAATGACGCCAGATCTTCAAAGCATGAATCATCTGCAGCAAGCTCTAGATCATGGGTGGGATAATTACATTCATGCTTCTTCACCGCCTCGATGCATAGGCAATCACTTTACCATCCCGCATGAGTACACAACCAAGTCCAACTATGGACGATCTCGAATAGATAGTGAATCTCTTCCTGTGCTCGGAAGAGTAAGAATAGGAGCGATCACTAATCTATCTTTCAAAGAGCAAAATCTGCGCCACAAGCATCGAACCACGAATCTAACACCTTTACATGTCAATCGACATCGGTTTAGCAATGGTTGAAAAACCCTCCACAAACCGCGGTAATAGCCACTAAACCTGTAAAACTCCTTACTTCTTTAACATTGGTTGGTCTCTTCCACTCAACCACTGTCGAAATCTTACTAGGATCAACTGAAATACCCTTCTGATTAATAACGTGACCCAAAAATCCAACTTCAGAAATCCAGAACTCACATTTCTTCAGCTTGGCATAGAATTGATTCTCTCTTAAAGTTTCAAGTACCAACCGCAAATGGTGGGTGTGATCCTCCTCGGTCTTGGAATAAATCAAGATATCATCTATGAATACCACCACGAAATCATCAAGGTATTGATGCAGCATACTGTTCATGGCTTCCATGAAAACTGCAGGAGCATTCGTTAGTCCAAAAGACATAACTTTATACTCATAATGACCATACCTCGTAGAAAAGCCGCTTTCTCAATATCCCGCTCACGAACTCGAATCGATTATAACCCGATCGAGATCAATCTTAGAAAATATCTTAGCTCCTTTCAACCGGGTCGAAAAGGTCATCAATGCGAGGCAAAGGATACTTGTTCTTCACCGTCACTTTGATTAAGTGCCCGATAATCTATGCACATACGCCACCGCCATCTTTCTTTTAATAAAGAGAACAGCGCTCCCAAGGCGAACGCTCATTGAATCATACCTTTGGACAGCAGGTCGTCCAATTGTTTCTTCAATTCCTCCTGAAATGGCCGAGCCAAACGGTAAGGAGACTTGGACAACGGCCGAGTTCCCGGAACAAGATCAATCCGAACTCCACTTTCTCACGGAGGCATTCCGAAGTTCTATAGGAAAGACATCGGAAAACTCCTTCACAACTGGAATCTCCTCAATACTGCGCAAAGAATCGGTCTTTTCATTGAGGGAGCAAAGTAATCCGATGGTCGATGCACGACGGCTAGGGAATAGATTAGCCAAGATAAAATCGAATCGAGATTTGCGCTACCTCGAATACCGTTCTTCACCTAAGGAGCTAGCAAGGTCACCGTCTTCCGAAACAACAAATCTTGGCACGGTATTGGAATAACCACCATACCTGTGATAACATCGAATGGTGCCAATTGAATAACCATAAGATTCGCAGTGAAAACCTCATCATCTATCGAAATAGAACAACCGGACGAGACGGTAGAGCTAGAAATAAGTCCTCCGGGAGCCGACTACCACCGACTCGGATATAAGTGAAAACTCAAACCCACTCTTCTAACAAACTCCAAAGACACGAACGAGTAAGTAGCCCCGAATCAAACAAAGACAAAAGCATCATGCGAATCAACAAGTAAAGTACTGTCACCACATCAGACATCCCAAGGTCTCGTGGGTGGGCATGGCGTAAACCCCGATGCACCGTCAGAAAGACGCACCAACACTCTGCGTCGGAAAGTGGAAACAACTACCGGAGGAACAAACGACGGAGGGGGATGGTGCGGATTCCAATAGAACCTGCAGAGGCGCGGAGTGAAAGCTGCAGTGGACCCCATGCCGGAGGGTACTTGTGGTGCAGAACCGCCGTCAGTCTGAATCAACCTCTGTGGAAGCCGGAGGAAGAAGGCTGCTGGGACGGTCTCCCATTTGATGATACTAGCCGGATTTTGCTTACACACCGAGGACTTGTGACCCTCTCGACCACATCACTGCATGTTCCTTGAAGGAACATTCGAAGCTCGATGCCCGCCACCACACCGAAAGCACTTCATGCCCCGACAGAACAGACGCAATCGTAGGGGCGAAGATGAAGAACGTGGCGCCAAGAAGAAGAAGGCGCCATCTTTGAACAGACGGAAGGTTGGTTCTTGTGAAACCTCTTAGCGTGGTCATTGAAAAGACCCACCACCTCCACCGAAACTCCGCTCGCCACCGCCGAGATCCACCAAGAGCAACCGAACCACTAGAAACATGCCCTTGCGACGAAGGAGCTCTTTCCAACTCCATCCTCTAGCTTTGCTCAACCACCGAGCTAAAGTCACGTGAGACTGTTGCTCCCGAATCGGCGATACTCTGATTGAGGCCCCGCCGAACCTCTTAGCCTTCTCTTTATCATCACTCGCCACCTTTGGGACAAAGCGCACTGTTGTTAAATCCGCCTCATACTCGAGATCCGACATTTTCCTTGCACAAAGGTCGAGGTGATTGCTCCATCTTCTCGATGAAGGAGTCGATAAAACCGTGTCCTAACCTCTCCACAAAAACCTCCCAAGTCACAAGACCTGCTACCGTGTCCGGAAGACAGACCCTTCCCACGAGATGTCGGCTGGCCCTTCAAATGAAAGGCCACAAATCGCGCTTCTGCGCGGATGCCACTCTAAAGCTCCAAACGACGCTCCATGTACCTCAACCATCCGCAACTGAACGGTGTACTGCTCCGTCAAAAGTGTCCAGACGGGCGACATCCACTCACTGAGGCTCATCCTAGCCTCGGGTGGAACAGCAGCGACCACGTGTTCCGCCACAGTGCAAAGAATGCAGAATGGCCGCCGCAATTGTTGGCGGAGTTGTTGATTCTCCTTATTAAGGTCCGAATGAGATCGGCGGTTGCGGCCGGTGGCTCAAGAACCGAGGCGCAATGAGGCAATCTCCTCGATGCCGGCTCCACCAACCTCTCGAGCGAAGACGATGTAGGCTGCGGACGCGGCCACGACCACCATTACGGGTCGGTGGGCGACCACGACCACTACCTCTACCTCTAGCCATCTATGAACAACACAACAGAAAAGAAAATCAAATACATAGCTCAACGAATCGATAAACAAATTAATTGGGACAAAACCAAGCAATTGCGGAAAAACAATGGTTTACCCAACCCTTCCTATTGTGCACAATGTGTCATTTTAATATTATTACCACGGACCAAGCCCGCTCGATACCAAGCTGTAACACCACGACTATAAGGAAGTCAAGATGTTACCTACAATCACTACTCTTCCAATGAATAACATCAAATCTCATGAACAAGTGAAACGAGTATTATGAATATATGGAAACAAGCATTCATCCTCAAGTCTTAATCAACGAATTGAAAGAAAACAGTTCGACAGAAGATATGATAAACAAGGCCATGATGGCTTATTACAATGCAACATAAATCATAATCAATGATATTAAAAGTCCTCAAATTGTTTGTTGTAATAAAGTGAGTGCATCGTGATGAACTACCCTCCACAAGATCATTCTTCCTTGTCATTTACCTAAATAAGACAATAAAGCAAGAATGAGCCAAAGACTCAACAAATAATCAGTATGTAACAAACAAGCATACAAAGGAACAATATATCTCAAACATAATTTGAACCACTAATGGAAACGAATATATGAATGGATGAAGTGGAATGGTGCATTGAAGGAAATGGACATTATGCAAAGATATATACGGTATAGCGAGCGAAGCACCGTCGGTGTTCACTTAAAGTATTCGTATGAAGAGCGTTTCATACGATCGTCCAACGTGGCCCACATTGGAATGGTGGACTCACGTGGCGTGGCCCACATTGGAATGGTGGACTCACGCACCCATCTTGGAATTGATGGGATTTCAAGTGCCCATCTTTGGAATTGATGGGTCTTACCAAAATAATGTATGCATGTCATGATGATCCCATGTCAATAATGAATAGTAATCATAAATGAAAAGAACACATGGCATTCATCTACAACTACAAACAAATGTAAACATTCATTCACACATCATACATGACATCAAACATTGAATACAATTTACTTTGCTGCTTGTTTACGCAACGGGTTGGGAGGTAATTGAGATACCCCTCCACTCACCGCTTCACCGCCTACAATATAAAATAATCGTAATGAGGACAAGCGAGTATGGAAAAGCTACACGTGTCCTCCCTCAATCTCTAACCAAATTAACTCAATAAAAAGTTCAATTTGATCAATTTACCCAACCAATTCAATTGTCCCTAATCTGGCAGTTTTACTAGAAAATTCACCAATAAAAAACCGTAAGTCCAAAAGACCTGAAACCAGTGCACAAATTTTCTTAACTTAACTGGCTACAAAACTCTAGTTGATGGTAAACTCTAATTCGGCCATTACAGAGGTCTAACCATCCATTGAAAAACTACAACTGCAGTCTGCCCAGAAATCTGAACAGCCCTAAAGAAAATGCTCTAACTTTTAAACCACTGATCCAATTAAAGTGATTTTTACAGACTGGAAACATGATGAAATTATCTTCAAAAACCTAGTTGGGTGGCCGACCTGATTCTGACTCTAACTAGATCAAAACCTAGGTGCAACCGACTATACCCATCAGTTTTGACAGACAGACCAACGCGTAGTAAAACAGCCATAACTTTTAATCTACTGGGTGAAAATTTGTGATCCAGGTGCCAAAAGAAAGCTAATGAAATAAGGAACAAAACTCTAGAAGGCGAAATCATCCAATTCTGCCTCTAAGGCACCCAAAACCGAGTTGCAACCTACTGTACAGAACCGATCTACTAACAGAAATTACGCGATACAACCAAAAACATGGAATCGACAACTCAAACGCAATCAAACAGCGATGGGGTCTCGTTACCCTTGTAGACCCAAGAACGACGAGGAACAACTTCCCAAAGCCTTCCCTCTCCTCCTTTGGCCAGCTCCAACTCCACGCACCCGATTGGAAGGAAATCGCCGCGGAGGAAGAACCAAGAAGAACACTTGGAAGGCCGGGGGTGCAGCTCCGGGGGTCTCCAATGGCAGCCACCAAAGGTGAGGGAGGCGCCTAGGAGGAGGGGAGGAAGGGAGGGGGCGGCACAAGGGGAGGAGAGGCGGCTTGGGGGAGGAAAGGGGAGGAAATAGGGTTTGGGGGAAAAGGTACTCCCCTGGCGGCCCCTAGGTGGGCTGGCCGGCCCACTAATGGGCCTCCTGGGTCGCGAACTGCGGCCCAGGTTGCCTGATATTAACATATACCCCCCCGACGAATAGGATTTTTCGCTGAAAACGATTTCTTTCGCTCTCTCCGACCTCTTTCTTTCTACCGATCCATTTCCGGAGTATTACACCAACTTCCCAATAATAGCATTTTTGATACACAACATACAAACATGCATAATAGATTTTACAAAATAAAGTACAATAAGTAAAATACTAAAAAAATATGATCAAAGGAGGTGCTTGCTTTGCTCTTGCTATTCAAGAAATATGGTGGATTGATCATCGAAATAATTACTCGGACAATCGACGTCCAAATCAAAAGAATTGGAAACGAGTTAAATAACACCAAATAAATTCAACAGTGGCCAAATTAATTATTTTTACATATTCAAGTAGATTATGATTTTATACAAATTTAGGGATAAATTTTATTTAATTTGGAGTTTTGTATAAAAAGTTATTAAGGTTTCATTTATGTTCGGTTTAGAAATTCAAAGAAAATAGAGAAATACGCTTTCCGACAGAGAAAGCGCAATCCCGCGCATGCTCTAATGGGGTTTACGCTTTCCAGTAAGGGAAAGTGTATTCTTCTTATGATTGAAAACATATTTTCAATTTTTATTTGATTTTTGTTTAATCCGACAGGTTGGGCCCACTGTTAGTGACACGGTCCAAGAGAACAGTGCGTGAACTAAAGTTTACACACTCGGTCTACTAGTTCATGGACTAGCACTATGCACTTAAGTGGCAGTGGGGCCTGCATGTCATAGACTCATTACAGAATATTTTGATTTAAGATTTCTTTTAATCTATAGTTTGGTCCCACATGTCAGTGATTCATTAGCACTAGATCAACAACTAATCAAAGCTTAACGTCTAATGACCGCGATTAGACACGCTAACGATGATATACTGTGCCCCTCCGGTAATGCCGCGCGGAGGCGCTCACCGATGTGGCTCGGCGACGCTGGAAATTTTCCAAAATGGAATCGTCGTGCTATTGTGCACTCGTGGGCACCAACGATGAGGCCGGAGATGGCCTCACACGTGGCGTGCCAGTGTTGAGAGGAGGAGCGGGTATGGCAAAGAGCCAAAGCTCAAATGAGCCATAACCTTGTTAAACTAATGCACGACTGAGCTACTATGGACTAAAAGAAGTATACCAGAAGGACGCGGATTGGCTAAGGAGGTCGGAGATGGCTGGTTGACAGTGAGTCGCGGCGGTGAGATGGTGTGTGCGTGGAGAAGTAACATGGCCGAAGGAGAGCTTTCATTGACGGTCAGGGAAGTTTGCTGGTGCTCAGGCGATGCTCGAGGTCCAGTGAATTGACTTGAGGTGCAGTAGCGCTCCGATGATGCTTGAGGCGACGACCTTGGCCGAAGATGAGGAATAAGCTTTGATTTCACCTTTCCTGTGGATCGATCGAGAAATAAAGTGAGGGGAACACATTAAGGGGCTCTAGAACACGAATTAATGTGAAAGGATTGGCAAGGAACCCTTCTGGTGCGGTAGAACGATGATGGTGGCGCACGGCCGAATTGGTGCTCCGAGAGCTCGAGTGTTTGAGCTCGGTTTGAGGAGAAGAGAATCAGTGGGAAGGTGTGCAATGAGAGGGAAAGGGTGAGACAAAGCTCTAGGTAGGTTTATATAGGCTGAGGGGCAGAGAATCACGAGGGGGAGCTCAGGGAGGACATGGCGTCTCTCCCGGTTGCGCGCAACTCAATAGGGGTGAGGGTGGTGCTGAGGTGATGCGGAGTTGACTGGGAGGAGGTGGGGAGTAATGGCGGTAGTTGACGACCAGAAAATTGGAGGCGGCGGGGGAAAACTGTAGGCACGTGGTGATGTCCTGGCGAGCGTGCACTGGCATGGCTGAGCCGAGGTGGCAGATGAACACTACTGTGGGCCCACCGCTTAGCGAGGTGAGAGGTGAGTTAGGGTTAGGATTTTTCAATTTTTCTGCTGAATTAATTCCAGATTTTATTCACCAAGCAAATAACTTCGGAATTTAATATTACTTTTTTTGTAGGCTTATGAACTAATGCAGTTTCTCCTATAAAATTTTCAGAGGTTAATCATTTTTTTTTGAATTTATCTAAAATTCGAATAATGTTCTGCTCTTAAGTATTTGTAATTATTTTTCTTAACAAAATTATATATATAAGTTTTTGTGAATTGTTCCTAGGATAATAGGCCCAAAATAATTCTCTCATTACATAGTTTTACTTTGTTTTATCTATTTCCTTTTTAGAACCTATTTGTTTGGAGTTCAAGTTTGGATTTTTAAATCAAAGTCAAATTCAAACATAGTGTATTTTCACATACAAATGAGCAAAGTATTTCTACTGATGCATTTATGATACATAATCCTAGAATTTGGATTTTGGGATGTACAGGCCTACCCCCCCCCCTTACAAAGATTCTAATCCCTGAGATTCAGAGGACTCGGTAAAGAAATTAGGGAATTCGGCTCGAAGGCGGTCTTCTCGTTCCCACGTAGCTTCGTCTTCAGTGTGGTTGCTCCATTGGATCTTCAACATCTTGATAGCTCAGCTACGAGTATGGCTCGTGGCTTCTTCTAAAATCCGAATTGGGTGCTCCCGTTAAGAAAGATTCGGTTGGAGGTCAAGGTTCTCTAACTGAGGGAGTTCGGTAGGGGTTCAGAAACAATTCTTGAGTTGCGATATGTGAAAGACATCATGCATATCTAAAAGTTGAGGTGATAGCTGAATTCGGTATGGACCGATATACCGAGGTGCCAGTTTTCCATGGACTTGGAAACGGCGGATACCTAGCAGTGGCGAGACCTTGAGATAAAAAAAATTATTTACTTCAAAGCTCAGCTTACAGTGTTGGCGGTCGGCATAACTATTCTTGTTGGTGATATGCCCTAGAGGCAATCATGGAGATGATTGTATCACGTGTATGTTTATGAGTTATAAAATAAGTGTTATTATGTTCCTTGAATGAATCATCAGTTATAAAGATTAACGATTATGTGACTTGTTGGTGAAGCTCTTTTTACTTATATGATGTTGTTCTAAATGTATCCCTAGTCGGATGTCACTGGTCGGAATACCAGTGATCATATCGACCTACATATTTATTGATTGATGACTATGTTTTACCGATCATGGATATAGGGATATCGAATCAATAATGTGAACACATGTTAGAGAATATGGTGTTGGATTGACCCACCTTGAGACACTTTTGAGATTATTATGATTTTATGTGTCATCAGTTGGTCTCAAGCAATGATGATGTATAATCCTTAGTCCTGAAATCAACATGGTTTCCTACATGTGTAAGAATACACTTTGGAGTTGCCAAACGTTATTCCGTAACTGGGTGGTTATAAAGGTAGCTTTCAGCTATACTATGAAACATCCGAAGGAATGTGACTCGTCGGATATGGCATTTACCCCTCCTACCAAAATAGGAGAAATATCTTTGGACCCTCGATGTGGTTGGATAAAGAAAGTTGATGGCCATGCTACTAGTGGTCGTATAGAGATACGAGCTAATCGTAGATCATATTGCATTAATGTTCGTCTGATGTAATTCGTGTGTATTCGGGAATCGTTATGTCCTGCTAGGAGACATTGACGACTCGTGATAAAAAAGAAGTTTCCAAGTCACAACCGATTACGCATGAACCTAACGGGTCACACACTTAATGGGTTGGAACAAACGTGTTTGAATAGAATCTGTCACAAACTCTATGTAAGGAGATGCATGAGGCTGTTGGGAGGCATACATGACACACGATACGAGTTGACGTGAGTTGTTTCAAACCCTAACTCTCATCTTCTTGAGAGAGCCTTCCCATGTGACTTAGTGCTAGCACACCGGCGTACGGTTGTTCTTTCTATGGATGTGTGGATACCGTAGAGGTGCTACTAAGGTTCTTTATTGCGCTTTGAGGACGATCCATGACCTTGGCGAGGAACTCAATTGGTTGCCGCAGGGACGATCGACTACACGTAAGGTCAACTACGTTGGACGATCGACAACGATGAACGATCGACTACGCTAGACGATCAACTACGTTGGACAATCGACTACGACCACTACATCAATGTGCTCTTCATTGGACCAGGCTGCTCCAAATCTTCTTTCACTACACTGCGTGTCTGGTGATAATGATTTGTGATCTCTTGCTTGCATGGCATCCTGGTTTATGTGGTAGAATTTTTGAATTATCAGCTAGCGTAGCCTACCCGTATCCCTTCACTTCTGTCTTGACTGTGCTTCCTTTAGGCATTTCTTGATCGCATCGACTTGCTCTTGTGCTTCTTGGATAACTGTCGGTCCAAAGAACTGTCATTCTTCGACTTCAGACCAGAACAATGGTGTTCTGCACTTTCTCCCATAAAGTGCTTTAAACGGGGACATCTGAAGACTGAACTAGAAGTTGTTCTTATAAGAAAACTCAGTGAACGCTAAGCATTTCTCCCAATTCATGCTGTAGGACAACACACATTCTCACAACATGTCTTCCAGAATCTAATTGGTCCTCTCCGTTTGATCTCCTGTTTGGGGTGGAAAGCCGTGCTAAAGAATAGCTCGGTTCCTAACAGTTCGTGTACACTATTCCAAATTCGGGAGGTGAACTGAGGTCCTCGATCAGAGGTGATGATCTTTGGCACACCATGGAGACGAATGATATTATTTAGGTAAAGTTCTGCAAGCTTGGCTCCATTGTATGTGGTGCTAACTGGAATGAAGTGTGCTACTTTGGTTACGTGATGCACAATAACCCAGAAAGAGTCATGCCCATTTTGGTCTTTGGTAACCCTGATATGAAATCCATGTCGACTTCATCCCATTTCCACTTGGGGATATTCAAGGGTCAGAGTAAACCGTGGGTTGCTGGTGTTCTGCCTTGACATGCTAGTGCACATCGCACATGGCAACATGTGCGGCGACATCTCCCTTCATACCGAGCCACCAGAACTGCTTCCGAAGATCCTGGTGCATCTTGGTGCTTCCAGGATGAATAAATTGGGGAGAATCATGAGCTTCTCTGAGGATTAGTTCCTTGATACCTTGATCATTGGGAACGCAGAGCTGCTGTCCGTGCATAATTAATCCACTCACATTATCAGAAAATTCAGATTTCGCCATCTCGTAAGTTGAGCTTGATTTTGACGATTGCCGAATCCTTAAGCTGAGTGGACTGAATCTGTGATTCGAGTGTAGGTTGCAGTGCTAAGGTAGCAACATAACCTTCCTCAACCACTTCTAAGTTGAGCTTTCGAAACTCTTCATGCAGCATTAGTTGATTTTCTTCGATCGATGTACTCATGAAGTGAAGTTTCCGGCTGAGAGCATCAGCGACAACATTGGCTTTACCAGGGTGGTAATGAATGCCTAAGTCATAGTCCTTGAATAATTCAAGCCATCTTTGCTACGTTAGGTTTAGATCCGGCTGGGTAAAGAAATACTTCAGGCTCTTATGATCTGAGTAAATCTCGCACCGGTTGTCGATAAGATAATGCCTCCATATCTTGAGAGCATGAACCACTGCTGCTAACTCCAAATCGCGGGCTGGATAATTAGCATCAGGTGGCTGTAGTTGATGTGAGGCATAGGCCACTACTGTGCCTTCTTGCAACAGCACACAACAGGGGATGTGGCACGATGCATCACAATACACAACGAAGCTTTTGTGTATGTCAGGCAGAGTAAGCACTAGGGCTAATGTGAGGCCTTTCCTTAACTCGTGGAAGCTCTCGTCACATGCTACTAACCATTCAAACTTCTTCTCCTTTTTCAGAAGCTGAGTCGTCTGTCTTGCAATCTTAGAGAAGTTCTTAATAAATCGGTGGTAGAATCCCGCCAGACCGAGGAAACTTTGGACTTCAGGAATGGTGAGGGGTTGTTTCCAAGATAGAACATCTTGTATCTTGCTTGGATCCAGAGCCACACCTCCTTCGGATAGAACATGGCCTAGGAAGCCGACTTCCTTTAACCAGAACTCGCACTTGCTGAACTTAGCATATAGTTGATGTTCACGTAGCTTATCGAGCACCAACCGCAAGTGTTGTTCGTGCTCTTCTGTGGTCTTGGAGTAGATAAGAATATCATCAATAAATACCACCATGAACTGATCCAAATACTCCATGAAGATCTTATTCATAAGATTCATGAAATTAGCAGGAGTATTGTTCAGTCTAAAATACATTACGGTATACTTGTACAAACCGTAACAGGTGGTAAATGTAGTCTCCGGAATATCTTCTGGCCTAAATTTGAATATAAAATATCTTAGTCTCAAGTCAATCTTGGACAAGATACAAGCGCCATTCATTTGATCGAACAAGTCATCAATCCTCGGGAGAGGATATTTGTTCTTGATGGTAACTTAGTTCAGAGAACGATAGTCGACGCACATCTTTCTTTGTTACAAACAAGACGGGGCTTCCCCATGGGGATGAGCTAGGGAGAATGAATCCCTTGTCCAGCTGCTCCTTGAGTTGCTTCTTCAATTTGGCCAACTCATCTGATGCCATTCGATAAGGTCGCATGGATCGCTACTATAAAACAGGCTATAGAAGATGCCTCATTACAGAACCAACTGTGATAACATAATCACAGATGGTTTCTTGGAACCGTCTGTGATATAGACCTGTCATAAACGGTTTCTAAGTTCAGAACCATCAGTGAAGTATTACAGACCGTCTATGATAATTTAAGTCATCACATACAGTTCTTGTTCAGAACCATTACTGAAGTATTACAGACAGTTCTGAACAAAACCGTCTGTGATGACTTAGATTATCACAGACGGTTCTGTTATGGAACCGTTTGTGATGACTTATCACAGATGGTTCTATAATAGAACCGTCTGTGATATCCCTTTATTTAAGAGGGAATCGATAGGGTTTGTGCACCCTTACTCGCCACTCTGCCTTACTCTCGCCCCTTCACCTCCCCAGAGCCTTAGCCCGCTCGTTCACCTCCGGCGTACTCCCCGACGCGTGAAGCCTCCTCCCCGATGCTGACCTGCTACTCGACCGACGATGAGTAAGTGATCCCCTCTCTCCCAGGCCCCGACGCCCCTGCTGCTCCGCACCTCCTCGACGCCTCTTCTCCCCGACCTCCACACCGCACGGCCTCAACGCCGCTCGGCCTCCTCCTCCCCTGAAGCCACCTCCCAAGGTACGTCTCCGCCATCCGAAGCCACCTCCTGTGCGTCTCCGCTCCTCACGCATTGGTAAACCCTATCTTAATCGACTAATCACAAAACCGCATGCTTATTCCTATTCAAACACATATACCGATAAACCTATTTCTTACATTACTTAGTAGCTACCTCTGGTAGCTCTGATCTATGTCTAAAAACAGATGCATATTTTTGCTTCACGCTACTACTTTATCTCGTGCTTGTATACTTGCCTATGAGCTCTATTATACCTATCACACATCTATTCTTTCTTTTACCTGGCTATCTGTGAATAAACCCTTGTAAACACCTATCCAAACATGCTTCTCCCTATACTCCGGCTAGCTCTGCTATTCTTGGCTGACCTCTAAGGTCACAGGTGAATCGACGAAACTGTGTCCTTTGCAGCTTTTTGTGCAATGTCATATATTTTATTTACTATGTATCCTATATTTAAGTACAATAATACATAACAAATATGCATGCATAATAGAGTTTACAAAACAAAGTACAATAATGTCGATCCTGGGAACGAAGGATCCCGAATTCTCTGTGTTTTCCACACTAGTCTAGGATTGCTAGTGTACATAATCTAACAAAGAGTGTCATCACAATCATATCACATATTTATTTAATATGAATAAGAGTTTATTACAAAATAGGGCCTGAGGCCAAATAAAATAACACAGTGGAAAACAAATAAGTAGTAGGCCACACGATGCACCACACGCAATCATCTAGGGGTGTAAGCCTAAACGTCTGGATCCTCACCATCTGGATAGAAGTCTTCTCCTGAATAAATATTATTCAACAAGAGTGAGCACAACTTCATGCTCAAAGTTACACCAATAAAGAAATATGATGTATGCATAAGTAAATAAGGGAGGCTGATAGGGTTTATTTGTGTAAAGCAGCATTTTTAGTTTTAACTATTTATACTTAGTCTCAAGTCAATTTTTAATCTATAACTAAAATTAGATTTTAATTTTACAATTTTATAGTGGATAACCTCCATATGAAATATGGTGAAAGATACCCTCCTATCACATAACTAACCGCCCAATTTTACCATAATGATTCACCATCCTAAAAGTATTTACAAAAATCATTTTAAAACAAAAAACAAAGTCTAACTTAGAGTAGCTTTGCTCAGCATGTCCATGACCGTGGACACGGCTATTCTAATAGTTTTACTCTCTGCAGAGGGGGTACAACATTACCCACAAGAGATAATTTGCTCTTTATTTCGGCCAAACACGCTTCCTTAGGCGTGTGACTAAGCAATTATCACCAGACTTTTCCAGTGCTCTACCTCAAGGCTAACACGCCCGCTAAGATTTCAACTCCTTTGGGTTAACCACCTGCCGGAAGCCCCCTCTTGCTCCAGGTGGGAATACTGTTTAACCAACACCTACTCAACAAAAATAGCACATAAGAAAATGAGGTATTACAAATTAATAACCGTAATCCTACCCATACAGAATATGTGGTAGTACGGTGGAACTTTGCAAGATGCGGCTTAAAGGCCGGTCCTTAACTAACTTGTGCGACTTTCCAAAATAACCCGTGGGCCTCAACCCTACCCGAGTTGAGCCCGTGCATAAACCTGCACCTACCAACTGTCCATTTCGCCCAAGTATAAACCAATTTTTCCATTTTGTTTTTCAAAGACATTTGCAAAATTCTTCCATGACAAAACAATGTCATAAGCTTTTGAAAAATAGTTAGTCATTTAGCTAAATTTCTCAAATCAAATATTTTTTATCTAAGCATATCTTTATTTTCAAATTTTTATTTGACTAAGGTGACAAGGATATGATGATTCAATGAACAATATTGGCTATAAAAGGAACTGGAATAACTGGGAATTTAAAATAGGAATTGAAATTAACTGAATAAAATTATGCATGCAATAGAAATTTAAAAACAAAATTAAATAAATTTAAAATACTAGAATCAATATGATCAATGGTATAACTTGCCTTTCTCGAAGTCGTGATAATCTAAGTCTTCAGATGGATCGAGCTCTCCGAAGTCGTCAAAATCTATACACGAAAATAAGCCAAATTCAAATAAATTCAAATAACACACAAATAAATTCAAATGAACATTCAAATTAACTCAAATGAAATAATTTTAGTTTAGTTAGCTATAGCTTCAATTTATACAAATTTAGAAATTTGATTCACCTAAATCGGAGTTCGTATGAAGAATTACGAGCTCATGGAAGTTTTAAATCTAAATAAAACCTAAATTCAGATTTTCCTAATTTTTCTTAATTATTTTTCTAAAGGAAATTCAAATTATTACGCATGCTGACGTCATCGTACGGAAATTGTATTTTGACCGAATTATTTTTCTAAAAGAGAAGCTCTAAGTCAATGACCTGTGGGCCCCATAGTCAAAAGACTAGGTCCACGGTTTGGCCGAAGTCCACCATGGACTTGGTGCATGCTACAGTACAACCGTGCGAGTGTGTTGATGTGAGCACCACGTAGGCAGCCACGTGGATGTCCACGTAGGCCCTAAAATTTGAGTGGCGCTGAGGTGGAGTTGATGTGGCTGAGCCACGTCAGCACCGAGCGGCGGCGCTCTCGGCGGTGCTCTGACGGCCGGTGATGGTACCAAAAGAACGAGCGGAACATGGCGAACCTGAGGTGCACAGTCTCGGCGGAAGGGCGCAAAGGAAACACCGGCGGCGAGGAGTTTGGCGGCGGTGCATTTCGGTCGGCGACGGCGGAGGTGCTCCGGTGGTTCTCCAACGAAACTAGCACGCGCACAGGGTCAGCGACGAGGCGGCGATGCTGAGGAGGTGGTCGACGTCGACGGAGGACCTTGGGCGGCGCCTGTAATACCCCGGAATTGAATCGGGTAATTAGAAAATAGCCGGGAGGAGAAAAGACAATTAAATGAGTATAAATTCCTGAAAAGAGAAGGGGTTTTTCGTAAATCCTCGACAAGCTGGGCCTAGGCCGCAGCCCAGGAGGGGCCCATGTGGCGATCGGCCAAAAAAGGGGGGGTGGCTCCCCACCCTCCCTCATCCTCCCCCACTTTGAGCCGCCACCCCCCTACCCCCTTTCCCCTGCCATGTGCCACCACCACCTTCTCCCCTGCGCCACCATCTCCTCCACAGCACCACCACCCCGGCGAAGGTCCTTGCTGTGGTCCATTGGAGGGAAGGCGAGGCGACGACGGTTGGAGGGCCGGTCAAGTGGAGACAATGGTCGGTTTTGTTCATTGCCACTGCTCGTCCGATTTGGGAGGTGGAGTTCAAGTAAAGGCACCAAGGTTGCTTCTTCGTGTCTGTGTGGCGGAAAGAAAGAAGCAGCAAAAATCTGAGTGGTAAATTGTTCGTGATCGTTTGTTCCTGATTACTATATTATGAGTATATTGTGTTAATCATGGATGCTTGAATGTTATGGTTGTCAATGGTCACGAATGCTAGTAGTATGAGTAAGTTTCATTTATGCATGATGATTTAAGCGTTGGTCATGTGCATCATGATATCATATTGGAGGCATGGTCACGTGGTGACCAAGCATTGATTGAGGTCCCCGTCATGACTATGATGGGGTTTTGGGTTCCCATACTCGTGGAGTATGGGCTAAGGTCCCTGTGCCAGAAGGCACAAGTATGGGTGTGCATCGACGGATGCACACTCCGCAATACCGGTATATGCAAAAGAGAGAAAGAAAAGTGCATTTGAATAGTTTGCATCGCATAAGCATGAGACATATTTCTTATTGGGTTTTGTGGATGGACGATGTTAATTACAGTTGCGTTGGCTATTGTCTTACTATTTGTACTTTGCTAAGTCTTGGACTCACTCTTGCTGATGTTGTTTTTTTTAGGTACCTCATTTGCGGACGGCATGCATGGGAGGGAGTAGGGTTGCTTTGGTTGCACTCACTACCACACATTCTTTAAAAGATGATTATCATTTAGACCGTACCTTAATAACAAGCAAACTGCTTAAGGATTAACTTTGGCTATACTTGAATGCATTGGTTTATTTGTAATAATGTGAGTGGTAAATTTTAATTATGCTTGCTTATGCTTTAGCTGAGTAGATTATTTATGAATGCTTCGATGAACTTTGGATGTTGAAATAGTGATAATTTTATATGCATCTGTTGGAATCTCCGGTAAACTTAGTTATACAAAGGAGGTTCTGCCGAAATTTATTGTAGTGTGTTAGATTTGTATTTGTTACCTTATTATTTTAGTAGCATTCCAGGCTCATGTTGGGCTGGGTTGTTACAGCGCCGGAATTGAGGAAGAACAAGGCTTCAGCCGACGGTGTAGAACGTCAAAATCCGTGCACGTGTGAGGGATTGGAGCGAGGAGAGTTGGGGCATTGGGATGAGCTGAGGAAGGCGCACCCGGGGCATCCTTTTATAGGCCAAGGGGAGGCCGGGAGAGATCGTGCGCATGAGGTTCTCGATGGCGACAGCGCGATCCGACGTAAATGCGCGCGATTGAGGGGGCAATTGCCGGAAATGGGTGAGGCGACGATCATGGAAGTTAATGCGCGTGATTGCGCGAGAAATGGGGGAGGGAATCATAGGATTGAGGAGTTCCGAGAGGGCGCTAATGACGGCGAAGCTCGCGGACGCGGGAAGAAGAAGGAGAGGGAGACGATGACCCTGTAGTGCCGGCCCCACCTGTCGGTGTCAGCAAGGAAAGGAAAGGAGCGGATAGTGTTTGGGCCATTCGATTTAGATCGAACGGTCCATACTGATTTAGCTGTTCGGACGCGCCATCAAGATCGGGCCGTTCAAATTAGATCGGACGGTCCATGGCGATTGCGCATGGGAGGAGCAGCGAGAGAGAGGGAGAGGCTGACGAGGTGACCCCACCAGTCGGTGAGAGCGGAGAGGGAGCGAGCGCGGGTGGTCATGGTGACGATGGGCCCCACTATCGGTGGGGCCAGGGCGCTGAGACGCGTCTTGGTGGAGATAGGCCGTGGCGGTAGATGCGCGACGGCAAGGGCCGGAGGAATAGGGTTGGGCCGATCGAGATTGGCCAGTGCATCTTGCCGATTTAAAATTCATTTTATAATTAAAATAATTCCAGTAATTAAGAAAAGGATTTAGAAAATAGCAAATAAAATCCAAAAATTATGAGAAAATTCACAAAAATTCCCAGAGGAATTTTGGATTTAAATAAAATATTTTCAAATTAAATTATTTTTCAAATAAATTATTTTGGTTTTAAAATAATTAAGGAAAAGCTATTAAAAATTTTAGAAAATTCCACCAAAGTAATTAAATTTTATTTTCAACTGAAATTTGAAATTTGGGTTGTTACAAATAAGTAAAATACTAGGATGAACATAATCAAAGGAGGTTCTCTCGTTGCTCTTGCTGTTTTGGAAATATAGTGGATTGATCATCAAAATAATTTCTCGGACAATCGATGTCTCAATCAAAAGAACGAGAATCAAATTAAATAACAACAAATAAAGTCAATAGTGGAAAAAAATTAAATATTTTTATATATTCAGGTAGATTATGATTTTATACAAATTTAGAGATAAATTTTATTCAATTTGGAGTTTTGTGGCAAAAGTTATTAAGGTTTCATTTCTGTTCAGTTTAGAAATTCAAAGAAAATTGAGAAATACGCATTCCAATAGAGACAACGTAATCTCGCGCATGCCCTAATGGGGTTTACGCTTTCTAGTAAGGGAAAGTGTTTCTCCTCAGAATTGAAAATGCATTTTCTATTTTCATTTGATTTTTGTTTAAACCGACAGGTGGGGCCCACTACCAGTAACACGGTCCACGAGAACAAGGCATGAACTAAAGTTCACACGCGATCCATCGGTCCATGGACCAACACGTGCACTTAAGTGGTTGTGTGGTCAGCATGTCATAGACTCATTAGATAAAATATTTGGATTTAAGATTTCTTTCAATTTAAAGCTTGCTCGCACACGTAAGTGATTCATTAGCACTAAACTGATAAGTAATCAAAGCTTAACATCTAATGACCATGCTTAGACATGGTGACGATGAGCTGCAGTGCCCGTCCGGCAATGCGTTCACACCGGTGCGTCTCGCAGGTGCGGTGAGGCTCAACAACGCCAGAGAGTTCCCAAAATGGAATCTTCGTGCTATTGCGCACGAGCCAGCACCGACGGCGAGGCTGGAGATGGCTTGATGTGGTGGCGCGCCGGCGTTGAGCAGAGGAGTGGG
Source organism: Hsuehochloa calcarea (assembly GCA_036346395.1). Lineage (NCBI taxonomy): Eukaryota > Viridiplantae > Streptophyta > Magnoliopsida > Poales > Poaceae > Hsuehochloa > Hsuehochloa calcarea. The sequence continues at coordinate 190,302 of JAYEVG010000049.1, read as the reverse complement.
TACGACAAAGTGCCAAAGCTAAAATGAACTACACCCTTGTCAAACTAATGCACGCAAGAGCTGCTATGGACTACTAGAAGTATACCAGAAGGACACGGATTGGCTAAGGTGGTTGGAGATGGTTGGTTGGTGGTGGTAGAGGCGCGAGATGGTCTGCGCTTGGAGAAGAAAGGTGGCCAAAGGAGAGCTTCGATTAACGGTCGGTGAAGCTTGCTGGTGCTCAGGCGATGCTCCAGGCATGAGGAATCGACTTGAGGTGTAGTAGGGCTTCGTCGATGCTTGTGGCGGCATCTCTGACAGGAGACGAGGAAGAAGCTTCGATTTCATGTTTCCTGTGGATCGATTGAGAAATCAAGTGAGGGGAAAGCATTGAGGGGCTCCGGAACACAAAATGACGTGAAAGGATTGACATGGAACCCTTCTGATGTGGTAGAACGAAGGCGGTGGCGCACGACCGAATTGGTGCTCCGAGAGCTCAAGTGTTTGAGCTCGGTTTGAGGAGAAGAGAATGAGTGGGGAGGTGTGCAACGAGAGGGAAAGAGTGAGACAAATCTCTAGGTAGGTTTACATAGGCTGAGGAAAAGAGTGAGACAAATCTCTAGGTAGGTTTATATAGGCTGAGTGGCGCAGACTAACGAGGGTGAGCTCAGGGAGGACATGGCATCTCTCCCGGTTGTGTGGCACTCAACAAGGGTGGGTGATGACTAGAAAACCAAAGGCGGCGAGGGAAAAACCGCGGGCACACGGTGACGTGCTCACGAGCGTGCGCTGGCATGGCCGAACCGAGGTGTAAGATGAACGCTGTTGGTGGGGCCCACTGGTTAAAGAGGTGAGAGGTGTGTTAGGGTTAGGATTTTTCCATTTTTCTGCTGATTTAATTCCTGATTTTATTTATCGAGCAAATCATTTCTGAATTTAATGAAAAAAAATTTGTAGGTGTCTCAACTAATGTAGTTTCTCCTGTAAAATGTTCAGAGGTTAATAATTTTTTTATGAATTTCTCTAAAATTCGAACAATGTTTTGCTCTTAAGTATTTGTAATTATTTTTCTTAACAAAATTTCATAAAAAAGTTTGGTGAATTGCTCCTAGGATAATAGGCCCTAAATAATTCTCTCATTACATATTTTTACTTTTTTATCTATTTCCTTTTTAGCACCTATTGGTTGTAGTTCAAGTTTTGATTTTTAAATCAAAGTTAAATTCAAACATGGTGTATTTTCGCATGCAAATGATCAAAGTATTTCTGCTGATGCATTTATGATTCATTATCCCAAAATTAGGATTTTGGGATGTTACAATTAGCCCCGGTGTCAATCCACTAATTAGTAGATTGACATGCTGAAAAGGCAGTAGGTAAATTACCATACGCAAATGCTTCACCCTCACCAATAATCACATTAGTAGACTTCTTATGCACTGGTTGATTTTTCTTGCCCGTCCGTTTGCTGCATTTCTTGGCCCAATGACCAGTCTTGCCACTAACAAAGTAAGTAATATCATTTATGTTCACTTTCTTCTTACTGTCGTTAGTCCTTTTGAAGTCGGTGGTCAAAACAATCTTGCCTTTCCCTTTGCCAATATGCTACATAATGTTCGCTATAGACTGTCCCTCTTGTACCATTGGTGTCACATCCTGTGAGACCCCGGTTTATCCGTCTTGTAATGCTTAACCATCCATTCGGTCGTAGCATCACAAATCAGATAATCCGAGACTCGAGACATGTATACTTCCCAGAAATGCAGTATACACACCTCTTTACAAAGTTCATGCATCAGTTCCATCCATTCACATAGAACCGAAGCAAAGCAACAACCAGAAGGTAGCATAAATAAAAGATAGATATTACAAAAGAGATGCCGACCGGCCAAATACATATACATAGACAAAAGAATTAAACAGCAGAAGCAAAAGTGCCATAAGATGGTCATAAACAAAAGAGCCAACCAGTGTGCCCTTAACCCACAAGGCAACCGACCGGACCACCAAGCTAGTCGTCGAACCCACAGCACATTTCACAGAAATGAGGCCCTTGGGGCTCACCTTCCTCCCCTGCAACAAAGAGCCCAGCAAAGCCGGGTGAGTACTTTGAATGTACTCGCAAGACGTACGTGTAGAGTAACAGACCTGTACATAACTATATGCAAGCTTGTTGAGTGGAGGCTGTATGTTTCATTTTCAGCATAAAGCAAATTTTATTTGCAATAAGATAGTACATTTGAAAGCAAGTTTAACAAATCAGTTTTTTTAATGTTCAAATAATCGCAAATGACAACAATATAACAGTAGATAGATGACAACAACAATCCTGGAAGTGACCAACCCATTAGTCACCACAACAATAGCATGAATTACCCATTCATACCACCCATGTCAAGTTTTAATTTAAAAAGGTAGAAGTCTAACTCTTGCAAAACCTAACCAAGCGTGTCCATAACCTAGGACGAGGCTATTCAAATAGTTTTATCCCTGCAGGGGTGTACCACTGTACCCACACGCTTGAATCGCCTTTTGCCAAGCTATTAAGTACACTTCCGAAGGTATGCCGGCACGGCTAAGTCTTACGAGACATTTCCAATATTGTGTATTATCCCACGAGCCGCCCGTATGGATAGAGACCCATACGTTGTGTCGGAGTCATCGTAAAGCCTCGGTCAACTACCCTTCCCGGGTAAAGCCTTGGACAACTCTGACGCTCCTCGAGGTGGAGAGCCTACCCGAATCTCCACCACCGCACACCCAACACAAGAACACGACCACATATCATGTTTCACACAACACACAACCCCTTCACGCTACTCGGAGATAACCCACGCCAAAGTACTTAGTCAAGAGGTCCCATATCCTCTCGCGTGGTTAGCACGCAAAAATGCTTGGAGAGTGTGACACAAGATGTTCGGTCCTTGTTGACTTAGGCAAGACAACCACAAACCCAATAACCCACCATCCGACCACTTGCCCAAGTCCAAATCAGTTTTCCATTTTCAGATTTTTGACTTTACAAAATAACAAAGCACAAGTGCTGGTCGTAATGACATAATTCATAAATGTGTGATCAAGATCATCGACTAAAATCGATGATCGCCAAAGATCTCTTGTCGGACCCGATTTTGTAAATCCAAATCCTCTGTGAAATCAACATGCTATTCCACTGGATCGAGTAGCTAGCACTCCACGTACATTCTTTGAATCAAACCATACATGGCGCAAACTTATTTCATTCATTAATTTACACATCAGAGTTTACATAGACCGCTTCGGGCCAATTTTTACAATAAGGGCCAGACAGGCCAAAAGAATACATTACAAAAGATAGCGGAAGCAACAACGGAAGCAAAGGGGTGAGGGCACATCTTACCGCAGGCAAGTGACTGGGGAACCCGTGTACGCCCGATATTATCAAAACTTGGACAATATAGGAGGCACACAAGAACCAACGAAGTCAGCTAGACTGGGGTGAGACTAGAACAACTAAAGACTAAACTACGCTTCAACATTTCCCGGGTCTTCAGACTTCTGGATCCTTGATGCAATTGCCAGCTCCAGGGTTCCTGTTTCTGAGGGTTTGGGGGAAAGAGCGAGGATGAGCACAACTACCGTGCTCGCGAGCCAACATACAGATGCAATAATATACATGCAAGGTGTAACAAGGATGGCTCGGGTTCTTTTATTTGCGTAAGCGAAGATTTGTAAATACTAATATTAGAAAATCCTATCTCTTAGCATTTGGACCAAATTGCATTTTTAAAGATATTAATTATGCAATAATTGATAACAGCAGAGGTTCCCTCCATCGGAAACTCTGTCTCATGCTTCTTTTCAATGGTGGTCATACCCACCTAATACCAACGCTGGGTAAGAATACCCAGGAAAATCCAATTCAAGGGCTAGGTGAGCCCCGCACATTTTTCATCCCACCCACAAAAGTTTTTGAAAAGAACTAACTCTTATGAGCTCACTTTGCTCGCCCTTGACCGTAGGCACATTTGCTCGACGATTTTATTCTCTGCGGAGATTGTACATCTTACCCACAAGAGATAATCGACTTGATATGTACACACGTTTCCGTAGACATGTGAATCAAGGGAGATTACCACAAGGCCTTTACAAAGCATCCTCGATATTTCTTTGCACCGCTAAGGTTTCACTGAGCGGGGTGTCGCTCCGTGGGACAGACAACCGCTCGCCTGCCCCTCTTGCGCCATGTAACTTACGCCTAGGGTCCGTAAGTTACATTCCCAATCGTAGCCTCTTGGGCTCACGGTATTGAGAGCCCCTCAATGGTGCAAAATGCAGGTGGACACCAATTAGTTAGCAGTCGACACCATTATAGACTTGTGGTGTCTTGTTTTACAATAAGAGGTCATCACAGATTAAGTCCTTAAGATTATCTGGCGGTTCTTACCACATACCCTCCACAAAAATATCACAGGCTACATTAGCACCCAACCATTTACCCTCCACACCATCCGCCTGGATGGGTATTAGCAAATTTTAGAGTTTTGGAGGAGTATAAAACAAATTATCCAACCATTTGGTCATTCTCCCAATGACGCCCAAAACAATTGATGATGATTAAAGGATGATGATTTGGGGTAGTAATACCCCGGTACTTAAACAAGTCTAGCATGGCATTTAAGTACGACCTATAACTAGTATGTTACCAGATATTTACTAGGGTGACAAGGATATTGGGAATTCAATTTTTCAAGGGAATGGGATAATAATTTATTAATCAACAAGTAGGCATTTAACTACCTTAGAAAATTTGACATATATTTGCATAAAAAGTAAAGCATGCATTTTAATACTTTGAAAGGATATAATTTGCATAAAGTGTGGAATCAATATGATCAAAGTGTTGACTCGCCTGGGCTATTTTACCGTGGCCTTGATCTTACTCAAAGCCTGATTAGACAGAGGTTCGAAGTCTTGATCGGCGTCTTTGCTTGAATCTTGGATCTGCTGGGGTCGTCGATTCTTCTGGACTTCGATTTCTAATTACGCAATAACGATTGAAAAACCAAATAAATCCAAAGAATTCAAAAGACCAAATAAAACACAAGAGCCTTAGAAAGATTGCGGAGTACGGCTTGAGAGAATGGTTTGGGCGACACCGGAATGTTTTGTGAGTCAAGCGTCGGTTAGGCGAAAGGAGGAATGATGAAGATTTACGCCATGAGGAGGATACAAAGAAGGTATGGTCGAGTAGCTTTTGCGGAATGCTCTGCTGCGGATTCTAAGACCGCAAGACTATCAATATAGGCGACAAGGCAACAAAGCAACTCGACTACGGTTCTATACCAATCTAGAATACTCGATCGACACAAAATCCAATGGCAATTTAATCCAAATCTCAGCTACCAGATAATACTCATCTATCAAAGCTAGCTACTCAACTTACGACCAAATCAAGACACAAAATCTATTGCCAAACCACGAATCATTTCCAACCAAAGCAATCAATTCAATACTTCCAGCTTTCACCAAATATCATTATTTCCACAATCATTGTCCTACTGACGAAGCACTAACCAACAATTAACAATTGATTATCAAATCCAATAGACAGTACTACACTGAAGATTAAAACTATCCTTAATAATCAAGATCACAATTAATAATTCAATTTACTGCCAAAACACTTATACAGAGGATCAGTAATCACAGACAATTAATCAATAATCAACTTACTATCAACAAAACATTCTATTAATCCATGGCGACATTTCTAAATCGTTGGATCGATTGTAACCTCAACGTTGTTGCTACGAATAGGGGAACAACTACGAATCAAATGCTGACAATCGAAATACATAAATAACAAATTCTACACTCAACAACTCGATCGACGGATTAACACAACCTCAACAATCGATTGATCGCAGACTTTCCATTTGCAAATCAAACAAACTAATAACCTAATGCATTACTTCATAATCGCCAATTTAATACAAATTTTCAAAAGACAGAGTGCACACAGAGATTTCAATGGCAAGATTAAACATTCAAGATTCAATTGACATAGCATTCTAATCACTGTCATCAACATGTATACTGATGGTCTTTTAACCAAAATATCAGCAATCAAAACAATCACAGGTAATAATTCAATCTACTGCCCAAATCAAAGATTAGTCATTATATATAACAACCATTGTTCAATAATCGACTATCAAAGACAATCACAAAAGATTCATATACAAACGAGATCTTCTCTAAATAACAGATTATACCAATCACCACTAATCAGAATTCTGGACTGGGAGAGCTATAATCGACACAAACAACCGTCCTGAAGAACCGAGTTCGCCACACACTAATACCAGCTGAACGACAACATTCACAACCCAACACTGCCACCACAAAACACTACTGAGTAATATCAGCGACAGATCACTATCAATATTGATCTAGGAGCAACAATTACAACAATTCATCTGGCAACCAATCAGTCGAGCATCGCCATTGCCTGGATCCGCAGAGAAGCAGTCGGGAGAGGGGATGTGGCAAGGGGATGCTCGGCCATGGCGAGCGCCGAGGGAGAGAGCACAGGAGCGAGGGAGCGAGAGCGGGCTCGGCGGGCGGCAAGGCGGGTGGACGTCGGAGGAGGAGGAATGCTAAGGGAGGTGGTACTGGGTCGGCCTGGCAGAGAGGGGGTGGTGCGGGCGGGGCGGCTGAGCGGGAGAGCACAGAGGTGAGGAGAAAGGCGGTGGTGTGCAGCCGGAGTGGCACTTGAGCCAAGAATGATGGTGGCGCCGGGTAGGAGCGGCGGCAATGAGGAGGAGCTGGGGTGTAGACCAGGCGGCGGTGGGGAGGAGGGGAGCCTTACTCGCAGCGGTGGAGGCGAAGGAGGTCGGAGCCGAGGGCGGTCGGGAGGATCTTGGCGACGGCGGTCCGAGGAGGTAGGGCCTGCACCGGTGCTTGGGAGGCTTCGAGGCGTCGCCGTGGCGCCTCGCCGCGGCCGGCCGGGCTGGGCCGGGCGGTGACGAGGCACGCCAAGGCGAGGGGCTCGGTCGGAGGAAACCGGCGGCGCTTTCGCTTGGAGGACTCACAGGGAGTGGGAGGAGCAAAGCGGGAGGAGGCGAGAGGCTCGGGCCTCTTTATAGCCGTGAAGAGAAGACCCATTGGAGGAGGCGGCGTCAGCGAATCTTGGCGGCATGGGCGGCCATGGCGCGGAGGGACGCGATATGGCGCCTGCGGAGTGGGCGGCGCACGACGAGGCAGGCGGAGCGGCGGTGGAGGTGACTCGGCATGGCGAAGCGGCGACGGACGGGGCGCGAACACGAGGCATGGGTGGTGACGTCTTTGGGGCAGTGGAGTTGGTGGAGGCGGCGAGAGGTGGGGCGCGAGGCATGGCGCCGAGGAGCCGGTGGAGGGGACCAGCGGTGGGGCGGCCTTCTGATGGGCCGGGCCGAAAGGAGGAACCGGCGGATCTGGCGAGGCGGCCTTCGGGCGGCCGGCGCGAGGGAAGGAGGGAGGGAGACGGCGCGCGGCCTTGCGGAGCCAGGAGGCTGGCGAGAGGTGATGCGGCGCGATCGGCCGTGGCGGCGGGAAGAGGATAAGGGGAGTGAGAGGAGCGACGAGAGAGAGATAAGGAGAGAGAGGAACAGGCGGCGGGTAGTGGGCGGAAGAAAAGCGCCATGCTGGCTGGATCGAGAGAGGCGGCGAGCGGGCGGTGGGCCGGAAAACAGAAAAGCGGGAGGTGGAAAAAGAAATAGGTGGGCCGAAAAAAAAAAGTTGGCCTAGTAAAATAAAATGGTGGCAAAATTTTGGGAGAGGTTTCAACATAAGAAAAGTCCGAATTGAATTTGAAATATTGAGGATGGGTTTGAAACACAAACCCGAGCTTTAAAGAGAGCTCGAAAATTTTGAAAATTTAAGCGGCAAACGAAAATCAAAGAAACTCAAAATTGAATAACCAATACTATTTGCGATCTAAAAAACGGGGTGTTACAAACCTACCCACCTTAAAATGAATCTCGTCCCCGAGATTCGGGTGGCTCAGAAAACAGACAAGGGAGGTTGGTCTTCAACTGGTCTTCGGCTCTCAAGCGGCTTCTTGATCCGGGGTGTCTGGCTTGCTTCTTCAAACACTCTGAGGCTTTTCTTGAGCTGAGAGACGCGGAGCAGGTTGTTGACATCTGACAAACTTTTTCGGGTCCTTAGTGAGTACCACTTTCTGTCGATACGGCTTAATCCTGCCTTGGCATCCAATCAACCCATCTCTAGGATGATGTCCAAAGTTTGGATTGCAGCACTTGGAGGCTGGCTAGAAATCTGAAATTTTCATAACGATCTTTACTCGGGGATTTTACTGAGATAGCAAACAAGGGTCTTCTGGGTACACCCAGTACCACAATTTCCGTTAACTTAAGGGGTTGGCAAAATAGCCTTACAACAAGCTTCTTTTGACACAAAAGAGGGCAAAGTTCCAGCATAGCATGCGCTGGTACAAATTTTACATGCTCAAAACATCCTTGATACTTCTAAGCGGATCAGCTACCCACCTTAAAATGAAGGGTGCTCAGTACTAGCTGTCTTTGCTTACTTTATTTATGAGCTTCACGGTGGTCAGGAAACTTGTCCTTTGCAACTCAATTGCTTTGGTCAGAATCGGACGCAAGAAGCAATCTTTGGGGCAGTGATCTTGTCCTTCACAGAGGAAGCACGTGACTTTACTCATCGGGCATTCTCCTGGCTGGTGATCCTTACCACAGTTGGGGCAGTTGAAACATTGATCTGACTGATGTCCTTTTTCTCCACAACGCATGCAGGCTATCTGGTTCACAGGGCAATCTTCTGATTGATGGTATTCCTCACAGCGGGGACAGTAGGGCACTGGGCATGAGTAGCAATAGTGTCCATATTGCCCGCATGTGAAGCATGCTCCTTTTGCACCTTGTCTTAATGGAGGACAAAATTGGGCAACATGTCCTGACTTGCCACATTCAAGACAAACAGTTTGCGGGGCTTCCGGGTCTTGTAGTAGAACCTCAGCAGGTACAACTTGCTTTTCGCTGGGACCTTTGAGAAATTCTTCATGGCTAAGGCTGAGGTCGGTGATGATGATGTTCTTTGCTGACTCTTCATGTTTCCGTTTGGGACATCTGTTCTTGCGGTGTCCTGGGTTGCCGCAATAGTGACACTTGATTCCTTGGCCTTGCTTTCTTTGAGGGCATCTGTTGGCTAAGTGTCCCGGATTCTTGCAATGAAAGCAGATATTGTTCTTCAGGGGTCTTCCTGGTGTAATGGTACCATCGTCCTTGGGTAATTCTTGAGGTTGATGGGTAGCAGGGTCTGCTTTGTTGTCTTCTGCGCTACTTGCACGACGAAACTTTTTCTGGGGACATCTATTAGCATAGTGCCCTTTTTCTCCGCAGGTGAAGCAGTGAAGGCTAGCCGCGGGTTTGACCGTTGCAGTCTGTCCAGCAGGACTACTCCCATTGGAAAGCGGAGTTGGAGTTGGAGTTGGAGTTGGAGTTGAAGTTGGAGCCTTTGGTGGCTGGATTGCTGACTTCTTTCTTTGGAAACTGACACCACTTCCTTCGGCTGCTGATCTCTTTGGCGCCATCTGAGAGAACAATCTAGGTTAGGGGGATTTATATGAGGGTTCACTGGCCCTCTAAGGCACACAGAAGAAACTCAAAATCGAACGAGGAGAATAATCAAATACAATACAAAGCCTAGAATGGCTGCATTATATTAAAGGGGTTAAGTGTTACACGACTTTTCTGATCTGACATATAGGCCACACTAAGCCATGACACGGGATACGAGACACAACGTCTACAAAGAGGAAAACAAAAGCACTTGCAACCAAGGGATCTAATGCAAGCACCGCAAGCTAACCTAGACTAGCCTAACTATTCCCACACGAAGACGCAGACTTGAGGTTGGATTGTCCTTCGGGAGGCGGATGGTAGTAGAAGGCGATTCCGCAGAAGGTCGATGTGCATCCGGTCAGCGTTTGCAGCGAAGCATCTGCGTCTTGAATCGCATCATCACAGCTGCTGTGAGTGGTCCCGGAGCTGAAGGTGTGAGCGATGAATTCACCCTCTCTAGCATAGAGGAAAACCTCCATGGTCCATGACTCTTGGTCCTGGGTTTGAGTCTTTCGGCCTCTAAAGATAGGCTTGTGGTTGTAGTCCAGGTGGTACATGAGTTGGCGAAGGAATTCCACACACTTATCTCCATTTTCTTCGTGAGAAAACAAGTCCCACGGACCATCGGACGAAGGGGTTGCCATCTACAATTTTTTGAAACAAGTGGAGAGTCAGACTGAGTAAAAACTCAAGTGAAATCAAGGAAAGTGAAGGACTAAGAAAGGATAAGTCATAGCAAATAATACGTTATATTTTGCCAAAGCTTTTCTTAGGTTTTGTAAATAATACTCAAGTCCTTAGGTTCGACCAGTCTAACTAAGATTCCTACAATCATATGCTCTGATACCAGCTCTGTCGGACCCGGATTTTTTAAATCCAAATCCTCTGTGAAATCACTGTGCTATTCCCTGGATCAGTAGCTAGCACTCCACAGGTACATTGCTGAATCAAACCATACATGGCGCAAACTTATTTCATTCATTAATTTACACATTAGAGTTTACATAGACCGCTTCGGGCCAATTTTTACAATAAGGGCCAGACAGGCCAAAAGAATACATTACAAAAGATAGCGGAAGCAACAACGGAAGCAAAGGGGTGAGGGCACATCTTCTGCAGCAAGTAGATCGGGAACCGTGTCGCCCGATATTATCCGAAAACTTCAGACAATATAGGAGGCACACAAGAACCAACGAAGTCAGCTAGACTGGGGTGAGACTAGAACAACTAAAGACTAAACTACGCTTCAACATTTCCCGGGTCTTCAGACTTCTGGATCCTTGATGCAATTGCCAGCTCCAGGGTTCCTATTTCTGAGGGTTTGGGGGAAAGAGCGAGGATGAGCACAACTACCGTGCTCGCGAGCCAACATACACAGATGCAATAATATACATGCAAGGTGTAACAAGGATGGCTCGGGTTCTTTTATTTGCGTAAAGCAGCATTTGTAAATACTAATATTAGAAAATCCTATCTCTTAGCATTTGGACCAAATTGCATTTTTAAAGAGATTAATTATGCAATAATTGATAACAGCAGAGGTTCCCTCCATCGGAAACTCTGTCTCATGCTTCTTTTCAATGGTGGTCATACCCACCTAATACCAACGCTGGGTAAGAATACCCAGGAAAATCCAATTCAAGGGCTAGGTGAGCCCCGCACATTTTTCATCCCACCCACAAAAGTTTTTGAAAAAGAACTAACTCTTATGAGCTCCGCCTGCCCGCCCTTGACCGTGGGCACGGCTGTTCGAACAGTTTTTATTCTCTGCAGAGATTGTACATCTTTACCCACAAGAGATAATCAGCTTGATATGTACACACATTTCCGTAGACATGTGAATCAAGGGGAGATTACCACAAGGCCTTTACAAAGCATCCCTCGATATTTGCTGCACCCGCTAAGGTTTCACCTGAGCGGGGTGTCGTTCCCGTGGGACCCGACAACCGCTACGCCCAGACCCCCTCTTGCGCCATGCAACTTCGCCTAGGGTCCGTAAGTTACATTCCCCAATCACGTAGCCTCTTGGGCTCACGGTATTGAGAGCCCCTCAATGGTGCGGCTAAATGCTGGTGGACACCAATTAGTTAGCCAGGTCGACACCATTATAGACTTGTGGCTGTACTGTTTTACAATAAGAGGTCATCACAGGATTAAGTCCTTAAGATTATCTGGGCGGTTCTTACCACATACCCTCCACAAAAATATCCTGGGCTACATTAGCACCCAACCATTTACCCTCCAGCTTACCATCCGCCCAGATGGGTATTAGCAAATTTTAGAGTTTTGGAGGAGTATAAAACAAATTATCCAACCATTTCAGTCATTCTCCCCAATGACTGCCCAAAACAATTGATGATGATTAAAGGATGATGATTTGGGGTAGTAATACCCTGTACTTAAACAAGTCTAGCATGGCATTTAAATGCGACCTATAACTAGTATGTTACGGATATTTACTAGGGTGACAAGGATATTGGGAATTCAATTTTTCAAGGGAATGGGATAATAATTTATTAATCAACAAGTAGGCATTTAACTACCTTAGAAAATTTGACATATATTTGCATAAAAAGTAAAGCATGCATTTTAATACTTTGAAAGGATATAATTTGCATAAAGTGTGGAATCAATATGATCAAAGTGTTGACTCGCCTGGGCTATTTTACCGTGGCCTTGATCTTACTCAAAGCCTGATTAGACAGAGGTTCGAAGTCTTGATCGGCGTCTTTGCTTGAATCTTGGATCTGCTGGGGTCGTCGATTCTTCTGGACTTCGATTTCTAATTACGCAATAACGATTGAAAAACCAAATAAATCCAAAGAATTCAAAAGACCAAATAAAACACAAGAGCCTTAGAAAGATTGCGGAGTACGGCTTGAGAGAATGGTTTGGGCGACACCGGAATGTTTTGACAGAGTCAAACGTCCAGTTGGGCGAAAGGAGGAATGACAGAAGATTTCTGCCATGAGGGAGGATACAAAGAAGGTATGGTCGAAGTAGCTTTTGCCGGAATGCTCTGCTGCGGATTCGGAAGACTGCAAGACTATCAATATAGGCGACAAGGCAACAAAGCAACTCGACTACCGGTTCTATACCAATCTAGAATACTCGATCGACACAAAATCCAATGGCAATTTAATCCAAATCTCAGCTACCAGATAATACTCATCTATCAAAGCTAGCTACTCAACTTACGACCAAATCAAGACACAAATTCTATTGCCAAACCACGAATCATTTCCAACCAAAGCAATCAATTCAATACTTCCAGCTTTCACCAAATATCATTATTTCCACAATCATTGTCCTACTGACGAAGCACTAACCAACAATTAACAATTGATTATCAAATCCAATAGACAGTACTACACTGAAGATTAAAACTATCCTTAATAATCAAGATCACAATTAATAATTCAATTTACTGCCAAAACACTTATACGGAGGATCAGTAATCACAGACAATTAATCAATAATCAACTTACTATCAACAAAACATTCTATTAATCCATGGCGACATTTCTAAATCGTTGGATCGATTGTAACCTCAACGTTGTTGCTACGAATAGGGGAACAACTACGAATCAAATGCTGACAATCGAAATACATAAATAACAAATTCTACACTCAACAACTCGATCGACGGATTAACACAACCTCAACAATCGATTGATCGCAGACTTTCCATTTGCAAATCAAACAAACTAATAACCTAATGCATTACTTCATAATCGCCAATTTAATACAAATTTTCAAAAGACGAGTGCACACAGAGAGATTTCAATGGCAAGATTAAACATTCAAGATTCAATTGACATAGCATTCTAATCATCGTCATCAACATGTATCTTGATGGTCTTTTAACCAAAATATCGACAATCAAAACAATCACGGTAATAATTCAATCTACTGCCCAAATCAAAGATTAGTCATTATATATAACAACCATTGTTCAATAATCGACTATCAAAGACAATCACAAAAGATTCATATACAAACGAGATCTTCTCTAAATAACAGATTATACCAATCACCACTAATCGAATGCAGATGGGAGAGCTATAATCGACACAAACAACAAATCTGAAGAACCGAGTTCGCCACACACTAATACCAACTGAACGACAACATTCACAACCCAACACTGCCACCACAAAACACTACTGAGTAATATCAGCGACAGATCACTATCAATATTGATCTAGGAGCAACAATTACAACAATTCATCTGGCAACCAATCGGTCGAGCATCGCCATTGCACGGATCCATGAAGCGATCGGGAGAGGGGGCGAGGCAAGGGGATCTTTGAGCCATGGCGAGAGCCTTGAGGAGAACACGGAGGCGCGGGAGCGAGGCGGGCTCGGCGGCGGCGGCCGAAGGCGGGTGGCAGTCGGAGGGAGAGAGGGAATGCTAAGGGAGGTGGTGCTGGGGTCGGCCTGCAGAGAGGGGGTGGTGCGGCGGCGGCAGCGAGCGGAAAAACACTGAGGGTGAGGAGAAAGAGGCGGTGGTGTGCAGGCGGAGTGGCACTTGAGCCAAGAATGATGGTGGCCGCCGGTAGGGGCGGCGGCAGTAGGAGGCTGGGGTGTAGACCAGAGCGGCGATGGGGAGGAGGAGCCTTACTGCGCAGTCGGTGGAGGCGAAGGAGGTCGGAGCCGAGGCGGTGCGGGAGGATCTTGGCGGCAGTCGGTCCGAGGAGGTAGAACCTGCACTGGCTCTTTGGGGAGGCTTCGGCGTCGCCGTGGCGCTCAGCACGGCCGGCTGGCTGGGCGGGCGGTGACGAAGGCACGCCAAGGCGAGGGGCTCGGTCGGAGAAACCGGCGGCGCTTTCGCTTGGAGGACTCACAGGGAGTGGGAGGAGCAAAGCGGGAGGAGGCGGAGGGCTCGGGCCTCTTTATAGCCGGTGAAGAAGACCCATTGGAGGAGCCGGCGTCGGCGAATCTTGGCGGCATGGGCGGCCATGGCGCGGAGGGGCGCGATATGGCGGCTGCGGAGTGGGCGACGACGACGAGACGGGCGGAGCAGGCGGTGGAGGTGTCTCGGCATGGCGAGGCGATGGGGCGGGGCGCGAACACGGAGGCATGGGTGGTGGCGTCTTTGGGGCCGGTGGAGTTAGTGGAGGCGGCGAGTGGGGCGGCGCGGGCATGGCGCCGAGGAGCGGTGGAGGGACCAGCGGTGGGGCGACAACTGCGATGGGCGGGCCGAAGGAGGAACCGGGCGGATCTGGCGAGGCGGCGCTCGAAGCGGCGGCGCGCGGAGGAGGGAGGAGAGGCAAGCGCGCGGCCGAGCGGAGCTGCGGAGGCGGAGGTGATGCGGGCGAAGCGATCGGCCGTGGCGGCGGGAAGAGGATAAGGGGAGTGAGAGGAACGCAGACGAGAGAGATAAGGAGAGAGAGCAGGCGGCGGGCCGTGGGCGGAAAGAAACAGCTGCAGCTGGATCGGGAGAGAGCGGCCGAAGCGGGTGGGCGGGAAAAGCAGAAAAGCGGGAGGTGGAAAAGAAATAGGTGGGCGAAAAAAAAAGTTGGCCTAGTAAAATAAAATGGTGGCAAAATTTTGGGAGAGGTTTCAACATAAGAAAAGTCCGAATTGAATTTGAAATATTGAGGATGGGTTTGAAACACAAACCCGAGCTTTAAAGAGAGCTCGAAAATTTTGAAAATTTAAGCGGCAAACGAAAATCAAAGAAACTCAAAATTGAATAACCAATACTATTTGCGATCTGAAAAACGGGGTGTTACAACTACCGAAGCTAAGCATTTCTAAGCAATTTCAAATCGAAAGCTACTAAGTGACCAGGGTCCATCCATCGAACTCCGACCACAACAAATAACCTAAGCTCATGGTAGTAGAGGATAAACAAGTCCTACAGATCATGCAACTATAGGATACTAACCATAATTTGATAACAAAATAGCAATGCATACATACGAGTTGAAAACAATATATTAGACTTGAAAAATAATGGGATTAACATGATCAAACTGCTTGCCTGTTTGCTGCGGGTCAAGATGTAGCTGGGGATCACTTATGTTGTCAATGTGCTCTTCGGATCCTAACGAGAAGGCGAAAAGCAACAGATAAGAACGAATAAAAATGCAAAGACTCAACAGCAAACCTCCTCCAAAAATTCGAAATTTTTTGCAGAAGCAAAAGCATAATTTATAAAGAATTTAGCAACAAAAACCAATTGGTTTGGATTCCTAATGCCAAAGATACGACCGAAAGAAGGTCTTACGACTAGGTAGTGGTCGTAGAAAAACTTACGACCATGACATAGTCGTAGCAAGTCTTACGACTAAGTTCAAGTCGTAGAGGAACTTACGATTGGGTACAAGCCGTAATGGAGCTTACGGCTGGGTACTAGTCGTAGAAGGACTTATGCTCCTGGCATAGTCGTGGTAAGATTTACGACTAGTTACAAGTCGTAGTAGAACTTACGACTAAGCTAATGTGACTGGTCGGAAATTCGACCACGAGGCAGCGCCTCCCGCACGCTATGCCAGTGGCTCGGCGGCTTCTCCGACCACAGCGGCGCCAGCCAAGGGCGGGGATGAGTGTCTAAAAGTTCAATGGTCCTACCGGCGGCCAGTACTAGTCGGAGTATGGCTGCGACGGCGGTACGACCACGGAGTGCGGCCGAGAAGGTACGGCTCGGAAGAACTCCCGAATGGACAATATCAACAGAACAACGAGAACACACCTAAGCTCCTATAGGGTAAGGTGAAAGTACCTGAGCTGGAGAACGACCAGAGACCCACGGAGTGGCTCCGGCGACGAGTATCCGAACGGCGGCGGTAAGGTTCTCGCTAGGCCACAGCGACCTGGGCACAGAGAGAACCGAACCGAGTGAGAGTTAAGCTCCAAAGAGTAAAGGGGGAGCAGAGGGGGCAAGGACTTGAAGGAGAAAACCCCCGCTGCACCGCCCCCACCGAAACTCCACACTCAACAATGGCGGTCGAAGAGATTGCGAGGGACTGCAGCTCAAGCAAGATGGTGAGTGCTAGCTGGAGTTGCGGAAGTGCTAAAGGAAGCTAAGGGTGAAGCGAAGGAGCTTAAATAGAGCAATGGCAGTGAGCAACGGCCGGGTTTTCCAGTCGGGTCAACACTGCCATGAGAGCACTTGAGAGCGATGGGAGCAGTTGAATCATGACCTCCTGAGGGATGAGCGCGATAGGCATTTAATGCGCGCAGAGCTAGCCGTTTAGAGGTGGACATAGCGTGGACTGCACGCCACTGCTTTTCTCCTCTGCGCACGCCATGGCGGGGCTCACACGCGCGCGGACAGAGGAAGGAGACGACTCGTTGGTCGTCGGATTGAAATCGACCAGCTGGGCTATATCGAGTGGATTGAAGCGATCCCATCATTCGACTGGTCGAAGACCGTTCGATGCCGATCCAACGACTGAGTTAGATCGGTTGGATTAAAACGACTCTATCGTTCGGCTGGTCGAAGACCGTTCGATACCGATCCAACGGCTCACGACCCTAGCGCCCGAATGACCAGTTGGTACAGTTAGTGGACTGGGCCGAGTCCCGTGGCTCGAGCCCGAGTCCGACTCAAACAGGACCGGTGAAAACCGTTAGGGTTTGAATTTGAATAATCGCTTTTGAGGAATTATTTAAGGTAGCAAGCAAGCTCCAAAAATTATGAAATTTTAACTGGAGTTTGCTGACGACCGGAGGAACCTCATATGAAATTTCCAGAGATTCTAACATACTGAATTTTCTTCCGGAAATTCTAGAAGGTGAAAGCTATGGCTTGACCAAGCTTGGACTCGCCTCCAAAAATTATCAAATAATTTCTAAAAATCATGGGATAATTCAGAGGTGTTGCCAAGCCTTCCAAGAACTCAGGGGAAATATCTCCAAGGGTTTGGCATGAAATCCATACCAAGAAGGTTTTTGATTGTAGTCAATTGAGGATTCTGATGGTGATTTCCATAATTCCTTAAATCAAGAATTACAGAAATGATCTATGACTTCAAGATGCAAGAAAAGTTTTAATTTCTCCTGATTTTCTTACATTTGAAACACAAATCCATTTTTGGGATGTTACACATCCTTTGCCCGAGCCTTCTCTTCAACATCAAAGCTAGCAACCAGATCCTCGATAGAAATATTTTGCCTCTTGTGTTTCATATATGTGGCGAAATTCCTCCCGGTTGGAGGTGATTTGGCAATAATGCCCCCAGCCACAAATTTGTTAGGCAATTGACAACCAAGGTGGGCAAGTTCCCTCACAACAAATTGTTGTTCATGAGCCTGCTCGACTACAAAACAGTTATCAACTATTTGGTAATCATGATATTGCTCCATGACATACAATTCATGTCCAACATCTGAGGCAGCGAAATTGTGTTCGAGTGCACGCAACAGATCTGCAACGTTCTTCATGTGCATATACACATCACAAAACTAGTCAAACAACACGCTTATAATGCATCCGATAAATATTATCGTAGCCATGTCGTACTCTATTTGTTGTGTAGCAGTACAAGGTCTTGCAGGACTTGGTATCACAACAAAAAAATACATTCATAGCCAAGAGCCACAATTGGGCCCTTGTCTGCCATCTCTTGAAATTCACACCACTGAATTTCTACGATGACACTGCACTCCCCGCATTAGTGCACGCCAAAGAAAGGATGGAGTAGCCGAGGTTGGGCAGCGCATAAGAACAGAAGAAACTAATCTCTCTATGTTCTCTCTCTCTCTCTTTTCAAGAAGAAGAAACTGCCCTTATTACTTTGTTTTAAGCGCAATTAAAGCACGACATGAAAGCCCCATTAAAACAATGTATTTAGTGTTTTGAGGTGCAAAAAAAAGCTACAGCTCTATAGCCAACCGGACACAAAATCGTCGGACCATTCACACGCACATTGCACGTCGGTGGACGATGGCAAGGTGAGGCGTGGTGAGCGAGCGAGTGCGCGCGTGTTCTTCTTTTCCTTGCTTCAACTAGGTAAGACCAACTCCACCTTATATATTGGTCTCCTCCCACCTAGACTAGCAATATGGTACTAAACTTCCTACCTTGCACCATGCATGAGAGGACCTTTGGAATTTTCCTATGATTTAATTAGAATATTGAATGAACCAAGCCCAAAGCTCCAACAGGGTTTATTTGACAGGGATTCAACTCAAGGATTTTGACATGCACATCGTCGACCTCTTCTTACTCCTCTCTCATTCTCTCCATTCTATTTTTTCTTTATGTCATCCTGCCTCCTCTCATTTGGATCCTCGTCAACTAAAACTAATGACATAGCTGTTAACGTGATAGAACCTACCTTGAGTTGGATCCTTGTCAGCAAATCCAACCTCCAAAATTGCCTTAGGGTGTAAGTTGATCTGGTTTATTAAGTTTGGAGTGTTAAATACCTGGTTGTATAGCTCAGAGGTTACGTGAACTTTTTTGCGAAGTTCGGGGGTATCAAAATATATTTATTCCTACAATAAACTACAATATGTTTACCATACTTTATTGTATGCAAAAAAAAATGTTTGTACAAACTATATAGTGCGAAATTGACGCTTTTGACATAGAAATAAAAGAAGAGCAATACTCACTACAATGTTATTTTTGTAATCCAAAATATTGAGTGTTCTGGAAAATAAACCAAAATATTGAGAATGACAATATAAGACGCCTTTGAGAGTACTAGGACCTGGACCAATGTACACAAGTGGGAATAGAACTGTAACTTATAGTAGAATAATAACTAGTCTGAACCAGTTAGCTTGGCTCCCTACTCCTACTAAGGTCAGTAGAGCAGTGGACTGAAATCGTAAATAGTGTACTTTATCAGAATACATGCCTTATCAATCCATGCCTTCGCTGAAAGGCCATCGTAGATTATTCCTTTCGGATGTGATCCGTACTAATTCTTCCACCACGCCACTTGTACTCCACATATCTGGAGGAAATGCTTTTCCATTTCTTTTGGACTATGTTTGCTTAATTAGAGAAATACCGTTTTAATTACGCACGACTAATCAGGTTTGCAAATAATTTGTTAGATACATTTTTGTGCACGCACACTACAGAGCCTAGCCAAAATAGAACGAAAATTCGCCTAGCTACCTGTCCTGAAACGCATTGTCATTTAGCAAAGCACCATGGATTGAATTCATTTGTTTCTTCCAGTCATGCATCCTAGCTTGATGGACAAATCAATCTCAACTTCTCCAATATAATTTTTTTTAATAACGTGGAACACATTTGGATAGAATAATGCAGTAAATGACATCTGATTCCGTAAAGTACAATAATATCGGAAACATGTTCTCGAACACGAGGAACCTGGAAAGAAGCAATAATGTGATTCTTGCTCCAGCTCGAGCTAGCGGCCCCTTAAGTGGCAAATCCTGACTATGTATCGACACATTAGGTAAATAAATCACTGAGCACACCAGACAAGATGCATGTTTGGGTGCTTGAGACGCACCACCACTAGACCATGCATGCATCCAATCGAGCAAATCTATGATAGATACATAATGTTTTGGTCATTTTATTAAACCACATGATCATGACAAACATTTTGCAAGACGGAAATTTTGAAATTCAAACAATATATCTTGATTTATTTTTCAAAAGTCAAAAAAGTTTACAAGGGCGAACCGCTGGACAAATTTATTATGTGGTACCGCTCAAAATTCTTGAAAGATCAAATGAAAAAGGAACATAAGAATAATAGGGTGGAGTTGTACATATATAATTCAGATCAGATAAGGGCAGCAAATTAGCATGAACTCATGGGGTCCTAGGGAACATGTCATCAAGGAAGGACCACCACCTGTAGATATTTAGCTCAACCTAGATATTTCTACCAAGCTACCTACAGTGAACTGCCAAGAAATCATATAAATAGCACCTTGTGGCTTGTACTATCAAGAATCCATAACCAAACGTCTCGATCTATCTGCAAACAGACACAACCACCCTGCAAGAGTTGCACTTGTCAAGCAAGTAAGCAACAGCTACCCAGCCATGCGGCCGTCACACCGCAAGAACAACTCCTCGCTCTTCGAGTCCTCCACCATCATCACGGCCAACCTCATCATGGCCTCATCCTCCTACCTCCTCTCCAAGATTACCCCCCGCACGCCCGCCGCGGAATCTGCACCACCGGCCAGAGCAGCCGTTACGGATCCGACGAGTTCTCCGGTGATGCCGACCCGCTCCGTGGAGCCCACGGGCACGCGCAGGACTGTCCTCATGGAGCCCAACGAAGGAGTGGACGAACGCGCCGATAAGTTCATCAAGAGGTTCCGAGAGAGGACCCAGTCGGACATAGGTGGCATGGAAGAGGCTGCTGCAGCTGCGACGGGAACGGCGGCAGCATGGCAGCCACCGCTACCGCCGGCAGTGGTTGCCAGAAAGTGTGCTGGGACAGTGCAAGGATACCATCGTTAATTAAAATGCTTTCCAGTTGTAAGGAGTAGCAAGTACGTCTGAGTATGTATCAACTAAGATGGTATGTACATGTATATACGAAGTTCAATAATTTTGGCAGCATGGATAGGAGGAAAGTTTACGATCAAGGGCATGGAAGAGGCTAGGGAAATATGTAAGTAGTTTGTAACATGAACAATGTGTGCCAATAGTTACTCCCGCCAATCGCAAATACATATCATTTTAAACATTAACACCAGTCCTGAAAACGTAACTTCGACCACTGATCTCTACTGTAATATAGTTATAACACCTAATAAAATTATAATATAATAAAAATATTTTTTAAGAAAAATATATACATATAATTTTTATGTATTCAATCTAAATATTTTAAAAAGATATGGAATGTTTTGGAAGTTTAACTACGCGTATATAAAACGACATGTATTTGTGATCGGACTGAGTAGCACTTTAAGAAAGATAATTATGTCGCTAATTTCAAGAGAGAGGGTGCTCAGATCATATCGTGGGAACGCATTGCGTGGGCCTATTGGGTGGTAGTGGCGCCACATGGGGAAGGGGAGTACATGCGGTGCATGAGTTTGTTTGGTCCGGAGGGAGAACTAAAACTCAATAAAGTTTTAATAGGCATGTGGTGTACTATTTTGTACATCAAGTTCATAAAAATATATGTGTCAATACAGAGAGTTCCAGTTAGCAACACATACATATTTGGAAATATAATCAAGTCTATTTTTCAACACATCAAACAACAAGTGATTTGTAATTTTCTACAAAAAAAATTTATGGCAATTTTCATTGGATGCTCCATAGGCTGTCTCAGACGATGCATGAGAGATTTGCCAAATATAAAGAGTCCGTAGATTGCAAGGCACTTATTAATGATATCTGACTATACCATGACTTTCCAAAAGTTGAGAATGTTTCATTTTCTCGCTTTACACAGATTTGGAAGCCACACAAACAAGGAAAGAAAATATACAAAGATTTCAAGTTCATTCGGATTTGGTTCGGCACATCCAGCATAATCCATGTTAAAAAGTCCATAACTTTCACAAACAAAGTCTGATTTGGGGGTTCTGGTACTTTTTCGAAAGATAACTTCAAATCCAATGCAATAGATCCATACTCTAAGACTCATATTCGAGGAGTGTGTGCCGCTATGTCTGAAATAATGTGATAGTTGTAAAATCAGGGTTTCCTTTTTTTAAATTTGAGTCCAAAACAATGCAGGGATGAGCTGGGTCAGTTTAGGCACATTGTGACTGAACCTAGGGGTAATATAAGCCCATGTATTCATGCTTTTTTGGGCGTCATGATGTTTATTATTATTTTGATATTTATCAAATAGAGATTTGGGTGTGTTTTCATAACTGAGTGTTCTTGCTTCCATTGTTCTTGTGAATTCTTCGAGTTTGCTTAGATTGATCAGTTGTGGTCAACCTCTCCATGAGCTTGCCTCCATGCTAGTTGTGTGGATTGGATCACTATGAGGGTTGTGTTGCGATTGCTGCTATTTATCGATGATCGGAACACAGGGTTCCCTATTGAACTTATTAAAAAAAATGATATGATAGCACAATCTAAGCGAAGACCCTTTATTGTCGTGGATACTAATCCTGGAGTGCTGATAAACTGCATTAACTACTAATTTAAACCGCAAAGTACAAAGAATTCCAGTAAGCACAAAACGAACAAAACCCGTCCACGGCTCACAACATAATAACATTAAATGCGACACGATAAACATAAGAATTAACATAGTAGATGAAAATACTGGATAGTGAACCAATAGGTGATAAAGAGTCCATAAATAGTCTAATGAATAAATATATCAAGTCCCAAACCATTCATCCAGAATTTATCATGTCTAATGTTCCCTGAAGGAAATATCATCACGCTCATTTAAAAGGTTCCATGACATTATGATTCAGATAACTGTAGTTGTAGCAAATATGTCATCTGAGCTATTCTCTCCCATGTGTGATGTCGTTAAGGTCCACTTATAACAACAATAAAGCGATGGTGAGTCCACGACATAGTAAGTACAGGATAAATGGTAAATAAACAAGTTTGTTAAACGTTTAATACATTATGATTATTCTCATTCTCCTCATTCTCAAGTCTCATCAATATATTTCTCATGAATGCAAATACCCTGATGCACTTCTTTCAGCTGATACCGATATAGTGAAGTGTTCACCCTTCGGTAACACACTTTTCTCCCCCACCTTTGTTAGGGTGGGGTCCCTACCTCTGTAGGATTTTAATACGGGGCACGCTCGACTAGCTATAATCACGGCAGTACTGACCACCCTAACATTTATGTAAGTGAATGATGTAGTAGTTTGTTAAGCAATATCAATCTTACCATGTCATCTGCATAGTAATTGCGTCATCAACACAATCTTATTCTTTTCATCAATATTACCATGGCAAGTAATTAAAATAAAATAAAACAATTAAATCACATGGTAATAAATCATCAAGACAACAACAACCACTTGTTGCTCACTATTCTACCAAACACATTCCTCTTTAACTTCTAGGAGTTGGGTGATGCAAAGGCAACAAGGTGCTTGAGGCAACACTCTCGGGATAATCAATTAAAATGCATTCAAAAACATGCCATCATATGTCGAGACCCAAATATGCAAATCTGGACTCTCTATGTATTATTCACTAGTCCAGGCTGACACTAGTGCACACAGTGTCAATATAGATGAATATCATTCCACACAAGGTAATATAAGAATAAATGACAAATTTGAATAGTAAAATAATAGTTGTGACCTTATAGTTGAGTTTACAGTTATTAAGCCATATAGGGTTGAGCACTAAGTAAACAAAGAACAGCAGAACGGAAGCAACTCTAGTGGAAACCCATCGACTTGCAACAAGCAACCGATTGAGATCAAGACTTAGTGATCAACCTCCTCGTCAAACTTCTCCTCAAAAGCAGGCGAAGACTCCTCAACTTCAGCTGAATGATGCTTGCAGCACGAATGAGTACTCCGAGTAATCAACAAGTTGTACCACAGAATGCAATTATGGATGATGGCTTATTTCAAAAGAAATGGCTTCTATGGTTATTTTGGAAAAGCAACACTTGCATTTGAATACAAATAATAGATTGAAAGTGTAGTTTCAAACCAATAGACGATAATAATTTAACAAGTATTTTCATAGAGCTCACAAAGTCTAATCAATTTTTTTCATATAGCCATATAAGTTAATAAACCACACAGTTGTCCCTCCCAATTGTTTTATGAAAATCTACCCTTCGTGTGAAATCCCTGAGCGTGTCTATGACTATGGACGTGGCTATTTAAATAGAGTGATTAATAATCTACAGAGGGTGTACACTTTACCCGCATGATATAACTAGTGTAGCTACCACCAATCAGAAAAAAAACATTTTCAAACTTCATCTCAACAATTGACCCCCCCCCCATTGTGCATACTACCAACACCAATCCCCACAAAGGTTGTTGGCCTGTCATACACCGTTGTACCTAGAGACGGTGAACCGCTCATAAATGTGAGTCAACCACTCAGAAAGAATGAAACCACAGAGCTTAATCTATTGCCTGAGTAGTCAATGCTGAGACTCCGTAGCTTACTAAGTTAGGCATATCCCATACAAGGTATGTGGTCGTACTGTTATGGCTTAGTTCAATGGCGCACAAAGTTAGGTCCTTATTTGACCAAGGTAAGATTACCAAACTACTCCAGGTTTCCAACATTCATATTTTCCTAAACGCACACAGCTCCACCATGTCACAATTCCATCCACCTACCTCAATCTAAATCTTTTCCCACTATGTTGATTACGTGCAACACATACCATCAACGATTGACAACATACGTCACACAACTTTCTACAATGTATTCCATATTCACATAGTCAAATTTAGATTTGCAGCTCAAAACGATATCAATGACATGTTGCATGGCTAAGCATACTAATTGTATCTAACGAACCAATGTTGGTGCTATGATAATACCAACTAGTAATTAACCAAGCAATGATAACAAATGATTATGGTAGAACAATGAGCAAGGTGGATATAAATCAAGTAGTTACATAACGAATCCCAAAGCATTTAAGAATTAAAATAATTGAAATATCATGCAATTGTTTGAATCAAAGTAATTTTGGAAAGCCGAGTGCAACATGGTCAAAGGTACACTTGTCTTCAAACAAGTCTTGGTACTCGTGTTGAGCTTGATCAACTTCTCATTCCTCGAAAGCTCGTGAAGTACCAACATCTACTCGCAAACGAAAGTAAAACACAAATAAATACAAAATAGAGCAACAAATGTACTCTAAAATTAAATAAAAATAACAGGAAGGTAGAGCTTAAATTTACACGAGTTTAGAGACTTTAATGGGCTCAATCAGAGTTCGTGTGAGGAAGAACAGACTCTCGAAAGATTTAAATCTAAGAAAAAGAGAAAGAAAATACTATTTCAGAATTTTGCAATTTTCTTTCTAAAGGAAATCCCAAATTATTGCGTCAGCATGACATCATCAATGGATTTCATAATTAAAAGAAAATCCCAAAATTAGGAAATAATGATTGACAAGTGGGATCCACAGTCTACAGACCGGGTCCATGGATTTTGGTCCAAGTTTCTACGGCTAGGGTTCTGACATGTGGGGTCCACATGTTAGTGGCTTGGTCCACAGTAAACGAGGTCCACATTACTGGGCTAGAGTTTTAGGCGTGGGTGTCCTGGAGGTGGCAGGGGTTTGCACACGTGGTGCACAAATGGTAGGCACAGAGGTAGTGACGAGGCGACACATTGGATGGGGAGGCTGATGTGGCAATGGCATGGAGTGAGGATGATGCAGTGCGGGCTGGTACTGATGTGGTGCTAGGTGGCGGCGGTGTGGCAGACACGTAAGCAGCCATGCCGACTGAAATCGATGGTTGCCATGGCTCGACGATGGTGACGACAAACGGCGGTGACCGGTAGCAGAAGAAGGTCCTCGCCGCCATGCTTATTCTCCGACGAAGACATCCCTGAGCTTAGATGCGACAATGAAGGTCAACAAATGGGTCAACGGTGGTTTAGGCTATAACTTTCGCACTCGAACTCCAAATCGAATAATTTTTATTTCTAAATTCTTATTAAATCATAATCTAACTTTTGCATTAATTTCATAATTTTTTAATACTTTTAAAATTTTAGGGTTTATTCGGTGTTTTCACTTTGTCAATACTTATCTTAGATGATGATTATTTGGAAATGCAATAGAGGTGATCATGTGAATGTCTAGAGTACCAGGAAACCAGGGCAAGCACCCATTCTGTTGATGCATGTTGATTCTATTACATTCAAAAATTATTATCTTATTTTGGAACTATATGTATGCATGCTTTATTTGTCAAGTTATGTGTGCGATTAGAGGTAATTAATCCAATTACATGAATTCCCAAAAAATTGTTCATCCCCTGCCACTAGCCTAAGTTAATAATTCCGCTGGTGAATTAGAGCCCAATGGATGTTATATATTCTATTTATGTTTATTTGGTGCCATGCTTAGCAATGCTTAGCTTCCGGCCGATTGGGCGGTTGTCGACTTTGTCGATGACCTTGATCACATAAATTATTTTTATTATGATATATCCAGCACCTTGTGCTATTATATTTGGAAAACTAAAAATGAAAATTAAACGATTTGGACTTGGACAACAAATGGTATGTACGGTATGACTGTCGTGTGTGAATGGTTTGTGCCCAAGTCAACAAGAACCGAATTACTTGTATCACTAATCCAAGCACTTTTGTGTGCATCCACATGAGGGCATATGGGAACCCTCTTGACTTAGTATTTTGGTATGTGTTAGCTCCGAGGCACAAGAGGTTGTGTGTGTTGTGTTAAAATTGTTCTATGTGTTGGGTGTGTAGGAGTGGGTTCCTATCTAGGTTTTCCACACCGAGGGGCATCCGTACAGTTGTCCTAGGCTTTACCCTGAGGGGTAGTTGACCTAGGCTTTATTGATGACTCCGACACAACGTATGGGTTTCCATCCATAGAGGTGACTCCTAGTTAATGCATTATATTAGAAAACATCTCGTATGACTTAGCTCTGCCAGTATACCTAAGGAAGTATGCTATATAACTTGGCAAAAGGAGCGGTCTGACATGTGGGTAAAGTTGTACACCCCTGCAGGGTTTAATCTACTCAAGTAGTCATGTTCTTCATTATAACAATGCTTGGTTAGGTCGTGCAAGAATTAGACTCAATATTTTATAATTTTAACTTAAAACTTGAAGGGTAGTATTGAGAGTGGTTCTCATGCTATGTTTGTGTGCTGCAAGGGCAGCCACCTGTATATATTCTGTTGATGTATAATGTTAATTACTCGCTGTTATTTGAAGTATTAAAAATATTTGCTAACTTATAATTGTAATCTACTACTTGTATTCAATTGAAATATTGCTTTGTGTTGAAAATGAACCCTATAGCCTTTTCTTTTGAGTAGAGCTTTCATGTAGCTATGTATAGGCTTGGTAAAGTCTTACAAAGTACATTCGTGTACTCACTTTTTGCTTTCATTACTAACCTGGACAGCAGGTATCAAGATTGAATCGGGTAAGGAAGATTGCACAGGAACATCGATTTGTTATAGTATGAACCCAGTCGGTTGCACTACGGGTTATGGCAAGCCATTGGGACTTTATCTATGATTAATTAATGTTTTTTAGTTTATATTCATGTTTTTTAGTTTATTCTCTGTTTTTCGTTGCGTACTTGTTATTTCATCTTGTTATTTGTCTGGCCGGCCTTTTTGTGTGAAAATGAACCATGTATGTTCAATATGTTGTAAATTATGAAGTTTTATATTGTAAGAACTTGTGTATAGATTGATATTGATGTTTGTGATGGTGTATATGTACCGCTCTTGGGAGGTACGTAATACACCGAGAATGGAAATTTTAATTTGTGATGTTATGACCAATTGGAGGGTTAAACATTACAAGTTAAATCGTCCGGGTTCTCACAATTGCCAGTACTGAAATTTAAATGAGTTCCCAAAGTTTCATGCAAACTCTGCTAGAAACACGAGGTGAAGTGGGATCCTCGATCTGACATTATCTTCTTAGACACACCATGCAAACTAACAATTCTAGACATATACAATTAAGCAAGACGGTCTTCTGAGTATGTGGTTTTAACTTATAAGAAATATGCAACTTTCGTCAAACGATCCACTATTACTCAAACAGAATCATAACTCGATTGTGAGTTCTGGGTAAACCAGTGATGAAATCTATAGTAATCTATTCCCATTTCTACTCTGGAATCTTCAATGGCTTCAACAGACCTACTTAGTTCCCCATTTCAAACCCCAAATATTATACCAGAATATGCCAGAACAGTCTACTTCACATTTTCATATCTATTTTTCTATAACATGAAAAGTAGTAAAAATGATATTTATGGAATCTATAAATAAATATCTATCTTATCCAAGTTAGGGCAATAATTAAATTATTCCATCTACTATAAGTAATTAGCCCATCACAATGACAACTACTATTGACAACCGATTTCTAGACAATGACCTTCTCGAGGGCATAACTTTTCACTAATAATTCCAAACTTAGTGATCTAGACCTTCTTGGAAACCTAGTGAAATTCCCCACCATTTTTCTTACTATCTGAAACCCTGAATCTGAACTTAAATACACATAATTACCTTCATAAGGTTCTATACTGCAGTTCGACCAAATAGGGTTTCCCAAAAAAACTATACTTCCCTTGACCAAAATAATCTACAACATGCATAAGCATTAACCTAGGATACATCTAGGGACTATCATAATGTTACCCTCAAGAAACCGACGACAATCACGAACAGGTCGCCAAATCCCTAGCTCTTTCTCCTCGTTCCTTCTTCCCTTCCTTCCCTTCCCTTGCCTTGCCCTTCCCATTGCCTTGCCTAGCACTCGGCAGGGTACCCCTTGAGCAGCATATTCACGCCACGACGGGGGCTTGCTGCGGCAACGCGAGGCAGCGATACGGCAACGCGTGGACATCGGCGTGGCCTGGTGTGGGCAAGGGTTAGCTACTAGGGTAGGTTATTACAAACACACTGAGTGTATGTATGAGAATACAATAGGGATGTCACAGAATTGATTATGAACATGAATCCGAATGATAATGATCCTGACTTATCTATATTATTTTACAGAATATGTGGGCTATCCCCTTTGTAGCAATTGAAGGTGTGACAATTAATGACACTAAAGGCGCCTCCAATCTTCACGTGCATTCTTTTGTTGTGTGTTGAATTGTCACGTGTGTTGGACAACTGTCGTAAATTGCCATGTGCACCAATAATCGCTCTCATGTTAGTCACATGGAAAACTGCCATGTGTCTTGACAAGTTTGCTTGTCGGGGATAGCCCAAAACCGTATAGCTGGTCGGATGGTGTCCATAGCTGGTCGTTATATTACTCAAATTGATCTGCGACTAGTTTGGCCGTACTAAAAGATATTAGACTTCCTTTAAGTATTGGTTGTAGGTTTACAACCATTGTAAAATCAATCTCTAATATGTGGGCCTATTTTGATAGAGATTTTGACCTAGTCAAGAATCCTCGTCAGCTAGCCCTCGGAGCTTAAGAAAATAAAGAAAATTTACTTAAGCCTTTCTCTGGTTGAAACATGCATCAATAATGGCTAGGTACAATCGTTCCAACCATTTAATGAAAATGTGGGAGAACGGAAAAGATCCTTGTTTTCTTGGAAACTGTATCCGAAGGATGCGGTGAGTGGGCGAACAGTTTCTGATGAAGAGGGATAAAAAGACTTCTCTTTTAACTTTACTATTACTTCGCTCTCGTTGCAATATTCGTCTCTCGCCTTAGAGTCTCTTCATCTCCAATACCACCTGTTTCCAAAATTTTGTTTGATTTATTAATAGCTTAATTTTATTACTTGTCATCATCCTATGTACTGGGACAATGGTTACGGCGTTTCTCAGGCGCGTGTGTCCCGAGCAATTCTCGAGCGCGTTTGACTCAAGTGTTTCTCAGGCACGTGTGACCAAGCTGTGAAAGTTAATTTTTTTATGCATTTATATTGTTAAGTTTTTTATTCTATGACCCGTTGTAGAGTTTTATTCTATACATAGCTTGCTGAAATTATTGTTAATTATGGTTTAAATTGTTAGTGAGAATGATTTAGGTGACATTCTAAGCTCAGTATTGGACCGGAGTGTTACACGTACAAACTTGGCATTCTCTGTCTGCCCTTCTTCCTAAATTCACTAGAAATGCAGATGCCCTTTTAGATGCACGAACAAATATTTGAATTGTGCAATTCCATTTATAGTACTTTCCTATCTACTTAATTGAATGTTTCCATAAACCGAAATCTTAGTGCGATCAGACCGATTCGACGCCTAGCATCTATCTCTTCGCCATTTTCACTTTCTTTTTCCAGCTGCCAAACCACAAGAGGAGGCATAAGACTCGAAATATCCCGACATTTTGTTATCTCGCTGTTACTCGGACAAGGACGTGTAGTATAGACTTCTCTCTTCCTGACGAACTACGGCTACCTGACTTATATCTGGAATCATGTGTAGGGGCTCAATTAATTTATTAAACACTGTTTCGGGGTCTACAACACATATAATGCTTGCTCAGTTCTGTTCTAAACGGTGTTTTAGCATCATGCATAGGGATAAAAACGGATCGGATATTTTCCATCCGATTCGAACGAAAACGAATTTGGATAGTCTCGGATCGGATTTTTCTCAGATAATTTTTGGATCGGAAACGGATTCGGATTTATTGGTCGGAAACGTATTAATAGTACTATCCGGCAGATACGGATACGAATACTGATAATCCGGATAATACCACACCCGGATATCCGGAATTTTGGCCCAGCCCGGCAGCCCCCACAGCGCACTGGCCACTAAGCCCACTACCCCGTCGCTCGGCCTGGCCCACCACCCGCCTTTGCCTCTTAGTCCCTTAGGGTTCCCCGTTAGGCCGTTCGACCGTTCCCATTCTTCTCCACTTCTCCAGCCGCACAGATGGGCGCCGGCAGCCCCCACACCGACACGGCCACAGCGCCCATAGGTGCCACGCCAGCGACGCCGCCACTCTCCACCCGCACCGTCCTCGCCCCGCTGCCGGCCACCTCGCCCTCGTCGGCCGTTCCCGGACTCACCGTTCCCGGACGACCAGCCCAGTGGCGGCCAGCGGCCCAGCTCCCCCTCCACTGTCGGCTCCCCCTCCCGGCCGCTCCTCCTCCGGGCCATCTCGCCGCCTCGGCCGGTCATCTCGCCGACTTCGCCCGTTCCCGGACGACCGGACCCCAGGCGGCGTTGGCTCCGCTCCCTGTCGGCTCCCCCTCCCGGCGCCACCTCGCTCGCCTCGGCCGCCATCTCGCCGACTTCGCCGCTTCATGACGTTCGGACCCATTGGCGCTGGCGCTGCTCCCCTCCTGTCGGCTCCCCTACCCGGCAAGCTCCCCTCCTCTGTCGGCCATCTCGCCCGTCCCCCGCCGGCTCCCCTCCCCCGTCGGCCATCTCGCCTCTGCCGGCTCCCCTCCTCCGCTGGCCGTCTCGCCTCCGCCGGACCCCCCTCATGGGCTCACGGCCCCAGCGCCTCCCCCGTTGGCCCCCCCTCACGGCCTCCTTGCACCTTTGTCTTGTCGCCACTAGTAACTGATAAGCAAATTCTGTGGTACTGTAGTATGAAACTATGAATGGCTGAATGCTGATGGAGTGATGGGCTCCTGTCTCCTAGTGCTATACTGCTAATGTATGAATTGCTGAATGCTGATGTGGTATTGTAGTATGAATGACTGAATGCTGATGGAGTGATGGGCTCTTGCCTCCTAGAGTCCTAATGCTATACTGCTAATGTATGAATTGCTGAATGTTGATGTGGTATTGTTGTATGAATGGCTGAATGCTGATGGGCTCCTGCCTCCTAGTGCTATACTGCTAATGATAATGAGGTCATTTATATAGTATGGGATCTCCTGTATTTGACATATGACATCAGTTTGACGTTGTTCAATCCTTCTATGATTAAATGTTCTGTTGTTTATTAATATACATGCCTCATTGATTGATTGATATCTTATGTATTCTCTCCACTATCTTGTGCTAGATTTGTGATGGAATCTACAACTGGAAGTAGTAGTGCAAGTGTAAGCAATACATCTCCTACTTTGCTGGTGCCACAACCACAGCCACCTTCCACTGCTACAAATGATCCAGTTGCTGGTGCATTAGTGCCAAGGAATGAAGTTGATTTGACTGGTGAGACTGGTGTCAAGACCGACATTCCTGCTCCTGCTGCGAAGAGAGCAAAGATGTGCAGCTCTAATGTTTGGGAGCACTACACAAAATATGAGAAAAAGGAGGGATCTGATGGCAAGATGATTACAGAGTACTAGACTAAATGCAACAAGTGCAGATACGAATCTCGTTGTGAGAGTTCAAGAGGAACATCAGTCTTTTGGAATCACTTGGGTAACAAGCACCAAATCAAGGGAGGCCAGCAGCTTCTAAAATTGATGAAGAGTGGAGATGACAGCAGCACTGCATCTATTGAGACTTATAGGTATGATGAGGCTGACAGTTTGAAAAAAATTATATTTGGCAATTATCATGCACGAATATCCTTTTAATATTATTGAGCACGAGTACTTTGTGGACTTTATCAAGTCACTGCGCCCTAGTTTTTCAATTAAGAGCCGCATTACTGCCAGAAAAGATATATTGAATATCTTTGTAGAGGAAAAGAAGAAGTTGTATGATTACTTCAAAACACTTGCATATCGCTTTAATACAACTATGGACATGTGGACCTCAAACAAAAATAAATGTTACATGTGTATCACTGTGCATTGGATAGATGACAATTGGAACATGCAAAAAAGAATCATTAAGTTTATGCATGTAGAAAGACACCATTCAGGAAGAAACTTGTGCGCATAGTTTCATGATAGTGTAGTCGACTGGAATCTTGATAGGAAATTGCTTGCCCTTACTTTGGATAATGCATCAGTCAATGATGTATGTGCTAAGGGGGTAGTACTAAAACTCAATAAGTCAGCTCCCATGATTTGTGATTGTATCTTTTTTCATGTGAGATGCTTGAATCATATTTTGAACCTTGTTGCCCAAGACGGTTTGAAGCATATTGCACCAGCTATTGCAAATATTAGAAATACAATTGTAATTGTGAAAAACTCTCCATTGTAGTATGAGGAATTTATGAAGTGTGCATCAGAATGTGACTTAGATTTGACAAATGTGTAATACCCCAAAAGTAAATCGGCGTACTAGAAGAAGTTTCAGAAGAAGGAGCTAATGGGAGAATCTGAATCGTTTTTTTCTTCAGGGGGTTTTCTGTGTTTTTTCAGCAACCTGGACTCTGGGCCTCAGCCCAGGGTGGCCCATGAGGGGGCTGGCCAAAGGGGGGTATCTCTCCCCCCCAAAACCCTAAAACCCCTTCCCCCTTCCCCTTTTCCCCTCCCCAAGCCGCCAACCCCTCCTCCCCCTCTCCAACCGGCCGCCACCCTCGTCCCTGCAGTACAGCAATTTTGTTCGTCATATTTGGGTAAGTTACGTATGTTTTCTGATCTTCTCACCTCTTCGAAAGTTGTAGCCCTTGGTCTTATCTTTCTTTTGGCACCAAGATCATCTGATTTGAAGTTACGGTTTAGGAGATATGGAAGTTTTACCGCGACTGTCCAGGAGAGCTGACGTGATTTAGCAGATTTTCTTGTCGGGTCATTATGATTTACTTAGAGGCCGAATCTGGTATTTTCGTCTTCTAGAGTTTTGTTCCTGATGTCTTTATCTTTCTTTTGGCACTGAGATCACTTGATTCCACCTTACGGTTTAGGAGATATGAATTTTTAATCGCGCGCTGTCCTGTCTGCCTGAGAATTTGGAACTGTCGGTTTGCCCCTCGGTTTTGATCTAGTTAGAGTCAGATTCAGAACTTCCACCCAACTAGGTTTTTATAGCCCTTGAAATTATCGTTACGAGTTGATAAAGATCATATCAATTGGATCTGTAGAGTGAAAGTTATGCCATGTTCTTTACTGCTGTTCTGAAATCTGGGCAGATATCTGTTAGTGTTTTCAACTGTTGTTTAGGCCACTGTTTTGGCCGAATCAAAGGATTCCACCAACTAGAGTTTCATAGCCTGTTACGTTAAAAGTATTTGAGCACTGGTTTCAAGTCATTCGGAGTTATAGATATTTAATTACGATTTTTCTCGTACTGCTGATCAGAATGGCCGATATTGGCTGATTAGTTAATTCGTCATTTTGAGTTTTTGGTTATGTTGATTAGATAGAGGTTATGGTAAAACGCTTGTACCCACATCATAACTTATTATTCTTATTTCAATAAATATTTGTGTAGGCGGTGGGGGGGAGTGGAGAAATTCGTCGTTGCCTCCTAACTCGTCCACAATACGGAAGGCGTACATGGTAGAGTGGTGAACAATGGGTTGTTCACCATGATCATTGTTATTACTTATCATGCTATTTATTATGCTTTTGTTCAGCTTATTCTTATACATGATATTGATGACCTTGAGTGAATGAGATTATGATAATGAGATTATGATATTGAGATAATGAGGAGGAGATATTGAGTTAATGAGATGGACTATGTTGATGAATAAATAAAGATGTCGCATCATTTACATTCATCATGACAGGGGTTGCATGAGCCAGGTCGGTGAGAAAGTCATGTAACTATTCCGGTAAGGTCGGTGAGAAAGATACATGACTAGTCCGGAGAGCTCTAGATAAAATCCTACTTTGGTGGGGACTTCACGGGAGTGAAGAATAGAGTGTGTCATCGACGGGTGAACACTCCGCTATACCCCAGTATCACCGATGAGATGCATATGAGCATGAGCATGTTGGTGCATTCGCATATCTAAGTAAATTGTTTAATTGTGCAACTTTACCTATATGGAATATGGCTTGTTTGTTTGAGAATGACAATGACATTAACTAAATGGATGATGATGATAACTTTGATTTTGGTTAATAAACTATTGTTTATGGCTTTATTATGTATTTGCTGAGTCTTGGACTCATTCTTGCTCTATTGTTGTTTTTAGGTGACCAGTGATGACGTTTTACTCGGGAAGGGCTAGCGCACTTGGAATCATGCACTTCACCCAATTATTTGATTCATTGGACATGAGAAACTTTTAGAATAACATGAATATTTATATCTAGGACATGATGGTATTGAATAACCATAGATACTTGGTTTATGTTAATCTTGGTTTATTATTTTGCTATGCTCCTAGGTCTAATTTATTTATGATTGTCATAGTGTTATGCTTGTGTTAATGCGACCCGTGGATGGGTTTTAATGTTGTTATGCTTGCTGAAATTTCACAGTGTGTTGATGTATAATAGATGATAAGAGTAGTTTGGTGGCATTCCAGGCTCAGTGTTGGGCTGGGGTGTTACATTTGGTATCAGAGCCGGCTTCAGGTCCGTGGTGAATAGATTAATAACTTAGTTAACCTAAAATTGCTAAAACTTGTTTTAGGACTTGTAAAATAAACCAAAATTTGATAATGGTTAATTAACTTAAAATTTTGACACACTGGTGCACAGTAGGATGGGAATGGGATGAGTATCGCATTTACGCTTCCGTTATGTTGTATTGATGTTTTATGTTATGAATTGGTTCTGACTACTTATGATTTGATTATGTGATTGCTATGGGTCATGATAGTCGAGAGGTAGAGATTGTGGTTGTGGCCATAGGCATGGCCAAGTAATATCACCGTTTGTTGTATGATAGTGGTGAAGTGTTTACATCGGGTAACTTAGTTACAGGTGTTGAGGATATGTTTCTTTAGAAATGTTGTTGTCTTCCTTGAGTTTGAATTTGATTATTCCTGTTATAGTTGCGGTTGATGAATTTTCTTGGGTTAGTATTTACAATGCAGTTGATGTATTTTCATTGGTCTTTGTTGGTTATATTAAGTTATTATTTGTTCTCCTGACTGTTGATCTGTTGTTGTTTCTTGTGAACGTCGTTAATTTGCAAGGTTGATCTTTTCACGAGAGATCTACCTTTCTTGTTGGGAAAAAATGACTCATTTGTTAGCTTGGTATTTTGGATAACGAAAGTTTTCTTTTTCAAGTCCTTTAACATGTGGAAGCTTTGACCCAATGTATTTCTTTTGGGTATTTTGAGTATTGAAGTTGAATGCTTCTCTGTTATAAAAGAAAATATTAAAACCCTTTAGCGATGTCTTGTTGTGGTTAAGTTAAAGGTTGTAATTAAATAAATTAATAGATATGGTATGTGTTATCAAGTTGGGTCTGTAGTGTGGTGTATAATCAATCTTAACCAAGAACCTTGGAAGGAAAGTTGATTAACTTGATGGTGTCATGTGGTAGTTCTTGATGAACTATGATTAATAGTATGGCTATACCTAATTGGATTAAAAGGAGTTATTAAGAATTGTAGAACAGTGATGACCGTATGATCATTAAAATTATTTAGTTTTGCTAAACTTGTTGGATTAGTTGGTCTCGATGGATTAATCTTCTTGTGTGGGAAGGAAAAGTTGGGGAGATGCTAGATTATTACTATAGTGGATATTAATCTTGGAGTTATCTTATCTGTAGATACTAGATGATTTTATATTATGGAAGGAGTTTCTAGATAGTTATTTTAACTAGAATAATTGGACGAATTTGGTTGCGAGTTGTTGAGACTTTTGATCGATGGAAGGCTATGATTTTGGAAGTTTTGTTGGGATTTTGCAATCAAATATGAATATGAGGATGGACAGTTGAACATATATTTGTGATTGTTCATGTGATTTGAAAAGGAAAGTAGGTAGCATCTAGATTTCTTGATGAAGCCAGTTGATAGCAACAGTGGTTGGAGTGCAACAATTGTGTGTTGACGTTTGGTGTTGAGCATCTATAAGAGTTGAACTGTGGGATTTAATTGGTGGCCTATGCTTTCAGGATAGTGGAATTGTCAGACGATAGCATGTCCATAATGAAAGGGTTTTGGTATAACATTTTGATTTATGTAGTAGATCTCTGCTAAAATAAAGTTGTTGTTGTAGTAGTTTGTATGCTTTTGGTGGACTCTCGATTTGAGGATAAGATGATAAAGTAGTATGAAACAATTTGGTGAGTTTTTAGAGAGCTGTACAATGGAAGGGTAGACTATGATGAATTTTTGTTAACAGTGTATTATTCTGGATGTTAGTAAGATTATCAGCAATAGATTGGTAGTGTGTTGTCGATTCTTATAGAAAGAAGGTAATTTGATCGTCACTCGTGGTATCGCTCAAATGAAAATTTTCAAGTTTTGCATCCGTGATCTTTTGTCGTTCATGGTTTATGTAGTAGCTGGGATTGGATTGAGCAAGTGGCCTGTTGGAAAGCTTTATTGGTTCTTAAGTGATTCATGTGATTTGGTCTTACAACTTTTCTTGTTTGAGTGGGCAACGTGATGTTATAATAAAAAAAAATTACTTTTTTTTTGTTAAAGAAAGAGTGAAGTAGAAGTATTCGAGATCGAAGTCAAGTTTTGTAACTCGCAGTTTACTTGAAGTGTGCCTAAACTTTCTATTTTTGCCCCATAGGAGTTTCTCGATTTTCAAAAGTGGTGCTTTGTTTTATTTGAGATTTCATATTCTCTTTTTGTGGGACTTGTGCCCTCAATTGTGGTCTCCGCTTTTGCTTTTCTGAGATCCTTGTTATTTGTCTATTTCTCCCGGTCTTATGTTTGTTGCGAAAAGAAAATATTTTTTTTCCGGGTGCTGAAAAAAAAAATATTTTTATTTGCCACTTCATCAATTTGTTTTACAAAACCTTATGGGGTATACAGTGGCATCCGGTTAGTAGTGGTCAAGTATATGTTGATGTGAGACCTGATGTTGTAAGTTATTTCTAGGGCATTGGAGGAAGAATTGATTTTGTGATGTAGATCTTGTAGAGAATTGGATCCAAAAGCAATGATGGTCGTTGAGGTAAAACTGATTATGTTGTTACAACTAGTAAAACCAATAGTGAATTGTAATTCAAGAACCCTTGTTCATGTCGGTGGAATATTAAAATATTTAAAAGTTTGGAACTTGGTCAATTAGTTAGAGTCTTGCGAATGTGTATATTGTGGTCGTGTGGGTGAAATGGAGTAGTGTGGTTTAGTGGGTTCAAGTTTGGTGAAGCTAATCACATTAGGCAGTTACTTGATTAGTGAGGAATGTTGATATTAATGATTGAGGATATTATTTGGATTCCAGGAATTTTAGTTATCCGATCAAAGAATTTCCTATCAAGTATACCAAAAGTTCATTGTAAGAGTCTTAGAGGTTGAATCTGGGCTTTACATTTTTTATGCTAGACCTTTGTTCACACAATGAGTGTGTGTAAAGAAAGTGGAATAATAGAGTTTCCTGAGCAGTGGAATGATCATTGATAGAACCTTTCGATGTAGTACATGAGCGTGTGTCTTGAGGATTCGAGTTGTTCTTGAAAATTAGAGGTAATGTGATTGTGTGGGATCTATTTTGTGGCGCTTTGGGTGCCTTCATTCAAATTAATGTTGATTAGTAGAATGAGATGCCTAGAGTAATTGGAGGATTCAATGGAGCCTCTTCACAATGGTGTTAATGATGTATTTCAGTTTGAGCATAATTTGAGGATGTTCAATTAAAGGTTTAAGCACATGTGGTATGCGATGAATTTGAATTCCAAGGTTCGAGAGAAGTTTTACTCCTAAAGAGAAACCGAGGAAAAGGATGTTTCCTCGGTTAGTGAAGCGTTTTCCTGATTTCGTTTGAGTTATGTGTTATTGACTGTTGTTTTCCGCAATCTGAGTTGGCGTTGTATTGGCACGTCTGATTCATTTTAATTCGCACAAACCAAAAGAAGTATTTGATTTGGGCATTCGAGTGGTTTCTTCTTTGGTCATCGTGGTGTTCATTCGTAAACCGCCTATTTAGAAAATGGATTTGTTTTCGTGTTGAAATGTTAAATTTTGGGATTTAACCTTTTTGGTGGAGAGTTAGCATTGCGTGGATGCGATGATGACTCTCTAGTTCCAGCTTGATTCTCTTGGTTTCAAGATTTCAGAAATTTGGAAGTTGGCATATCGCGTTGACCGTCTCGGGTCCTTATGCGGCACGCATCGCTTGGTGTGCTCGAGTGTTAAGTGAGTAATCGAGCAATTCCAAGCTTGGGATATCGTTATTTCATTCCAGCTGCAGCTTCTTTGAAGATCGGTGAGTAGATTCGGGGTCGAATCCTGTTTAAGGGTGGTAGAATGTAATACCCCAAAAGTAAATCGGCGTACTATAAGAAGTTTCAGAAGAAGGAGCTAATGGGAGAATCTGAATCGTTTTTTTCTTCATGGGGTTTTCTGTGTTTTTCAAAGAACCTGGACTTTGGGCCTCGGCCTGGGTGGCCCATGAGGGGCTGGCCAAAGGGGTATCTCTCCCACCCCAAAACCCTAAAACCCTTCCCTTCCCTTTCCCCTCCCTAAGCCGCCACCCCTCCTCCCCCTCTCCAACCGGCCGCCACCCTCGTCCCTGCAGTACAACAATTTTGTTCGTCATATTTGGGTAAGTTACGTATGTTTTCTGATCTTCTCACCTCTTAGAAAGTTGTAGCCCTTGGTCTTAGCTTTCTTTTGGCGCCAAGATCATCTGATTTGAAGTTACGGTTTAGGAGATATGGAAGTTTTACCGCGACTGTCCAGGAGAGCTGACGTGATTTAGCAGATTTTCTTGTCAGGCCATTATGATTTACTTAGAGGCCGAATCTGGTATTTTCGTCTTCTAGAGTTTTGTTCCTGATGTCTTTCTCTTTCTTTTGGCACTGAGATCACTTGATTCCACCTTACGGTTTAGGAGATATGAATTTTTAATCGCGCGCTGTCCTGTCTGCCTGAGAATTTGGAACTGTCGGTTTGCCCCTCAGTTTTGATCTAGTTAGACTCAGATTCAGAACTTCCACCCAACTAGGTTTTTATAGCCCTTGAAATTATCGTTACGAGTTGATAAAGATCATATCAATTGGATCTGTAGAGTGAAAGTTATGCCATGTTCTTTACTGCTGTTCTGAAATCTGGGCAGATATCTGTTAGTGTTTTCAACTGTTGTTTAGGCCACTGTTTTGGCCGAATCAAAGGATTCCACCAACTAGAGTTTCATAGCCTGTTACGTTAAAAGTATTTGAGCACTGGTTTCAAGTCATTCGGAGTTATAGATATTTAATTACGATTTTTCTCGTACTGCTGATCAGAATGGCCGATATTGGCTGATTAGTTAATTCGTCATTTTGAGTTTTTGGTTATGTTGATTAGATAGAGGGTTATGGTAAAACGCTTGTACCCACATCATAACTTATTATTCTTATTTTGAATAAATATTTGTGTAGGCGGTGGGGCAGGGAGTGGAGAAATTCCGTCGTTGCCTCCTAACTCGTCACAGGTGCGGGCGGTACATGGTAGAGTGGTGAACAATGAGTTGTTCACCATGATCATTGTTATTACTTATCATGCTATTTATTATGCTTTTGTTCAGCTTATTCTTATACATGATATTGATGACCTTGAGTGAATGAGATTATGATAATGAGATTATGATATTGAGATAATGAGGAGGAGATATTGAGTTAATGAGATGGACTATGTTGATGAATAAATAAAGATGTCGCATCATTTACATTCATCATGACAGGGGTTGCATGAGCCAGGTCGGTGAGAAAGTCATGTAACTATTCCGGTAAGGTCGGTGAGAAAGATACATGACTAGTCCGGAGAGCTCTAGATAAAATCCTACTTTGGTGGGGACTTCACGGAGTGAAGAATAGAGTGTGTCATCGACGGTGAACACTCCGCTATACCCAGATCACCGATGAGATGCATATGAGCATGAGCATGTTGGTGCATTCGCATATCTAAGTAAATTGTTTAATTGTGCAACTTTACCTATATGGAATATGGCTTGTTTGTTTGAGAATGACAATGTAATTAACTAAATGGATGATGATGGTAACTTTGATTTTGGTTAATAAACTATTGTTTATGGCTTTATTATGTATTTGCTGAGTCTTGGACTCATTCTTGCTCTATTGTTGTTTTTAGGTGACCAGTGATGACGTTTTACTCGGGAAGGGCTAGCGCACTTGGAATCATGCACTTCACCCAATTATTTGATTCATTGGACATGAGAAACTTTTAGAATAACATGAATATTTATATCTAGAACATGATGGTATTGAATAACCATAGATACTTGGTTTATGTTAATCTTGGTTTATTATTTTGCTATGCTCCTAGGTCTAATTTATTTATGATTGTCATAGTGTTATGCTTGTGTTAATGCGACCCGTGGATGGGTTTTAATGTTGTTATGCTTGCTGAAATTTCACAGTGTGTTGATGTATAATAGATGATAAGAGTAGTTTGGTGGCATTCCAGGCTCAGTGTTGGGCTGGGGTGTTACAAAATGGTCTCCCATTGGATGTTCTAACAAGGTGGAACTCCACATATCTTATGTTGAAGCAAGCTATTTACTATAGGCATGCTTTTGGTAGGCTTTTCTTCGACATAGAAGCAAATATGTGAGATGTGCACCGGCTGCTGAAAATTGGACTATGGCAAAATCTTTATGTACATGTTTGAAGTGATTTTATGATGCTACTGAGATCTTCTCTGGCACTAAATATCCAACAGCAAATCTATTTTTCAATACTTTTTGCTAGATTAAGCTTGCCATTGCAGACTGGTGTGATAGCCCTGAGCTTATTATATCTTCTATGGCTCATTCCATGCAAATTAAGTATAATAAGTATTGGGAAAAGTCCAACATGGATCTAGCTATAGCATGTTTTTTTTTATCCTAGATACAAGACAAAGCCGGTACACTATTTTGCAGATAAGATTTACCATGACAATGCTCCAGAAGAAGTTGGTAGATTCATGAGTGTTATTAACCAGTTGTTCCAAGCTTATGTGTCCAGTCCACTTGTAACTTCGAAGAAGATAACAACTACAAATGTGCAAACAGTTGATTCTCAACCATTACACCAAGAGGTTGAGGATGAGGACAGTGATGATGATCTTGATGCAGATCTTGAAAGGTTCTTGCATGGCAGTAGTGCTGTAGGTCAAGGTACCACAACTGAGTTGGAAGTGTACATGGAACAACCACTAGTGGAATGGAAAACAAAAGGCAAAATCTTATTTGATGTTTTGTCATGGTGGAAGCTCAAGCAAGCTGAGCTCCCTATTCTCTCCCGACTTGCGCGTGATGTTTTATCTATTCAAGTGTCGACTGTTGCTTCGGAGTCAGCTTTTAGTGCTGGCGGACGTGTTGTCGATCCATTTCGCAGTCGCCTTGATCCTGAAGTCGTGCAAGCTTTGATTTGTACCAAAGATTGGACTGCAGCGTCTCGAAAAGGTAATATTGAGTTCTACATTGTGTTTGATTGGTTTATGTGTAGTATGTAAGGAGATCTTTGAGCATAATTAATCTTTTCATATGAAGGTGGAGATATTGGTGGATCTATCCTCACTGAGATGGACATGGACGGCATTGAGCGATGCTTTGGAAGCTTGGCAATGGTTTGCTGTTTTTTACCTAACTATCTAACTCATTGGCTTAATTTAATGTCACCTTGATAAATGATACTCATTGATTTACAACTTGTAGTTACAGGAGCACGAGGATATGGATGATTTGGAGGACGTGTTGGAGGACATGGATGAATGACCAATCACTAGGTAAATCTCCATGTCACTTACTCTAGAATTGTAGAATCATGGTTAGTGTGGAAATTCCATTCACTTGTTAGAGTACTTGATGTTCTGTATTAACAATGGAGGTAGTTCTTTTTGTATGATAGATTTGCCAAAAAAATCCATGCATTTAATATAATACTTTAACTATCCTATCATCTTTGCTAGATCTTTTATTCTTTTGCATAACAATAAAAGAAGAAGGAAAAGATAACATCTGATTCGTCTCATGCATTTTCTAGGGCCGAAGTTGGGGACTTGGAGGCTTGTAAAGACATAGCGAGATGCTGCTGGCGTGCTACTTTTTAAGACATGGTATCTTGGATTGTTGGCATTAAACTATGTTTTATGGATGGGGTTAACTAAGTTTTATGTATGTTGACTTGTGAGTTATGAGCCTTATGACTTATGAGCTAAATGTGGTACATTAAGTGTTATGTTTGTGATGAATTAATTAATGCACCTTGTTACTTTGATAGTACCAAACTGCCAATATTATGTGTGGCTGCTGAAAATATGAACAATTCATGAATGTTCGCATCAAACAAAATAGGTATATGTTTTTGTTAATTCATACCATGCAATTTAAGGGGCTTTCATATTCCAAAAAAATATCCGTGACCGTATTCGTTTCGATTCGTATTCGCTCCATATTCGTATTCGATATTATTCGTATCCGTATTCGTATCCGGGGTATCCGTATTTGTATCCGCGTCTGGGAAAAAAATATAAAAACAAATATAGCAGAGCAATTATCCGTCCGTATTCGATCCGTTTTCACCCCTACTGATGCACACCGCACACCTATTAAGGAAACACACATGATTTACCACTAAACCCATAATATATTTGTCCTACTTGATATCTAATTTGATTTGCTCATCTATCGAACAACGCATGTAGCCAATTAATAATGAACAGAAATCTCTCCCCAAACAATAGTTTCGTGCAATGAAATATGCATTAAGTTTTTGGAATAAAAGAAATATTGATTAAACAAGTTCAGGGCGATTTGGGGAGCTAGGGCTATTATTTGCCTCGAAAACATGGAGCATCATTTAAAAAA
This sequence comes from Hsuehochloa calcarea, assembly GCA_036346395.1. Lineage (NCBI taxonomy): Eukaryota > Viridiplantae > Streptophyta > Magnoliopsida > Poales > Poaceae > Hsuehochloa > Hsuehochloa calcarea. The sequence continues at coordinate 146,393 of JAYEVG010000049.1, read as the reverse complement.
GAACAAGAAACCATGTCTTCGGTGCCACTTAGAAAAGAACGGATTGAGGGAGAGTAGCATACTCTAGTGTTATCTGTAAAGCGATATTATTGAGTCTCGACTTCGGTATTATTTTTACCAATCATATGTAATATGCAATTCTTGTGAACCAAAGAAATGTCTGATTTGAGGGGTTAGGACAATCAAGCTGATTATGGTAAGTTACCTCCAGCTCTTGAGTTATTTCACAGCTTCAATTTCACTTATGCTATAAAGTTTCAACAGAAAAAGGGGGATAGAAAAAAATCAGTCGATTTGTTTGTTGCATTTGTTGAAGGTGCGGGGTTATGTTAGGTGTGGAATCATGGTGACACTCGAAAAGAACCAGCCTTTGATTTTTAACAATATCAATAGGTTAAGCCTATGCCTCGTGTGTCCGATTTGAGGGAGATTGGACACAGCAGCCAACACTTTCTCACTATGTTCATTCTCTACCACTTGTTTTTTTGTCCATATCCATGACGCATACTCTTTTCCCCCTTTGATTTTTTCTTGTCTACATGTTCGGTCACGGCATACAACTCCAACTCAGCCCTGTCTCATTCTCTCGCAGTGCCACCATGGTTCACACACGCGATCCACCACGAGCGGCAACGACGGTGGTGGCGTGGCCTCCCGAGCACTGTGGTGTGGCGACGGTAGCCACCTCGTCCTTGTCGTTCCTCGACGAGCTTGCACCGCTCTACCCCGACGACTCGGAGGCAAAGGCCGGCAGCCTCTCCACCGCCATCGCGTCCCGCCGGTTCTTCCTCTGCTCGTCGAGAGGTGCAAATGCCAGCCCCGCTGTCACCACGGCCAAGGCCCTGCCTGCCTGCGAGGTGGACGACGACGCGGTGCGGCGAATCTCGGTGTCAATGTACGCCCCCACCATCAGAAACATGAGATATTGCAATAGGTGTTTCCAGATGTTTCCTCTATTTATTTTTTGAAATGTTGCATCTGAGATTTTGAGATATTCTGTTCTCTTCTTTGGAATGTTGCATCTGGAATTTTGAGATGTTGCATCCTTTTCTTTGATATGTTATTTTTAGATTTTTGAATGTTGCAATTTGTCTGATGGTTGTTGTACAAAATTAAATCAAATTATTTCATAAGTTAGTCTCAAATGTTGGACCTCTTGAGACATCTGATACATGAAATTTGTTGCAAGGGTTCTAATAATTTGTTGCAAGTGTGCCCCCAAAATATTGTATATGTGTTTTCAAAATATTGCGGAGCTTATAACATCTTCAATTAATATTTTTCCAAACTTATATGCTATTTTTGTTAGAATGATCTCATCTCAGGCATTCGGCCAAATGCCTCCCCCTTTTGATCGCGCCCTGATCTGGGGCGCCTAGCCCATTGGCTGGTGGGCCCCTGTCGCCAGCGCCAGATAAAAGAGGTGGGGGTCAGGGCAGCACAGGAAACGAGACTCACCGTGCCGCCACAAACTCTACCTACAAACCCTAGACCGATCGGAGAAGGGGGCGCTCCAGCGACGGGATCTACCACCGGCCGCCTCTACTCCAGGGAGATCGTCGCCGCCCGAGAGACGCCGCCGCCGGGAGATCCCTCTCCTTCTCCACTGACCGTCGCTGCCCTAGCGCAGACCTCACCGACGAACCGCGATGGCCCACACCTCCTCCAGTGCATCCGACGGTCGGTAACTAACCCTAACGCCTCTCTCTCCCCCCTTCTCTCTCGGACCCGAAACAAAACACTCAGATCTAACCCTAAGAGATCCAAAGAAAACCCACAACAATGGTATCAGAGCCGGGATCTAAAAGGCAAGAAGAGAACGACGAAGATCCGGAAAAGAAAAGAACCGCAAAACCCTAACCCAGATCTAAAAGGCTGGGACTTACCCGGCTGTGAAGGAGGGTCGGGCGAGCCGTGCGCTCGCCGGAGTCGTCGTTGGCGTGTGGGAGACCGGTCGAGCCGTGTGCTCGCCGGTGTGGGCCGCCACCGACCGCTCGGGACCAGATCTGAACGCGCCGGTCGCGTGAAAAGGGCCGCCGACACGGGCCGTTCGGCAGCAGTAGCTGCGCCGCCGCGAGAGGCCCAGCGGCGGCGCCGGCTTCTCCTTCTTCTTCTCCGCCGTTTCTTCCGCCGCTCGGGTATGAAGTGAGAGAAGGGGAGGAGCGAATGAGCTAGGGTTTTCGGGGCCGCGCTCGCGCTTTGATCCGTCGAAAATGGCACTCACCGTTCGATTCGAATCGACCACCGAGATCGCGTCAGGCGAGCGAACGAGGCGAGGTCGCGGCGGTATAAAGAATCGGCCGTCGGATGGGCATCCGACGGCCGAGATCGCGCAAGGTCGCCCGATCCATGCGCGGCGCAAGCAGTTAGCTTCGGCCCGAGCCGAGTTGCGACTGCGGCGCGGAGCGCCTTGGCGGCGCGTGGCCGAACGCCGCGGGGCCGAGGTCGAGCGCTAAATGGGCGAAATGGCGGTTTAAGCGATAATTTGGCGGTTTTGAGCGATGGCGGTTTAAACAGTAATTTGGCCGGTTTTGAACAGTAAATCCGAAAAATGAATTTAATTATTTTCAGAAGTATTATTTGAATGAATTTGATAGAAAAATTGAATAAAATCTCTGTAAATTTTTGCACCAACGTGTTATTTTTCAGAGATTAAATGTGTACAGTTATAATGCTTCTGAGAATGAATTATTTTAGAATAATTTTATGTTTCCGCTGCAAAAGTTAAATGTTGATTAATTCTTTTAATTAAATTCGAACCAACGGGAGAATTTAATTTTTAAGAATTGTTGTGAATTATGATATTGTTATTTTCTGACCAACGTTGATAATAACAGTATTATAATTTTAATTCATGTTTTTATGCATTATTTCTATCTCTGCCCAACGGTGATATAGTTTTAATGTATAGATGAAATTGTATGTTTTAATTTTAACCAACGTTGAAACTAAGGCATGCAGTTATTGTTATTATAAATGTTCTCACTATATATGGATTGTGTTTTCAGGAGGATATTCTTTGATGGGCTACATCAGAGATATCCCGGTTCTCAAAGGAGACAATTACGGTGAATGGAAGAAAAAGATTGATCTGGCCTTCATTTTAGCTGAGGTGGACTGGGTAGTCACCACACCGTGTCCAACAGAGCCTGTGGCACCAGTGAGGGAGGCAAATGAGGATGATACTGCTTGGCAGACCAAACAGAGGGACTTTGCTCCCATAAAAATGTCATATGATCTTGATCATAAAAAGTGGGTCACTGCCAACAAGAAATATTTGGCTGTGATAAAGAACACGATTGAGCCTGCAATTGTGGGCTCAATCGCAGAGTGTGACACTGTCACAGAGTACCTTGAGAAAATAAAGAGTCAGTTTACTGGCTCTTCAAAGACTTATGCTACACAGCTGATTAAGCAGCTTGTGACAGAAAGGTACTCTGGTGGTGGCAGTGGCATAAGAGAGCACATACTAAGGATGAGTAACTTGGCATCCAAGCTTAAACCAATGGATTTGGCTCTCAAGGATGAGTTCCTTATTCATTTGATTTTTGCTTCCTTGCCGGAAAAGTTTGACACCTTTGTTGTCAACTACAATATGCAGCCCGAGAAATGGGATTTAGAAAAGTGCATAGCTATGTGTGTGCAAGAGGAAGAAAGATTTAAATCCTCACATGGTGGTTCTATCAACTATGTGAAGGACAACAAGAAAAGGAACTTCAACAGTAACTTCTCAAAGAACAAGGGAAAAGCCCCTGTCTATCAGCCTCAACAGAATAAGTTTGCAGTAGACAAAGATCAGTGTCTTCACTGCAAGAAGACGGGACACTACAAGAAGAATTGTCCCGATTACTTAAAGATGATAATGGCAAAGAAAGGTGAGAACATTATTACCTTTATAAATGAATCCCTGTATGTGCAATATTCGAAATCTACTTGGTGGATTGATTCAGGAGCAACTGTTCATGTTGCTAATTCTTTACAGGGATTCCGTTCGACGAGGACTACGCAAAGAAAAGAAAGATGCATTAAAGTCGCAAATGGAGTCCAAGCTGAAGTTGAAGCCGTTGGCGATCTTTCATTAGAGCTAGCTGATGGTTTCACTCTTTTACTTAGAGATGTTCTTTATGTTCCCTCTTTACAGAGGAATTTGATTAGTGTTTCAAAATTGGACAATGATGGTTATGATTGTCATTTTGGAAATGGCAAGTGTGAAATAATGTTTAATAAAGAATGTGTTGGTCTTGCCATCAAACAAGATGAGCTTTATTTATTGTCACTTCGTGAAAATGTGAATTCCGTATGTGATGTGAATGAGCGTATATCCTCGCCTGAGAATGCGAACAGAAAACGAAAGAGAACTCATAAGGCATCGTCGAAATTATGGCACTGTTGTTTAGGCCATATTTCGAGGGGGAGAATAGAAAGACTAGTTAAGAATGATATTCTTCCTCTATTAGAGTTCTCAGACTTAGAACAATGCAGAGAATGCATTAAAGGAAAATATGTAAAGAAAATTAGGAAAAAATTAAAAAGAAGCACAGGAGTTCTACAAATTATTCACACAGACATTTGTGGTCCTTTTCCTGTGAAAAGTGTGGATGGATATGACTCGTTCATAACATTCACAGATACTCCCGTTATGGATATATTTATCCAATCAAAGAAAAAAATGAAGCCTTGGATAAATTCAAGATATTTAAGGCTGAAGTTGAAAACCAACACGATTTGAAGATTAAGATAGTTCGATCTGATCGTGGGGGGGAGTACTACGGTCGACATACCCCATATGGACAAGTTCCTGGACCCTTTGCAAGGTTTTTACAGGAAAATGGCATAGTGGCCCAGTATTCTACACTGGGCGAACCTCAGCAAAATGGATGATGTTGTTGTTCTTTATCCAATTCCCATTTGATGCATGTAATTTCAATTCCCAGTCCTTGACGCATGTAATTTATCCAATTCCCATTTGTTGCACCTGTTCCGCATGACTTATGTTCGAAGAATTGGATAAAGAACAACAACAGCATCAACTCGTCAGTGTACGCCTACACGATTTCATGATTCTCCAGTTGATGCCGTTGTTGTTCTTTATCCAATTCCCAATCCTTGACGCATGTAATTTCATCCACCATTCTAGACGTGAGGGGTGATCTTCTTTCTTCAATTATTCTCCTTACCATGTTAAACGTTGCTTCTGAAGAGACAGTGGACACCGGCACCAACAGCACATCCCGTGCAAAATTTAACAGCACAGAAAATATCCACTTGTTGTACTTTCACCACTGAAGCAAGTCTATCTTTCCACCGGAAATATCAGGATCGATGTTTACAAAATTATGCTCCAAGTAGTGGTTCAACTCTGAGACGGAATTCCACAAGGGGGCTGCCTGAGACTGAGTGGACGAAGAACTAGACTTGCCCTTTAGCTTCTTCCACAAGTGGGATGTCAAGCTTTTCTTTCTTTGTTGCGTCTGCTGTGAGGTCTCCGATCTTGCGCTGTTGCCGAATTTGTCATGATACATACGGAAAATAGGAAAAAAAAACTCATCTTTGACATGTGTGAAAGCTTCCGAGTAATCAAGACCGAGGCATTCACCTATTCCCTCCATACCGATCTGCAAACCTGGCAACTTTTTCGTATGATCGGAAATAATAGTAAAGCAATACACGTGTGAAATAGAACTAAAATATCTAATAAATTTTTCCTCCATTAGTGCGACAGCATGACCTAAAAGGAGATCCTCCCTAGATTTGGCAATCTTGTCTGCAATTAACCAAATAAATTCTATAACTAGGGAAGAGGTAGGGTAATAAATATCTGATAATATTTTTGTTGCTTTATAAAAAAATCTTAAAAACTCTCAAAAATGACTAGCAATCTGTCAATCTGAATTAGTAACTACCAATTCATTGTTTTGAGAGTTAGCATTGACAAAAACGGATATGACATATTCTTACTCTTGTAATTTCTTTAACATGATGTATGACGAGTTCCACCTCACTTTCATGTCGAGACCGAATTTTCTTGGCTCCTTCCCATTGGCTGCGCAGTACTCCGAGAAACCTGGCTGCCACTTGTGGAGAATTTGTGAGATAGCGAATGGCGTCGCGGATACTGTTCAAATATCCACAAATCGGTTGCATACCGTCTTGAACAACAAGGTTCACGATATAGCATACACATCTCTGATGGACAATATAACTACCAATATACGTCTGCAATCTTGGGGTGAGGATGTTCATAGCAGTCGTGTTCACTGATGCGTTATCAAGAGTTATAGAATCAATCTTATTATCTATCTTAAAATCATCAAGTACGTGTAGTATATGCTCGGCAATGGCCTCTCGTGTGTGTGATTCGTTAATTACCTTAAACCATATGACTCTCTTATTTAGCTTGTAATTATCGTCTATATAATGAGCTACAACACTAAGTTAGGCACTTCTCTAGTGTGATGATATCCAAATATCTGAAGTTATAGCAAAAGAGAACGGACCTTGCAGGAATTTTTATTTTATCTCTACTAGTTTCATATGATACATCTGTAAAATATCAGATGTAGTGGTTCTTTTACTAACATGTTGGTACTGTGGGTAAAAACCGCGTTGGACCATTCTTTCGAACGCGCAACTTTCACCCATCCAATCGGTTGATCTTCTGCAACAATATATCTAGCAATTTCCTCATGGGCAGAAAGTGGGTTGTATACCCAAGTACTTACAGAGCCATCGGCCTCGAACTTTAGCTGCGTTTGTACTCCTCCCGCTCAGCTCTGTGCCCCAATCTTGCGCCAACATGCTTTATAGTGTCGATTCAAGTGCCATATCCCTGCAGCTGTATGAGCAGATAATTTAGCTTGGTAATAATTACAGGTTGCAATATCTACCGTTTGGATTTCCTGACTCTAGGGCATGTGCTTCCAGTAATTTGCCCTTCGTCCAGACTCGCCAATGTTGTCGTCTGTGGACGCGGGAGAGAACTCTGGATTCCCCATTGGCTTAGAACCGCCATGGTACTCATCGTAGCCCTCCATACCGTCCATATGACGGTCATCCATACTGTAGTCTCCCATGCTTGGTGAGAACTGGCGAGTATCAACGGGAGTCGGAGCTAGACGGGGACTAGGGGAGCGGCGGAGAGATCTTACACTAAGTCGCCCTGCTGCCCTTTTCGTGCTACGACTCCTCGGTAGCATACTGCTTGGGAGCTCCTTGGTGCTTCGACTCCTTGGTAGCATAATGGATGGATAGATAGTGAATAAATGGGGAGAGTAGAAGGATGTTGAAGGAATGAGGAGAGTAAATGGATGATGAAGAAATGAGGTAAGCTGAGAGTGGATGAATAAATGAGCACGGAGCTTCGTTTTATAGGCACGGTCGCGCGGAGCCATTGCTTCTCTGTGCTTGCCTATTGCATAGAGAAATTTATGCCCGTTATCTCTCGCGATTGAAAAAAGATAGAACTATGCTTGCCGGTTATCTCTCAACTTTCTCTACCGACTTGAAAGAAAGCAAAACTTCTGTCTTTATTTCCTCAGATTCTCCCCCCTCGCCCCTGTTTCCCGGGAATCCCGACCGCTCTCTCTCTCTCTCTCTCTTTTTCTTTTCTCCGATCCCGGCCGCTCTCTCTCTCTCTTTTCCCCTCGCCGCCGTCGCCTCGCCCCCCATCTTTTCCGCTCACCCCTGTCACCTCCCACGGCCCCCATCGCCTCCCTCACCCCCCATTGTCCTCGTCGCCTCCCACGGCCCCCTTGCCCCCATCGCCTCGCCCCCATTGCGGCCGTCGCCCCCCATCCCCTCCCCGGACCACTCCGATGCGTATGCACCTGTGCTCCACCCCCTCCCCGGTCGGCGTGGCCTCTTGCCTGCGCTCGCAACTCTTCTCTCCCCCCCATGGCTCGGCGGGAGGCGGTGCGGTGGGAAGGGAGGCGTCTTGCTCTCTCATGCGGCTCCCAAGTCACCGTGGGAGGCGTCTGCGGCCGTGCCGATCAGTTAGGCTGCCGTGCGACCGTGTCGTCGTGCGGCCCGAGCACAGGACAATTTGTTGTGCCATGCCATACTTCTCGACGGGTCGACTTTCTAGGCCCAACCCAGCCCACCGTTCGAACCGTACCAACCCAGCCTGCCACATATTGGGTCGGATCGGGCCTCGGGTTGACCCGGAAATGCACGGCTCGACTCCCAGCTCTACCTGCGTGCACGCTTTTTGGCTTCGTGTCCTCTCTCCACATGCTCTGTCCTTTGTGCGCGCTTTGCCTCCAGCCACACGAGCGAGCCTTGACAAGATCCCGTTTGATAGGATATTTCTCCAAATGCCTACCAAATATTTCTTTTTGGTGTTTCTTTTTGGTGTTTTTACTCCACGACAAGTTCATTTGTCTTTTTGTTGTTGAGCGACCCAAAGTAGCTATCAAAAGGATGGTACATATTCCATCTAACATAGCTCCAGTACTTAGTTTACTTTGGTAATTATTCTTTGTTTGTTTTGGTTATTTCCCTTGTAACTTCGCCATCAAATTCTCAATCTTGTTAAAAATCGTTCACATTCTCAAATTCACATTTTTTTCACTCCGATTTGTCCAAAGAGCTTTTAGGTCAATTTGTTTCGACTTTGATTCCAAAAAGTTTTAGATTTCCCCAAATGTGCTACAACTGCAAGTTTACAATTTCAGAGATTTGATTGCATAAATGTTCCAGTTACATTTGCAAAACTAGTTGTAATAGTTGCTGTATGATAAATTTTATTTTGCTTATTAACATATATGATTATTCTTGGGGTAATAATACAATCAGCTTTTATGATGTTGTTGTTTTATAGCATTAATTGCGCAACAACGAAGAACTGTTAAAATGAATGACATATACATATACCATGCATACACCTTGGCTTCTTTGTTGTTCTATTTTCAGCTTATCAAAAGTCGAGGACGGCTTTGTTTTTAAGAAGGGCGGGATGATGAGGACATGACCCTATGGATATAACCATATTTGCTATACTTGAGAGTCGTCTCCTCAAACCAAATAATCCTTCCCATCGAAAGATTAGGACACCTATTGTCGCATCACCGACTAAACCTAGGTTTGGGAATTACAACAATCGCGTCAAGCAATTGCTCCCCCGCCCGTCGGGATTTCACCAGTAAAGGCCGCGAGAATCTTGCAAACAATCCCCTGGATCGACTTAGCTCTAATACCACTTTGTCATGACCCCATTGCTTAAGATTAGACTATTTCATCCATCGTAACCACAAAAAATGACACACAGGAGGAAGAAGAGAAAGAGGAAAGTTGTGCTACAAAATTCTTTTTCTTTTTCGATAACTGTTTGAAAGTACATAGTGTGATATCTTATATGCGGCCGCCTTCACTCGATTACATGGGTCAGGCCCAAAACTCTTCCATAACTTAACTGAAAACCCAACACACCCTTACACATGCATGCATCATGTCTTCCTCTTCATCATCCCACAGCAACTGCTTGTCCTGACATCATAGCTGCTAATTGCTAGGAGCTATAGTTGCTAGCTGCCAATCACAATGATAATTAAACATCCATTTTATGGTTCACTGGTCTTAGTTTCTATCAAGTACTATATAGTTGCTAGATAGTAATATGTAAAGTCGCTTACAATTTACAACTATTAGCATGTCATATGTAGTTACCGCTCTAACATATAGGATTACTGTTGGGGTAATAATACAATGGGCTTTTATGATCATTGTTGTTTTATAACTTTAATTATGCAACAACGAAGAACCGTTAAAACGGATGACATATACATATACCATGCAGACACCTTGGCTTCTTTGTTACCCTATTTTCAGCTTATCAAAAGCCGAGGATGGCTTTGTTTTCAAGAAGGGGAGAATGATGAGGACATGACCCCTATAGATATTACCATATTTGCTATACTTGATGTTCCAATTACAGGAGCTCGTACGCTTCACTTAAATTATCAGGTGAGCTTATGTTTTAGGAGTGCATTTATATTACATGAACCATATGATATTATCTAATAAATGTGTTGTTATTTTCAGGAATAAAAGATAGAGAGTGGCTGATTTGCAAGAGTTCAAGGTGGATACATTCTAGAATCCAATTCGGCCTCCGGAGACAGCACCAACTTCAAACGTGCATAAATTTCACATACGGAGTCCGTTGGAGATTCACGAGTATTTGATCGAAAGCTTATCTCGTTATCTTTCCAACAGATGTGGCCCCACCTCCAAATTCATTCGGAACACTACATAATCATCAAAAAGAAGATGTTGTGTCACCTGTTTGGGTCGTGAGCCTTGTAATTCGGATAGAAACCCTAGCCATGTATTGTTCATATGTGAACAGTACCACAGCCCCTCCCTCTTCCTCCTATACATAGTGTCTACCACCCTTAGAGTTTGGTGTATTTCGTTTTTGTTTAGTTAGCCTCTATTGCAACTTGTATGTTCTACGTATGTCGACTAGACCACCCAGTCAAGATCCTTATTCAGAATCCCACCATATTGAGTATTTCAATCATATTTACAATTTCATATTGCTTATTATCTTGTTCTTTCTTGTTATTCGATTGCATACAGGAATTGATCTTAGTGATCAGATCGACCGTACTTCTAGCAAGGTTGATAACAATCTTTGAGTTGGTTCAGCGATTGCCGTGCATATTGGTCATGTACAATTGGTAGCCGAATCGTAAGAGTTGTATCCTCAAATCGAATTATCCTTCTCACCGAAAGATCGGGACACCTATTATCACATCATCGACCAAACCTAGGTTTGGGAATTACAGCAATTGGGCCAGGCAATCCCTCCCCCGCCTGTCGGAATTTCACCAGTAAAGGCCGCAAGAATCTTGCAAACAAGCCCCCAGATCAACTGAGCTCTAATACCACTTTGTCATGGCCCCCTTGCCGGCGAGGTGCCGAGCTTAAGATTAGACTATTTCAGCCATCGTAACCACAGAAAACGACAGACAGAAGAAGAGAAAGAGGAAAGTTGTGCTACATAATTCGTTTTCTTTTTGGATAACCATCTGAAAGTACATAGTGTGATATCTTATATGCGGCATCCTTCACTCGATTACATGGGTCAGACCCAAGACCCTTCCATAACTTAACTGAAAATCCAACACACCCTTACGGGCATCCTGTCTTCCTCTTCATCATCCCACACCAACTGCTTGTCCTGACATCATAGCTTCTAATTGCTAGGAGCTATAGTCGCTAGCTGCCAATCACAATGATAATTAAACATCCATTTTATGGTTCACCAGTATTAGCTGCTATCAAGTACTATATAGTTGCTAGCTAGTAATATGTAAAGTCACTTACAATTTACAATTACTAGCATGTCATATGTACTATGTAATAGTTGCTTCACAATCAAAGTTGCTAGAGTCAACATTATCACAATATCCCCAAAACATATGCAATATAGGTCTAGTTTTGTAGAGCTTATCGTATGGAACACTAGTGTAAATGGAATTCAAATCGGACCTTCGGTTAGTGAGATATATTGTGTGAATATTATGATACAAACAAGTATAACTAACCATTCATTTCATCCTTGTTTAATACATCCGCGTGAAGAGAGAAACAAAATGCAACGTGGGAAAAAAAAAAGGAGAAGCCAGCCAAATCACGAGAGACAGAAAAAAAAAGTAAGGGCGGGTGGTCGTGCGGAACGACTAAGGGTATCTCTAATAGTTAAAGATAACATTGTCTCTAACATATGTTATATCATCTTTAAATACAACATCTTCAATATATAGTCTCTAGCACACTCTCTAAAAAATTTATTTTTTATTTTTTATTTGAAACGGGCTCACATGTCCACTAGAGTATATTAATATATCATGTCTTGTTTCGTATATATGACAATCTCTAATAGTTAAAGTTAAAATATAGTGGATATATCTCTAGTTTCTTCCTTCATTTGGTTGACATACGTAGGAAAAATGATATAACATGTTATATCATCTTAAGATGATACAAATGTGGATAACCAAAGGGAGAAAGTTCCAACTTTAACTATTTCACATTTAACTATTTCACATGTTATATAACCAAAGGGAGAAAGTTCCAACTTTAACTATTTCACATGTGGATAATAGTTAAGATGATACAACATCTAATAGTTAAAGTTAAAACATGTGAAAAATAGTTATCCACACAATCTCTAGTGGACAATCTCTAATAGTTAAAGTTTAAAAAAGTTTATATTTTTAGTTGAAACTTCCAATTTATTTAGGAAAAATGACTTCTGACGAACATCACACTTGGGCACTACAAAAGCGCAAGCACATACTGTAACACAAATTGGATATTATTATAACAATATTATCTTCATGAGAGAAAAGATGTCTAAAAAGTTGTATTTGCCGATGTCAATTAGGGGTGCGTTTGGTTGCGTGAACCAATGTAAATGGGATAGGATAGTACAAGATGGATGAGATGATACAAGTATAGTGTTTGGTTGGTGGGATAAGATAATACAGGATTTTATTTGGTTGTTTGGATAGGATGGTCCTGAATGGTTCAAGATGGTGTTTAGTTTGAAATTTCAAGAAAATTACATAAATATTTAATAAAATATTTTTAAATTTAATTGAAGTTTATTTTATTCATTTAAAATATTTGAATTCTATACAAAACAAAAACAACATCAAGAAAAACATAAAAATTCAAAATGCACAAAAATGCATGAATTTTCTACAGTACCTAGATGATGATTTTAGATGAATAAGTGAAAGAATTATTCCATTTGGAGTTAGCAAGTGAAAGCTGTCTAAAATGGTCAGGCCCACAAGGGCCATTCGGGCGGCCTCGTTCCCACCATTCGGGCGGCCAATGACGCTGGTGTGGTGTCTTTTGGGGATTATGGTCCTGGCCCACGGTTGGACCAGCCCGGCCCACTCCTATCCCTACGGCCAGGTCATGCTGTTGCAGTGAAGCTCAAACTGAGCACAAAAAATTATTCTGATATACCAGTCAAAAATAAATCAAAACATTGTTCTGTGTTAAAGAAAGATTTGTGAATGCTAACTGTACTATGACAAAGGAAGATGCTACCTACGCTGCACCGTTGGAATCGTTACCGTTGGAATCGTTTCCAACGATATAGACACGTTTCCACCAGGTTTTAACAGGTATCCTCCATGTTTCGCAGGTTTCATAAGGTTTCAGAAAGAGTTTCAAACGGGCTTCATAAGGTTTCATCGCGTTTCAACAAATTTCAATTGGTTTCAAATCCAAAACTGTAAGTTTCGTCCAGTTTTAAATCTAAAACTTGATTAAAATGAGTTTCAAAAGACAAACTTCAAAGTTTCTTTGAAAATAGTTTCAAATGAGTTTCATAAGCTTTCAGTGTGTTTCAACAAAAAAAAAAGGTTTCAAATATGAAACTACAAGCTTCGTGCAGTTTGAAATCTAAAACTTTATTGAAAACCTGTTTTGTAATAATTTCAACTAAGTTTCAAAAGACGAACCTCAAATTTTCAAAGATCGTTTTGCAGGTTTTCATCAAGTTTCAGCACATTTCAACAAAATTTCAATGGATTTCAAATATTAAACTTGATTAAAAATGAGTTTAAAAAGAATTTCAACTAAGTTTCAAAATACAAAGTTCAAAGTTCCATAGCACAATTCGCATGTTTATGTTTTTATCAGGTTTCAAAATAGTTTCATAAGGTTTTAAAGCGTTTCAACAAAATTTCAATGGGTATATGACACTACAAGTTTCGCCCTGTTTCAAATTTGAAACTTCATTAAAAATGACTTTCAAAAGAATTTCAATTAACTTTTAAAAGATAAGCTTCCAAGTTTCATAGAGTTTCAACAAGTTTCACGTGAAAATTCATAAGTTTCAAAAGTAAACATCACATATCAGAAAAGTTAGGCATGCCGTTCAACTCATATGCAGCGGCCTATGGTTGCACGTTGCAATTCTCGAGGACGGTGGCCACGATCAGTCTGTTGATGCAATTCACGTGCCGCGCCGATTGGGGACCATGGCCGCTGGACCTCGTATCATTACGTACGTCCGCTCACTACCTAATCCGCGTGGCTGCCACTCGAACTTGCCCCCGGCGAGCAAGCCCCACGCCTCTCGCTGTGTACCACCATAGTGCCGCACTGCGGCGAGCCCATGGTCGCCATGCAAGCTAATGGCATCTCACTGTCCATCACCTCTGCATGAGCCATGGCCGTGTTTAACCGCTCGCCATGGCTGCTTGCAAGTCATTGTTCCATCCGTCCCCATTGCATGAGCCTTCGCAGCTTGTTGTCCACCAACACCACACGAAGCCCTAGCCGCACTTGATCGCTCGCTATCCACTGCTGCTGCATGAGCCTGTGGTCATGCTCAACCGCATGCTATGGCTGCTTGCCGCTAGTATACCTTGGACTTTTGGTTGCTATAGCTACGCGTGGTCATTGCGTGTAGCGAGCTTCGCTCATGGTGCCTTGCCGGAGAATGAAAGGGAATCACCGGTGAACGGGGAGAGAGAGAGATATTAGTGTGGAATAGTGTATGAAGAAGAAGGATGAAGGGAGAAAGTTTGTGTGGATAAGGATAGGAGGTGAGTGAATATATGGTGACAAGTCCAATGAGATAATTCAACGACTGTTTACTATCCCGTTGGTTTTTCTTCCAACGCTATAGCGTTTTCCAACTTTTTTTCCTTTGACAAAACCTTAACAATGATCACCTTTCATAAGTTGGAATTGATCAGTGTTTTTCTCATCATGACATATCTTTATTGATTATTAGCGCACTCATTACCAATCCCGTCAAACTTATCTCCGTGATAAGAAACTACCCAACCAAAAGTGCTAATCTTTCCATTGTGCTATCAAGTCTGATGATGTATACGTTCATGCCCCCGTCAGCTCCACCGGCGGCGGCACTGTGCTCCGGTCGATCTGCCTCTGATTCGAGCAGTTTACGCACACGCACACTAACTGATCAGACACGGTTTTGCAGACCCCGCCTTGGTAGTACAGGAGTTCGCACCGGGCAGCGCACTCGAATACGCTGGGGCAGCTCGAATCTTTGATGGGGTACGTCTGACATTCTTTGGCCTCTGCATCCATTCAATCAGAGAAGGGTTGAATAATGCAAACACACAGAAGGCTTTTCTAATATACAGTACTAGTACCATGTAATTAATCCTTACCCGAAGACAAGAGGAGAGTCAGTAACAAGATGGACACAACAGTTGCTATCTTGGAAGCCATGGCTAAGACTTGCGATGTATTTGATTGAATCGTTGGGTGCCAAGGTTTGGTTGACGTGCCTATTTATAGAATCGGATGGCCGAATCCTGATTGCAGGTGAATATGCATGTTTTGTCAAATTGGCAGGTATTGATAATTTTGATATCAACCATGTGGTGGATATTGCGGATTACAATCTTGTTTTAACTAGCATTTATGAGAAAAGATAATACTGACTATAGAGTGGTTGGCCAAACTAAGAACATTGTCGATTATAATCTTGTTTTTCCCAGAGTTTATGAGATATGATAACAACTGATGACAGATCTGTTGTACCAAATTAAGATAGCTGAATTTTGTAACAACTTAATTGACGTGTATTATGCTCATTAAATCGAAGATTCGCAGGCACAAATACATGCATGACAGTTAATGTACACAATTTCTTCTTCTTTTTCCTAGAGAATGAGAGTTAATACCTGACAACTCATATATGTGCACCTTCTTGTAGCATTTTGATATATTTATCACGTTTCATTTTGTTTTCAAATTTGATCACTAGTATATCCGAAAGAATTGTATCAACCGCGCAAATTACAAGAGCAAGTCTCTCGAAAAAATACATTTATAGCTAGCGTAGTAACCCATGCAATTGCACGATTAGTCACACCATTTCTTTTTTAACTAGGAAAAATGTCCATGTAAACTTAGGGCTTGTGTGGTATAACCCTGCTCAAGTTTTTGCAGTTCTATCTTCGCTTTACTCTTAAATCCAGTTCTATAAAAAGTTAACTTCATTTTCACTCTTGAATCTACTTCTATAAGAAGTTAAAACAATTTGATGAATTATTTGGTTAGAAAATTAACTCCAGCTCCAGAAATAAAAATGATCGTTGTAAAAAGAATTATACTACGCTTGTTTTATGACTTGTAATTTTTTATTACTTAATTTATAACAGTTTAATAAGTTTATTTCAGTCATGTGCTTTTATTTTGTTTTTTATTTTTGGCCATGTTGTGCCATCTTTTTTGCCACATTCAAAATTTTTACTTGAAAAAAAAATTACAACATACAGATATCATAAAAAAGGTTCTAATTCAATGAGAATCTTCTCTAAAAAAATTCAATGAGTATAGTATCAAAAGTCCATAAGAGAGGTAAGGCGGTAAGAAATATCATTCACAATTCCCCTCATCTTTATTATTCAAAGCTACGGTTCAAGGTTCGAAAACCACTGCATCAAACGACAACAACGAAATGAAAACAAAAAAAAACATCCAAGAGCAGCTCCCCTAATTCAACTTCTACAACTATTACAAAAATATTATTTACTTGTACATCCTTTGCACGAAGTCTGATCTTTCTGTAAGTCTAGTCCTCATCGCCTTGAAGGTCATCCAAGGAAACCTCAAAAAACTCTGTGCTTGAGACCCTCAAGATGCAATCTAAAGACATGTATCATGAATAATCAGCAGCCATAGAGTTTGATGCCTTGATCCAAGCAAATGCAGTAGGGTGCCATTCCTTCTCAATAGCAAAAGCAGGGCCTCAACAATAATTTCTGGCTCATATCCAAACTGAGAGACAGAGGTGGTGAATAAACTGCGACGGCCACGGTAAATAAACAGATAACAAGCTATACACCATCTCAACATTATTGGTGGTATTGGCAGCAACAAACAAGACTTAAAACCGTCATGGTGGTCACCACTCACCAGAGACTAATATATCACATAAATAGGGTTCCTAGTACTGAAAAATAGGGTAAGGCTCCCAAATTTGTAGTCTCAAACAAATTTATACCTAACATTTTTCCATAAAAGCATCAAGATGACCACACCACAACCACATTTAAGTCAACCAATCCCACAACATCCTAGTTAAATCCACAACATGCCAAGATCACAAACACCATGCAATAGTCAGCACTACAGCTTATGTATAGATGAACAAAATAAGCCTCAAGCGAGGTGTCTAGCAAACTACCCAAGGCCAACATTGCATAAAACAGATCGCACATCAAGAGGCTGGGCACACAGGAGACGAACCTTGGTACCCTAGGTCCTGGAGACGATGGTCTTGCTGATGTTGCGGACGCTAACCACCGTAGGCACCTTGATACCTTGATGTCGTACCAGTCCTTCTTGGCGAAGGGATCGAGGCTGCATAGGAGCACACAAACACACACACAAACACCAAGAAAACCAAATCAGCACCAGGAATCCAACAACAGCTCGACGAAAAATGAGAAGCGATGGATCTGCGCGGCTTACGTCTTTCTCAGTCACACCACTGCAAAACCATTAGTGGTATTAAGTAGTGATCAAAGGTCAATGACCAAGGGACAGCTACTACATCACGACAGATCATATCGACAAACTGCAAGATTGATTCAAGAGGACATATATAGAATTAGTTTCCCAACTTTTGCAAGAGACGCTACATTCACAGCTCACCCCCACCCCGGCACAAACAAAAGATTAGGAACAGCCAGGAATTGAAAATTCTTCTGATCACTTCATATTTCGTATGTGACAAATAGTACCAAAGAGAGAGAAAAAAGAACTTCTGATCACTTCATCTTCCCTTTTGTTACAAATCGTACCAAAAGAGAGAATGTCAAGCGTAAGAAGACAAGTTTGCAGCTCCTGCTGCTCTAGATGATTTACACACACAGCTGAACATCATCCCAACTAGCTGAGACAACTGACATCTACTAGCAAACAACAACAGTGAATCATTCAAACCTTACACTAAAATTGCCAAATTGGCTAGTGTGATTTAGCCGCATATATACCTCATTTCAACCAATCAAATCGCAGACAACCAACCACCAACTACAAATCCCACTGCTTTCTACTTCCCCATGGAACCTCTTCATGCTTGTCACCCACACACAAGAAGACATGATGGAAATGACACACCATGCTCATAACTAGGTGTAAAAGATTAATTTGCAATCTACATAATTTATTCTGCAGCTACAATCAGGACATTTGAGATCACCTGGAATTCCAGCTAGGCTAGCTTTCAGCTGCCTATCTATGCCGGCAGCAGGAGCCTCGTTCCGGTCGAAATGTGCATGCACAACGCCAGGCAGACGGTGAAGATTGACATGGACTTGGTGCTCAGGTACTTCACCGCGACAGCCTCATCCCGGGCGATGACAATGCTCTTCCTTGCTCCATCGGACACACGCTGCGCCGGCGAGGGAGAGGAGGCGGTCCAATATCCGATCGTGGAGCGACGGGTTTGGGGGTTTTGGTCTCGGTTGGAGGAGAGGGCGCGGAGGACGCCGGATGCGACAGACTCGGAGAGGGAGGAGGCGGCGGAGGAGACGCGGTCGGAGGTGCCGAGCTTGAAGAGCTGGAGGAGGCTCTGGGGGAGGCTCTGGGGGACCTCGTCGGAGTCATAGAGGAGGAAGTCGGCGAGGTTGGAGCCAACCTGGGAGAGTGCATCGGCAAGGGAGAGGAAGGCAACGCCACGGTGGCCCGGAGGAAGCGGCAACAGTAGGTGGCTGAAAGTGCGTCCATCGAGGAGGAAGAAATCGCCGCCGGGGAGGGAGCTTAGTGAGCCGGGGAAAGGACTAGGATGCCGGGGATGCTGGGGACGGAGAAGAGGTTGTGGAGGAAAAAATTGCCGTCGGGAGGAAGAAATCGCCGCCGAGGAGGGAGCCGTCGCCGTGGCCGCCGCCGCCGCCTCTCCTCTCCTCTCCTCTCCTCTCTATGGTTTTCTGTGGGACGTGTTTGGAGACGGAGAGAACCGCATGCGAGGGGAGCGGATCTGGGAAGGGGGTACCAGGTGTGAAGTGTAAAGTCCAATGCCATATTGTTGATAATTTACCCGGTAGATTGTTGCGGCAGCTTCTCACACCCACTCTCGAAAATTTCACTACGAACTACTTTGCTCTTGGTCGTTCTAACTCTGAAAATTTTGTAAAGCAATCTTGTTTGGTACAACTTTTATCATCCTAACTACAAAGCTGAGAGTTAGAGTCATACCAAACAGATCCTTAACCCTCTCCACTTTCAAAACTGATACAAACTTCCTCCTTTTCTATCACCACGCATGGTTTATAGTGACGTAGATGCGCTGACCTCACTAGAAAATACTACTAGTAGTAAAAATTATGTTCCCCGCTCTATCTCTCCCAAAATCGACACCAGCAACATCGGCAGCAGCTCTCATGGATACGTGTGGGCTACACTAGCACAAGATAAAAATAGTTAGAGTAGCCTGGTCTAACGTTGCGCTCATCGATGTAGTGGAAGCATTCCATTGTCCAATGTCCTTGATCGCCAACTATCTCGTCCAACAACACCTCCCGTTGCTCACGTACGTCGTGGATACCTCACAATCAGCGCAGTACTAACCGCAGTAGCACCTCTAAAGTATCCACATACCTAAAAGTGGAACGTCATATGCTAGTGTGCTAGCATTAGCGCTCACGGTAGAGCCTTCAGGGATGTGGTGAGGGTTTTGGTGGGTGTTGCGACATCCTCTAGAAAGCCCCAAGTCTCCTTTTATAAAGAACCTTCTTAGTGGGACTCTATGCTAGTGGTTCATTAAGGCGCAAAGCCCACACGAATGGATCGTATTCGAATGGTCTGCTCAACCCATTTAGTGTGCGACCCTACAGGTTCAAGTATACTCAGCCATGAACCAAAAACTCCTTTCTCGTCCACAAATCTGTAAAGGTTCCTAGCAGGATAGAGAGAACCTCCGATACACATAAAGATCGTATTGGACGAACATATATAGTGCTCACATGTGGATCCTTTTGCCATACGATACCAGATCGAACTCAAGGCGAGATGCATGCCATCCTATGATAGCTCGATCCTACACTCGATCTTGTAGTTGATTGCTTAATTATAGTTGACACTTCAACCACATTCAGCATGGCCATGCAGTTCCCTAATCCAACCACATCGAGTGGCCCAGAGATATCTCTCTTGTTAAAGTAGAGGGGCAAATTCCATCTTGATCGTTCATATTTCTCCATATGTTTCATAGTAAACGTGAAAGCTACCTTTAGGACTACCCAGTTATAGAGTAGCGTTTGGTAACACTAAAATAAACTATTACACATATAGAAAATGTGACATCCCAAATTTTCGAGCTTTCAACAATTTTTTCTGTAGTTTAGGTCCCAAAAAGTTTCACCAATTTTCCCTAAATTAATAAATCCTAATTGTGAATTTTTGAAATTTAAACCAAGTTGGGTATCTTGTGTTCCAAGGTTATTTCTTGAATTTGCCTAGAATTTTTTGAGTTTGTTTGATATTTATTTTGGCTTATTTGAATTTCCAGCTTTTTCTTAAATTTGGAAATTAATTTCTTAATTTATTTTCTCTTGTGGGCTAAATTTGCTCAGTCCACCTCATTGTCTTTTTCTACCCAGGCCATCTCCTCCATCCATCCTAACTCCCCCAACCCTAACGCCGCTAGCCCAACCTTCTCGCCGAAACCCTAGCGCACATGTGTGTCATGTAGCCCAATGCACCACCTCCATCCCAGCCCCACCTGTCATTTGACACCGTCGCTAGGCATAGTCGGCTCGGACTCCGTCTTCGCACCACCCTTGTTGTCCTTGACGCCCACGCCTCTCGAGGCCATAAATAGCATGTAACATCCCAATTTTCAGAGCTTTAAAAATCTTTTAAATATTGGTAGCAAGAAAATTCATCATTTGGATTTATTTAAATATTAATTTAAAAAGCTTAAAATGGACTTTAAGGACAAATTGATTTAATATGCTTAATCCCAACATCAACAATTGTCAAAACTATTTTATTTAGATTCTATATGCTTGGATATATTTTATAGAATTTTCTAGGATTTTTCCAAAGTCATTTGCTATTTTCTAATTACTATTTGTATTTACTGGAATTATTTAAAAGAAAAATCCATTTTTAATCCCTCGGAACAGTGCTGGGCCGAAGCCCAACACTATTCCCGTTTCCCCGCAACCCAGTTCCGCCTTGCGCCCTTGGATCACCGCCGCGTGTCCCCTTCGCTGATCCTTCGCTCGCCGCTCGCCTCGCTTGCTCTCTCACCGCGGGATCTCCATCGCCGGTTTCGCCGCCCCCCGCGCCTCCGCTTTCTCTCGCCCGGTGGGACCGCCGCGTCATCGTCTTCGTCCCGATCTCTCCGCGCCCGACTCCTCTACCCTACGCCTTGCCGCCCGCTCGTCTCGCGTCGGACTCTCCTCCCGAGCCTATATAAGCACCCCTAGCCCCGCCGATCCCTCGTCTCTCTATCCTCTCCAAAACCCCCCAAGCGCCGACACCTCTCTCGGTCTCCCTCGCAACATTGCTCAAGACCGCCGCCCGCCGCAACTTAGTCGCCGCCTTGCTGCACATCATCGACTCCTTCGGCCGCGCAAGAATCGCCACATTTGGGATCGCAATAGCCCAGCTGCTCGGTCTTTGCTCTCACCGTCGTCCCTCGGTGTCTTCCCTCCGTTGCCGACTCGTCCGACAACACCCTTCCGTCATCACGCCGCCGCCGTCGTCCGGGTGAGTTTACCCTTCGACCTCCGCCACCACCTCGTCGGCCGCGCCCTTCAGTAACGCATTTTGTGCTCATGCCACCGCCTCACCGCGTTAGCCGTCGCCGCCGTGGCAAATCTCGGCCGAGCTCTCTGTGTCTCCAGTGTCGGTCGGTGCCGGTGAGCGCCACGTCAGCCGCCACCTCCTCAACTTCAGCCCGCGTGGCAGCCTCATCACGCCTGCGTGTTTGCCGCGTGGCGTTGTCCACCGCCACCCCTCACCCTCGGCTCGGTGGATTTGGTCCACCGTGAGCCGAGAGGCTGACAGGTGGGGCCCACCTGTCAGTACGGTTTTTAAATTTATTTCTTTTTCCGAAAATTCTCGGCTGACGCAAGCATTGCGTAATAATTCGATTTTCCTTTATAAAAATAATTCGGGAAATTCAAGAAAATCCAAATTAGGGTTTAATTGATTTTCAAATCTTCCAAAGCCCATATCTTTTGCATCCGAACTCCGATTGAGCCCATTCAAATTTGTAAATTTATATAAAATTAAGATCTATTTAATGATGAATTTTATTTGATTTTTGGAGTTTGTTTTGCCTCTGTTATTTATTTGTTTTTATTTCTTTTGTCTCGTTTGCGAGTAGACATCGATACTTCGGGGAATTTTCCAGAAGAAGGAGCACCTCAAGACCAAGACCAATATCTAGACCTATTCCAAGGCAATTATACCTTTGATCATATTGAACCCAGTTTTCAAAATACTTTGTTTCAATGTATTGCATTCTATTTCAAGTATTTATTTAAATGCTTTTGGTATAATTATTAATCCAATTTGTTATACCACCTTGTCTATTGTATGACATGATCTTTTGTCACCCTAGGTTGGTTAATTATTAGTTGGTATTATCGTAGCACCAACGTGGGTTGGTTAGATACGAGTAGTTTGCTTAGCCATGCCACGAGTCATCATTTCATGTGAGTTGTAATTATAAATTTGACTAAGTGATTATGGAACGTGTGATGGAAACTAGTGTTGGTGTGTGCTGTTACTCGTTGATGGCATGTGTTGCACTTAATCAACAGGGTGGGAAAAGATTTAGACTGAGGCAAGTGGTGGATCTGTGTGAATGGTGGAACTGTGTGACATAAACTTTGTGATTTGGGAAAAACTGGAAGTCTTGCCTTGGTCAATTAAGGACTTAACTTTGTGCGCCATTGAACTGGGCCTTACTGTACGACCACATGCCTAGTATGGGCTGGGCCTGACTTAGTAAGTTATGGAGTCTTGACATTGACAACTCAGGTTGTATTTAAGCTGTGTGATGGGCTGGAGGTGTGTACCGCTATGTTTGGGTCACATCGCGGGACGGTTCGCTGCATCTCTGTCCAATGGTGTGTGTCGTTTCATGGGCTATGTGTACAAATTGGACGGCAGTAAAGCACACCAGGAGTGTCATTGTTTGAGATGAAGTTTCTGAAAGGTTTTGTTATGGTCAGTGATCGCTACACTGATTGTATCGTGTGGGTAAAGTGTACAAACTCTGCAGAGTATTTAAATCAATCTATTCGAATAGCCGCGTCCTCGGTTATGGACATGCTCGGGAATTTCACACGAAGGGTAGTTTTTCATAAAAACAATTGGGAAGGATCAGCTGTGTGAGATAACTTGTTCAGCTGTGTGAAAGAACTTGATTAGACTATGTGTACTTTGTGAAATCAATTGTTAACTTATTATTGTCTATTTGTTTTGAATTATGCTTTTAATCTATTATTTGTATCCAATTGCAAATGTTGCATTTCTGCAAAACAACCACAGAAGCCATTCCTTTGGAATAAGCCATCATCTATAAATTGCATTCTGTGGTATGACTTGCGAGTGCGGTGTGTACTCACTCTTGCTAAACAAATCAATGTAAGTGGAGGAGTCATCGCCGCTTTTGAAGAAGAGTTCTCTGAAGGTTGAGCGTTAGGGTCTTGATCGATCGGTTGCTCGTGGTAAATTGATGGGAGCCACCGAGTTTATTTCGTTTTCATTGCAGCTTTATTTCTTTATTGTCGACCTTGCATGGCTTAATAAATGTAAAACTCGACCGTAAGGTCCCATGATTATTTGTTATTTAAAGGTACTCGTTTATTCTTATATTCGTTGTATGGATGTGATATTTCATCAATGTTGACACTTTGTGTGCACTAGCGTGATCTGGACTAGTGCGAGAATACACAGATGGTCCAGTTTGCATATTTGGGTCCCGACAGAGGTGGTATCGAGCCATCTTGATCAGAGGTCTTGACCTTAGCTAGATTGGCCGTTCTTAGTGAGTCCAAAACTATTTTCTAAAGCAAATATTAACTTGCAAGATTAATTGAACTCTTTAACTCATCTCATGTCTCTCTTGACTCAACTATTCTGAAATTCTTTCTCTCCCATTGCTTTTAAAGATGTTTTCATATCCTTGTCCATCTTGATGGATGCCTCGTCCTCGAGTTATGGAGGCGCAAGGGAGGACTTGCCGAGCTTTGGAAGTCGTTACAAGTACTTGGAGGATTTGACCGTCCATTGTACCGTGGCAATGCTTGGATCGTGAGCGGTAGAGATCGTGGAGTGATCGCCATTTGACCGCTCACGCCAGAAGAACACCAAGGCAAGCAAGCCACTTTGAACATCTCAAATCGAAGGAGTATTTGGATTGAAGCAATCCAGAGTCTTCGCGCCTTGCCATCCCGAGGATCTGCAACATCTACTCGAGAGCTTCGTGACACAGCTTTTCCGTTATCATCCCGCACTTCGGCGTGGATCTTCTCGCACGCTTTCCGCTCTGGAAGGAGAAGACAACGCCACCGTCGTGCATCTCGCCCGATTCGCCGTTTCGGAGGAATCGTTGGAGTTAGCCGCTCAGAGCCGGAATGTGCCTCTGAGACTCTTCGAGTCAAGAAAGGATCGCCATATTAGAAGAAACTCTTTATGGACGGCACGATCACGAAGAAGACACTGAAGAGGATGACCCAGAAGAAGCTGATGGACCGGCTGAACGAGAAGAGCCAGCAGAGGCGCAGAGCTGAAGCACCAAGAAGACTGCACGAGGACACTGCTCCTATTGCACCAGCCCCGGGACATCAAGATCAGTTTGCTAGGATGCCAGCTCACTTCCAGGTCTACAGCAGGCGGGAGCACCGTCAAGGCTACGGAGGCTATTTAATTGAGTAGTCTGTTCGAGTTGTTTCAGGCTTAGCCAGTGTTAAGTCTTGAGTCGCCCTTTAGGCGGTAGTTTGGTGTGCTTAAGTTCGTCCTTATTTTTGTGTGCAAGTATGAGCTGCAAAGGCCCTTAGGCATTTGTTGCAAGCCATACTATTATCTTAATCAATATAAGAGTTTCAGTTGAGCTTTCTTAAAATATGTTGTTGGGTTTTACCTACCCCGATTAGTTCTACACCTTATCTCGTGCTTGCTACCTTATCTAACCCCTGGAGATTCACCAGATGGTTCAGACTCGTCAAGCTGCTGCAAGTGGTTCCGATACTCCGGTATCAGAAGGACAGGAACAGACCCCCGGAGAAGCAGTTCCACCACAAGCACCTTCAGTCGATCTGCAAAATTTTGGAGCATTCATGACAGCTCAGACCCAGCTGATGTACACCATGATGAATCAGATGCAAGCTATGAATAACCAGAGCAACAACAATCAGCATCACAATGGAACCCCAGTTGCTCATGGTCACAATTGATCATCCAAGTTGGCTGAGTTTATGAGAACCCGTCCACCTACTTTCTCTGGACATGTCTCACCAGTAGAAGCTGATTATTGGCTTCGTGTCATTCAGAGAAAGCTGCTGATCACTCAATGCGGCGATCATGAAAAGTTCATCGCCTCTCACGGATGGAAGGCATTGCTGAATGGTGGAAAAACTTTTAATGCAAAGACATGGAACGCCGCAAGATATTACTTGGGAAGAGTTCACAACTGCTTTTCGCCAGTTATCATGTACCGAAGGAATCATGGATCTAAAGAAGGATGAATTCCGTGCTCTCAAGCAAGGAGGAATGTCAGTGTCTGATTACCTCAACAAGTTCTCACAACTTGCTCGATATCTTGCAGAAGATGTCGCCACCGACAAGGCTCGTCAGTCGTTTTACGAAAGGATTGAACACGGACTTCAAGTCAACTTGATCGCCCACACCTTTCACGATTTTCAAGAGTTGATCAACAAGGCTTTGATTCTTGAGGATAAGCGCAAGGAATTGGAAGATCATCGTAGCGCAGAATGGCTCGGCAAGGAAGTCACCAACCCGGTGAGGCAAGAATGATTCCACCGCATTTAGCCGTTTTCCACCACGAATTCGCGGACCACCGCACCAACTTCAACACCTCGCCCGATTGCTCGTAACTTCCGCAATCCCGCACTACCAACCCCAATCTAGTAAGCAACCCACGTAATACAACGAGTTTGCTTTACTGCCGTCGGCCGGGCATTTCGCCAACCGATGTCCGCAGAATGGGACTATCACTCCATGACGCTTCAACCTTGGGAACACACCACCAAGACACGATACAAGGCAACCATCAAGGAACTTCTCAAGCTACCGATCAATCCGAGGAGCACCGCCATCGATGGTCAAAGACCGTGTCAACCACGTCACTCTAGAAGGAGCCAAGAAGCACTGACGTTGTCTTGGGTAAGTTCCTAGTAAATTCGATTACTGCATCGATTACATTTGATTCGGAGCTTCGCATTCGTTTGTTTCGTAATTTTGCAACTAAGAACAAATTGGAAGTTATGCATCTTAAGCATACTGTTAGTCCATCGCCTGGAGCAGAGCTAAGTTCTAAAGTTGGATGTTTAGGAGCTAGGCTACTCATAGCTGGAGTTGAGTTTCTAGCCAATCTAATAGTTCTAGACACTCAGACCATAGATGTCATCCTTGGTATGGATTGGTTATCCAAACACAAAGCAGTGCTAGATTGTGGCCGAAGAGCCGTAACAATAGAGGATACCACTGGAAAGAAAGTAGAATTTCTAGCCACCTCAGTACGTGATGGACATTTGGTAGTCAACAGTCTGAAGACAGTTTCCTTAGAAGATGTACCTGTAGTCAGAGATTACCCGGACGTATTTCCAGAAGAATTACCAGGAATGCCACCGGACCGTGACATTGAGTTTGTCATCGATCTAGTGCCGAGAACGGCACCAATTTCAAGAGACCCTATCGGATGCCAGCCGATGAACTTGTGGAAATGAAGAAGCAAATAGAAGAACTACTGGAGAAAGGTTTTGTAAGACCTAGTTCGTCGCCATGGGGAGCGCCAGTTTTGTTTGTCAAGAAAAAGATGGAAGCATGAGAATGTGTATCGATTATCGTTCTCTCAACGAAGTCACCATCAAGAACAAGTACCCATTGCCCAGAATTGATGATTTGTTCGACCAGATGAAAGGAGCGGAGTATTCTCCAAGATCGATATACGATCAGGTTACCATCAGTTGAAGATTTGTCCTAAGGATGTACCAAAGACCGCTTTCTCAACCCGGTATGGACATTATGAGTTTTTAGTCATGTCTTTTGGATTGACTAATGCCCCTGCCTATTTCATGAACATGATGAACAAGGTATTCATGGAATACTTGGATAAGTTTGTGGTAGTATTCATTGATGATATTTTGGTATACTCAAAATCGGAAGAAGAGCATGCGAGAACATTTGAGATTAATCCTAGAAAGCTCGAGAGAACATCACCGTATGCCAAGTTCAGCAAGTGTGACTTTTGGAAGAAGAAAGTTGATTTTCTCGGTCATGTCATGACGGTAGAAAGGAGTAGCAATTGACCGGAAGGTTAAAGTCAGAATGAATTGGGAGCGGCCAAGGCGGTTACTCAAATTCGTAGTTTCTTGGGAATGGCGGGATACTATCGTCGTTTCATTGAAGGATTCTCAACGATTGCTAAGCCTCTTACGCAATTGTTGAAGAAAGAGAAGAAATTCATTTGGACCCCAGCTTGTGAAGAAAGTTTTCAAGAATTGAAGAAATGTTTGACTTCAGCCCCAGTGCTAGTTTTGCCGGGTATTAGTAAGGATTTTGATATTTATTTTGATGCTTCGCGTCAAGGATTAGGATGTGTCCTTATGCAAGAAGGAAGAGCTGTCGCTTATGCGTCAAGGCAATTAAGGCCTCATGAAGAGAACTATCCTACCCATGATTTGGAACTAGCTGCCGTAGTGCATGCTTTGAAGATTTGGCGTCATTATCTCATCGGTAATCGCTGTGAAGTCTACACAGATCATAAGAGCCTGAAGTACATATTCACTCAGTCTGACCTGAATATGAGACAGAGAAGATGGCTGGAATTAATAAAGGATTATAATCTTGGAATCCATTACCATCCTGGTAAGGCCAATGTAGTTGCAGATGCACTGAGTTGTAAAAGCTACTGCAATGCTTTGGAAGTAAAAGAGTTGTGTTCAGAACTTTAGGAGGAATTCCAGAAGCTACAACTAGAAGTTGTTCCGAAAGGATTTGTGGCCAGTTTGGAAGTACAGTCTACTCTAGAGAAACAGATTCGTGAAGCTCAACCCAAGGATTCTGAGTTTGCCGACCTCAAGAAGAAGATGGCAGAAGGAAAATTTAAAGATTTCACCGTAGATGATCATGATATATTGTGGATCAATGGACGTATCTGTGTACCAGATATTGATGGATTAAGACAGCTGATTCTGAAGGAAGCCCATGACTCAAAGTATTCGATTCACCACGAAGTACTAAGATGTATCGGGATGTTAAGAGTAAGTTTTGGTGGCCAAACTTAAAGCGAGGCGTCGCGAGTTCGTTGCCTTATGCGACGTGTGTCGAAAGTAAAGGCGAGCATCGAGACCAAAGGTTTGCTACAACCGCTGAAGATACCAGAATGGAAGTGGGAAGAGATCGGTATGGATTTTATTACCGGTTTACCCAAGACTCAATCAGGTTACGATTCGATTTGGGTAATAGTGGATCGTTTGACTAAGGTTGCCCATTTCTTACCAAAAAACCACTTACTCGGAGACCGCTTAGCGAGTTGTATATGTCCAAAATCGTCGATGCATGGTGTGCCTAAGAAGATAGTGTCGGATCGAGGATCTCGGTTCACCTCTCGTTTACGCAAAGTCTACATGAAGCCACGGAACTCATCTCAATTTGATCTTCGCTTATCACCCACAGACAGATGGACAGACTGAAAGAGTCAACCAGATATTGGAAGATATGTTGAGAGCTTGTGCCTTAGCCAATGCTACCAGTTGGGATAAGAGTTTACCGTATGCAGAATTCTCGTACAACAACGCTATTACCAAGCGGTTTGCGATGTCACCATTTGAAGCTTTGTATGGTCGTGTACTGCGAGAACTCCATTAAATTGGTCAGAGACAGCTGAACGTGTAGTGTTCGGGCCAGATATTATTCAGAAAGCCGAAGAACAAGTTGCTATAATCAGAGAAAGACTAAAGATAGCCCAGTCCAGGCAAAAGAGTTATGCCGATAATTGTCGTCGTGACCTTAGCTTTGAACCAGAAGATTTCGTGTATCTTCGAGTTACTCCGCTTAGAGGTGTTAAGAGATTCCATACCAAAGGGAAGCTTGCTCCAAGGTATGTGGGTCCATTCAAGATTTTGGAACGCCGAGGAGAAGTTGCGTACCAGTTGGAGTTACCACAGTCGTTAACAGGAGTGCATGATGTCTTTCATGTCTCTCAGCTGAAGAAGTGTCTTCGTGTGCCAGAAGAACAGACCCCGTTGGAGTCAATTGAACTGAAAGAAGATCTCACATACAAAGAACAGCCTATCAGGATTTTAGATGTCGCAGAGCGCCGCACCAGAAGCAAGACCGTTCGTTTCTGCAAAGTCCAGTGGAGCAACCACTCAGAAGGAGAAGCAACGTGGGAACGTGAAGAAGAGTTGAAAGCCGAGTTTCCGAGCCTTTTCCCTAGCTAGTCGGAATCTCGGGGTCGAGATTCGTTTAAGGGGGGGAGGTTTGTAACATCCCAATTTTCAGAGCTTTAAAAATCTTTTAAATATTGGTAGCAAGAAAATTCATCATTTGGATTTATTTGAATATTAATTTAAAAAGCTTAAAATGGACTTTAAGGACAAATTGATTTAATATGCTTAATCCCAACATCAACAATTGTCAAAACTATTTTATTTAGATTCTATATGCTTGGATATATTTTATAGAATTTTCTAGGATTTTTCCAAAGTCATTTGCTATTTTCTAATTACTATTTGTATTTTCTGGAATTATTTAGAAGAAAATCCATTTTAATCCTTCGAATAGTCTTGGGCGAAGCCCAACACTATTCCCATTTCCCATGACCAGTCGCCTTGCGCCTTGGATCACCGCCCGCGTGTCCTTCGCGCGATCGCGCTCGCCAGCTGCGCTCGCCTCGCTTGCTCTCGTAGCGGGATCTCCATCGCCGGCTGCCGCCGCGCGCGCGCCTCTCGCTGTCTCGCTGCCCGGTGGGACCGCCCTCGCGTCATCGTCTTCGTCCGATCTCTCCGTGCCCGACTCAGCCCTACTGGCTGCAAGGCGCGCCGCTCTCTCGCGTCGGACTCTCCTCCCGAGCCTATATAAGCACCGCTAGCCCCGCCGATCCCCTCGTCTCTCTCTCCTCTCCAAAAACCCCAAGCGCCGACACCTCTCTCGGTCTCCCTCAAAGACATTGCCCGAAGACCGCCGCCGTCGCAACTTAGTCGCCAGCCTTTTCTTTGTCATCGGAGCTCCTTCGGCCAGCAAGAATCGCCACATTTGGGATCGCAATAGCCCGGCGTTACGGTGCTCTCTCACCATCGTCCTCGGTGTCTTCCCCCGCTGCCGACTCGTCAAACAACACCCTTCAAAATCCGCCGCCCGCTGTCGTCGTCATTGCCGGTGAGTTTCGCCTTCTAACCTCCACCACCACCCTCATCACTTCCTCGGCGACGCGCATTTGTGCTCCGCCGCCACCGCCTCTCCGCCGTTAGCCGTCGCCGCCACGGCAAATCTCGTAGAGCTTTATCTGTGTCTCCGTGCTAGGTCGGTGCGGTGGCCAGCGCCGTCGGCCCGCCACCTCCTCAACTTCAGCCCGCGTGGCGGCCTCATCACGCTGCGTGTTTGCGCGTGGCGTTGTCCATCCGCCACCACCCTCTCGGCTCGGTGGATTTGGTCCACCGTGAGCGAGAGGTCAGTGGGGCCCACTGTCGATCTGGTTTTTAAATTTATTTCTTTTTCCAAAAATTCTCGGCTGACGCAAGCATTGCGCAATAATTCAATTTTCCTTTATAAAAATAATTCGGGAAATTCAAGAAAATCCAAATTAGGGTTTAATTGATTTTCAAATCTTCCAAAGCCCATATCTTTTGCATCCGAACTCCGATTGAGCCCATTCAAATTTGTAAATTTATATAAAATTCAGATCTATTTAATGGTGAATTTTATTTGATTTTTGAAGTTTGTTTTGCCTCTGTTATTTATTTGTTTTTGTTTCTTTTGTCTCATTTGCGAGTAGACATCGATACTTCGGGGAATTTTCCAGAAGAAGGAGCACCTCAAGACCAAGACCAATATCTAGACCTATTCCAAGGCAAGTTATACCTTTGATCATATTGAACCCAGTTTTCAAAATACTTTGTTTCAATGTATTGCATTCTATTTCAAGTATTTATTTAAATGCTTTTGGTATAGTTATTAATCCAATTTGTTATACCACCTTGTCTATTGTATGCCATGATCTTTTGTCACCCTAGGTTGGTTAATTATTAGTTGGTATTATCGTAGCACCAACGTGGGTTGGTTAGATACGAGTAGTTTGCTTAGCCATGCCACGAGTCATCATTTCATGTGAGTTGCAATTATAAATTTGACTAAGTGATTATGGAACTATGTGATGAAACTATATGTGCTGTGTGCTATTACTCGTTGATGGCATTTGTTGCACTTAATCAACAGGGTGGGAAAAGATTTAGACTGAGGCAAGTGGTGGATCTGTGTGAATGGTGGAACTGTGTGACATAAACTTTGTGATTTGGGAAAAACTGGAAGTCTTGCCTTGGTCAATTAAGGACTTAACTTTGTGCGCCATTGAATGGGCCTTCTGCAATGCGACCACATGCCTAGTATGGTGGGCCTGACTTAGTAAGTTATGGAGTCTTGACATTGACAACTCGGTTTGTATTTAAGCTGTGTGATGGGCTGGAGGTGTGTACCGCTATGTTTGGGTCACATCGCGGGACGGTTCGCTTTGCATCCTCGTCCAATGGTGTGTGTCGTTCCAAGGGTATGTGTGTGTACAAATTGACGACGATAAAGCACACGAGTGTCATTGTTTGAGATGAAGTTTCGAAAGGTTTTGTTATGGTCGATGATCGCTAATCGATTGTATCGTGTGGGTAAAGTGTACAAACTCTGCAGAGTATTTAAATCAATCTATTCAATAGCCGCGTCCTCGGTTATGGACATGCTCGAATTTCACACGAAGGGTAGTTTTTCATAAAACAATTGGGAAGGGTCACCAGGTGAGATAACTTGTTCAATTGTGTGAAAGAACTTGATTAGACTATGTGTACTTTGTGAAATCAATTGTTAACTTATTATTGTCTATTTGTTTTGAATTATGCTTTCAATCTATTATTTGTATTCAATTGCAAATGTTGCATTTACGCAAAACAACCACGAAGCCATTCCTTTGGAATAAGCCATCATCTATAAATTGCATTACGTGGTATGACTTGCAGTATGGTGTGTACTCACTCTTGCTAAACAAATCAATGAAGTGGAGGAGTCGTCACTTTGCTTTTGAAGAAGAGTTCTACGAAGGTTGAGCGTTAGGGTCTTGATCCCAGTCAGTTGCCTGTGGTAAATTGATAGGAGCCACCGGAGTTTATTTCGTTTCCGCTGCAATTTATTTCTTTATTGTCAGCCTTGCATGGCTTAATAAATGTAAAACTCGACCGTAAGGTCCCAACAGTTATTTGTTATTTAAAGGTACTCGTTTATTCTTATATTCGTTGTATGGATGTGATATTTCATCAATGTTGACACTGTGTGCACTAGCGTGATCCTGGACTAGTGCAGAATACACAGAGGGTCCAGATTTGCATATTTGGGTCCCGACATAGCACTACCCCCGTGCGCATCCGCTACGCCTTGTCAAGCCACCTTCATTGCCCTAGCCGCCATCACACGATATGCTGTCGTTCACTGACGTTGTCTTCATCTTCCTCACATCCAGCCGTGCTTTACATGTCGAAACATTGCTGCCACGTTCCTTATCGCGTTGGTGAGTTCCTCGTGAATCCCTTTGGGTCACCATGCGTTCTACCTTGATTTTGAGCTTCTTCTGTCGTGCACAGAGATGGGCTCCATCTTGCTCATCCCCGGCCGCTGATCTTCGTCGTTCGATTCCCCCTCCACCATTGAGCCTTCCCATTCATCTTCTCCACTATGACCACCCCGTGCCATATTCTACCGCGTGTGCATCTCCTCTTCGCAAAACACCCGTCGGAACCCTGAAGCCGAGCCCGCGCCGCCTGCCAGCTCCAACGATCTCTTGACTCCGCACCCACGTCACCACGATCGCCCCTCCTTGTCCTCCACTATGGTCGCTATCGCCGATGACAATGTCAGGCCTAAGCGCAACAACCTTGCTAGTGCCATGTCGTTGCCACCTCTGTAATATTCTGAAAATAATAATAATAGCAATACTAATAATAAATTAATTAGTTAAAGAATTTAGGGCTTGTGCGTAATTAAAGAATTTAGTATACGTGGAAATAGGATATTTCAGAATTTTTATGAGCTATATAAATAGATTTGTGGGAATTTTAGAAACCCTAGCATTTTCTTTTTCTTTCCAAGCCGCCGCCAGCCAAAATCTTTTGCTCCTGCCACTGCTGGTGGTGTTTGTGCATTCGCCAAGGCCACAAGTAATGGCCATTGTTTTGCTTTTCTTTGTATTGTTGCTCTGCGGCTGCAGCCGTTTCCTCTGCGCCAGTGAAGCTAACGCCCGATCGCCTGCGCCCGAGCCGAATTACTGCCGTGTACCGCTGCCGCGTGGAGGCTCTGCCGCTCCTGCGGCGTCTTCTTTGCGGTCTGCCATTTCTTCTTCTGCCGCTCTCGGTCTGCCGCCGGCTTCTTTGCGCTCTCGATCTGCCGGCTGCTGCTGATTTTCTTTGCTACTGCCGAGCCGACCGAAGCCGCTGGCCGCCGGCGCTGCTTCGCTGTGGATGGCTTGCTGCGCTGCCAGGACTCTGCCGATCTGCTGCGTGATCTCCTGCTGCTGCTGCGTGATCTCCTGCTGTCACACGTCATCAGGTTCTTGTTGATTTGTTCTCTTGCGGTTGCTAGTGCTATCAATCAACGATTAGTGCTGCATTAGTAGTTGATTAATTAATGTGATTTGCATGCTTTCCATTTGTCTTCCGTGACTAGAAATTTAGCTCGTTAGTTACACTTGTTCATAAGCACACATCAACAGAGAGATCAATTAGGAATTACTAATTAGTGATTAATTGGTTTGGCCGTAGCATTTTTGTGCATGCATGATTAAATAAGTAGAGATCCGATTTCTTGAGGGTAATAACCTGTAAGTTTGTTTCCTCACTGTTTTGGTTAATTTAATTAGAGATTAGAGAGGGTTGTATAAAATTTTTAGCCGAGGTTTGTTTAGCCTGCTGTTCTGTTGAACGATTTATTCGAGTACCTTAATGGCGAATTTTGGAAATCTCATCTACTAGTTAATTGTAGATATTTTCGATATCTTTCTATAGCATATTTAATCATGTCAATCGGAAAAGTATAATTCGAGTTATGAATTTTGGAAGAACTGCTGTCCTTGTAGTCGTCGTATTTCGGTACTGTTTTGGTAGACTGCGGATTAAAAATAGTAAATAGCTTAATTAGAGTTTTTGATCTACATGAAAGTTGTAGATAATTGTCCAATGGTTCTGTAGAATCTGAGAACGCGCATTTTGGTTGAGTAAAACAAAAGTTATGAATTTAGTAAGACTGCTGTTCCGAAGCGGACAGATCGGCTTTCTGGGCTAAATACGGAGGGTTAGATGATTTAATTAGAAGACTGTGTAATCTAAGAAAATGTGGATAATTTTATGAAGAATCCAGAATGGGGTGGTTTGTTGTGATCGGACTTTTGAGTCAAAAGTTACGTTCGTTTTAGTACTAAGACAGCAATGGGTAACTTTTCGGTACCGGAGTAACGTGGTATATTTGGGGACGTGTAGGAGCGATGTCGATTGATTGTTGTTCTTATGATGCTGTAGCTTGTATTGAAGTTTGTGTATTTAATATAGGAGAGGCGTCGTGCTTGTTGCCATCTGCTAGCCAAATCGTGCGTCGCAACTAGTAAAGGCAAGTGCATGATAAACAGCGATCAATGATGATCACTGTGATTCTTTATCTTCTATTACCATTATTGTTGTGCTTTTATTTTGTTTAATTGCAAACAAATAATTGGTATGTTTATATCTTTGTTGACAAGCATGATGAAAAGTTGGATATGATGTTTATGATGGAGTTTGCATGTTTGCATTCATAAGCATCTTTGCATATGAGCAGGTGATCATGAATGATCACAACTCCACGGGAGTGGAGGAGGTCCCCGATCCTTATGGAGGAACGGGCTTGAGAGTGAATGTTGTCGCGAGCATTCACTCATGCTATACCGGTATACGCGAAAGAAGTGCATGTGGACATGTAGAATAGAGTTGCATTCATAATGAGATTATTGTGTGTTAAACAAATGGAAGGTAACAGCATGATAATATTAATAGAAGTACATGTGATGATAATGAAGTTATTGAATGCTGTTGATTTATTATTGTTCGTTGTTTATGGATGTGTTTGCTGAGTCGTGGACTCACCCTTGCTCTATTGTTGTCTTTAGGTGATCTTGAGGATGCCGTGGCGAGAGCGAGTAGAGCACATGGACAACACATGATCATTTGCCATAAGAACCTTTTCATTCACAATTGGATTACTCTTGGACATGTTAGAGGCTGAATAAAGTTTAGGACATCGTTTGGACTAGACTATTTGCTTTATTAATTTGGATTCATTGGTTGATGCTATTTTGGATTATTTACCTGGTTATAATTCCCATTGCTTATTTATTGTCGCTTGATCCAGAATTATGCATGTTATTTTGTGATCCATGGATATGTTTATTGTTGTTTTCTTGCTGTAATTTTATAGTGTGTCGATTATTATTAGTTTAAAGAGTAGTGTGGTGACATTCTAGGCTCAGTGTTGGGCTGGGGTGTTACAACCTCGATGACACTCGTGCGCTTATCAGTGTCGTTTGCCGCATCAGCAGCCTCACCAACTCCACAGCCACCTTGCCACACTGTCACCATGTCACCGCCAGCTCATTCCACCTCACCTCCCCTGCATGACGTGTTAGCCTCATCATCGCCTCGCGTGGTACACCTAACCCAAACCATAGATCTAGATCTGCGTGGACTTAGTCCACCGTGAGCAAACCCACTTACATGTGGACCCCACTGTCAGTGCACTAGTGCCGAAAACCCAATCCACCATGAATCCATAGACCTAGCTCGTGGACTTGTGCCCCACATGTTAGTCACTCCTTTTCTGGAATTATTTTAATTCTCGAAATTCCTTTTTATCCAGTTGGTCCCACATGCCACCCTCTTAGTATTTTCCAAAATTCCCAAAAATAAAGATTCCAAGAATATTACCTCGGCCCCACTTGTCAGTGGCTCGCATTATCTCTCCTTTGTTAATTTCTTTATTTTTTCCCTGAACAAACATCTGATAGCTTGTTCTTCCTTGTACGAACTCCGATTGAACCCGTTCAGGTTTCTAAATTCATCTAAAATCAAGCCCTGCCTTCTAGTACCATTCAATTAAAATTTTGAGTTTATTTGATTTGTCTTTTTAAATTTTATTGTATTTGCGCTTTCTCTCTCGTTAGACATTGACGTCCTCGAATTGTTCAAAGGAAGTTGAAGACCGGATATAAAAGAACAGCATCATTGCTATAGCAAAGCAAGTTGTGCTTTGATCATATTACACCTAGTTTTAAAAAATGCTTTGATTCAAATTATTGCATGCTAATTCAATTATCAAATATTTTTATTATTTTGGGATTTGCAACCCATTTGATTTTATACCCACCGTGCGAATTGTATTGCCATGATCATTTGTCACCCTAGTATGGTTAACTACTAGTTGGTATTATCATATCACCAACGTGGATTGGTTAGACACGATTAGTATGCTTAACCTTGCAACGGGTCATTGAAATCATTTTGAAATGTTAAACTCATACTTGACTAAGTAGTTATGGAATATCTTTGTGAAAAGTTGTGTATTATATGTTGTCACCTATTGATGGCATGTATTGCACTTAATCAACAGGGTGGAAAAGGATTTAGACTGGGGCGAGTGGGAAGTGCTTTGTGAATTGGTGGGTTGTGTGCATGGGAATTGTGTGAATTTTTGTGACTTAGTTTGAAATTGGCAGTCTCGTCTGGCCAATTAAGGACTTAACTTTGTGATTTATTGAACTGAGCCATATCGCACTACCACAAGCCTGGTATGAGACATGCCTAGGTTAATCAGTTATGGAGTCTCGACAATGACTACTAAGAAAGTAGGTTAAGTATTTTGTGATGGGTGTAGGTGTTGATTCCTTTGTGATGAGTAGCATATATGGGTGGTTCGCCATCTCGAGGTCTAACAATGTGCGTCAGACTAACTTGCCAAGTGAAATTTGGTGCCGTATGTATGCACATTGGGAGGGTCAATTGTTAAGATGATGTTTCTGAAAGGTTATGTTATGATTTACTTTGATTAAGTGATCGTATCTTGTGGGTAAAGCTGTACAACCTCTGTAGGTTGTTAATAATTTTTTTGAATAGCCACGTCCTCGGCCATGAACATGCTCAGTGATTTACCCGAAGGGTAGAATTTATAAAAAACAATGTGGAAGGGAGTCTGTATGAAAGAATTTGTTGAAGTTGTGTGAACTTTGTGAAAACTCTTATTTACTTGTTATTATTATTATTATTATTATTATTTCAACTTATGCTTTCAATCTATTATTTGTATTCAATTGCAAATGTCGCTTATTGCAAAATAACATTAGTAGCCATATCCTTTGAAGTGAACCATCATCTATACTTGTACAACTTGTTGAGTACTCCATTTACTCACCCTTGCTATAAACAATATTGCTTAGTTGATGAAGACTATGTTAGTTCATCATTGGTCAGCAAGGACTACTTGAAGGATTGTGAAGAACTAGATCGCCTTACCCAGTCGATTGCCTGTGAGCATATCGATGAGCTACACTGAAGTTTTTCTTTTTTTCTTCCACTACAGCTTATTTTAGATAATCGCCTTCTGAGGTATTGATTATAAGCTTCAAACATAAGGTCACTATTTTGATAATTATTGTAAATTGCATATTTCTTAGTTATATTTGCATATAGAATGATATTTCATTGATATTCGCACTATGTGCACTAGCATGATACTGGACTAGTGAAGTATATACAGAGGGTCTAGATTTGCATATTCGTGTCCCGACAGAGATGGTATCAGAGCCATATCGACTGTAGGTCATGACCTTAGTTAGAATGACTGTTATAGAAAAACATAGTTTACAAATGGAAAATCTTGATGATGTGCTATCCTCGTATTTTTATATTCTTCTATCTTTACCCTTTTAGAGCATTCTTTCCTCATCTATTTTTTTCCTCGCCATTTTAAGTATTAAATTGAACTCTCTCTCCCCACAACTTTTATAGTTGGTCGATATCCAACCAAGTATCATGATGGATGCCCAAAAGCCTTTCCAACAACTCTTTGATGACGATGCAACCAGCCAAGACGCATGGATGCTTCCCATGTGTTCTAGACAACTTCATCGCAAGAACTAAAGGCATAGAAGAAGTTGTATGTCACTCCTGTCATTTTTCGAGAATCGTCAGCAAGGATCGCAACCAATCAACGTTTGACGAAGACCGTGACCAGTCATTGTATCCTTCAGACCAGCCATATAGGATAGATCAGCTGAGGCTTACCCAATGGGTTGAGCTGAGTCACCCAGTTAAGTTTGGAGTTTAATCGAGTAGACGCTTAGGATCTTGTGTTCCTTCCTCTGTATGTAGTATGACTGTGAGCTTGCCTTGTTGCACTTTGTTCTACAGTCACACAAAAGCATGTTTCCACAAGTTTTATGCTTCTTAATAAATAGTTTTCTGGCTATTTGTGTGTGCCTTAGTGTTCTTTGGGTTTAACCTGCTCCCCAAATAGATTTTCCTTCCTTACCTTATGCTTTTCCCTCTCACCTATTGACCATGGCCAGTCAGCAAATGGAAAAGATCCGCAGAACCAACTTTGACAGTAATTTTGAGATAGTTCATGCCAGCGCAGATGCCATCACCAGTGTTATTACCAAAGCAGATGATA
Organism: Hsuehochloa calcarea; assembly: GCA_036346395.1. NCBI lineage: Eukaryota > Viridiplantae > Streptophyta > Magnoliopsida > Poales > Poaceae > Hsuehochloa > Hsuehochloa calcarea. The sequence continues at coordinate 107,228 of JAYEVG010000049.1, read as the reverse complement.
ACCAACAGCTAGCTCCAGTGATGAGGACATCCCTAGCTCACCTCATTCATCATCTGCTCTACAAGATTCTACACAGCTGCAAGTTGAAACTTCTACAAAAGAGGTGTATATGGGTCCCATGACTAGAAACCATGCTAAGCAAATACATAAAGAGGTGAATGCATTCCTAGATGAGTCTAATATTGTTGTAGATAAGAATTATATGTTGTCTAAGTCTCGTGTGCTTATTTTACGCAGGATTGCACCTATGGAGATAATTCAAGCTGAAGGAGCATATTGCAGGCATCAGGACTTAGCTATCGGAGTGCATTTCTTGACAACATCCACTTATGACCAGTGGGACGTGAAGAAGGCTGAGCTGGACATCAAGAACACTAGCAAGGTATCCGAGCCATCAAAGTTGCATACGCAGAATCAGAATTTGTCTAACAACCTCCCACCTAATCCGACATAAATATAAGTGTGTCCAGCATACATGGGGAGCAGGAATGGATAGGAAATTAAGTCCTTTCTCCAACACAACAAATGGAGCATCATTTGGAGGCTTGAGTCAAAAGTATGCAAGCTTCAAGATAAGCTGTCTATGACAATAATTGCTGCGCGAGGCCACACGAAATTACTCCTTCTCCAAGCCTTGGGGAGCCCAAATGACACACGAAAATGATTCTCATTTTGGAGTGTATTCACACCTAGCTAGGAGGGTTTTTCCTAGTATAAATACCCCTTCACTCTTTCTCCTAAAGGCAACTTTTGGCAATTTGATTTCAGCATAGGTTAGCTAGGTGCTACCAGAAACTTGAGAATTCTCTCTTCCTTTACTCTTGTAATTTTCCTAGTGAGATTGTAAAAGCGGTCGTTCGACGGTAACCTTTCTGTGCTTCCAACTTCGTGCGTGGTTGTGTGGATTGAGAACTTACAGTGTAGTTAGGCGAATACTTGTTGCAGGTCATTGCATCGGCAGTGGTTGGCCTCAAGAAACATCGGGTTGCACTGCTATCTTGGCTGCTCGCAGCTAGTTACCAAGAGTGCTGTTGGTTGGAATCGGTGTCCTGCATCGTCTCCCTCAGGTGGCGCTATTTATCATCGCCTCACATTTTTCTCCTCCGTGAAGATCGGGCATCCCCCGCATCATCTTGGTATCATAGCAATGGTTGACACAGTAGGATCTATTTACCACTAGATTAGTTGTTGTTCTTATTCCTAAAGTCCAGAAAATTGCCACACAAAAAAATATTTACCTTTACCTAGCTATTTGTAGTTTCTAATCTGTTGTTTGGTGAGTTTTATCCAGTTTTAATCTATTAGATCAATTGTCTTAAGTTGCCGAATGTACTCCAACCTTTGTGCTTCCTATCTATCCATTTTCGCACACAAATTTCATATTTGCACACCTTCTACAAAAACGTGCATATCTTTCACATTTGGAGTTCATTTTTATGTTCTTGAGCTTGTTGGAGAAGTTTTTTCAGGCCTATCCATATATCCTTCTAGACTAATATGTGATTTCCAGATCTTGGTCCCTTGTCCAGTTTAAAAAAAAGGAAAAGAAAGAAAGAAAGAAAAGAAAAAATATATATTCATACTATTATTCACTTATATCTTAAGAAGTCCTCTATTGGTATGTTTTGAGCTGAAACATTCCTCAAAATTATGCATGTTCCAAAATCTTTGCTTTCAGCAAATCTGATTCCTTCGTGTGAGTTTTTGCTTGTTCCTCCCTTATATCCAATTCAGCAACTCAGACATTTGAATCTTATTTAGATGATTACTTGGTTTAACAATAACTGAATTGCAGCTTAGTTATTCTCTTACGACAAATATATTCTGACCAAGCTCTACAAAATAGCCACTGGTTGTGCAATTATCGACTTGTATTCGCCTGATTATCACCCTATCGGAAACCAACCACCAACACCACAGTGGAGCACCATTCTGCACTCACTTGCAAATTACATGAGCTTCGGTTGGTAAGAGAAGGTGAAATTGAGTTGTCCACATACATATACCTGTAGTTTAGAGATTTGTACAACTAATCATGGCAGGTGACGAAGATGACTACGACGTTGAAGGTACTAGGCAACCCAATCAACCCATCACACAGTTCCACCTCAACGCCTTGCGTGATCATCTTCGTTGAAAATTCAGAGCAAGTCTTGTACCAGTTGAAGTAAAGCAAGACAGCCTATCCGAAGACCTCCAGCAACTTATGGGCAATGTCAATCAGCAGCTGACCCAAAATCTCACGGTAATGCGAACTGAACTTGGTGCTGAAATTGTGCAAGAGCTACGTCAAGCCCCTGTAGATGCAAGTGTACAAAATAAAGAGCTCGATGAAACATATGAGAAAGTTGCTGCTCGTATTTCTCAAGAACGAAGAAACCATGCAGGTGCCTATGCCGCCCGACCTCCCGCTCCTGGTCGAAGGAATGGAGGTGCCGCTGTTGGTTGTATGCATGATGGTGTTGCTGCTGGTCGTCAGAATGATGGTGGCGCCGCTGCTGGTCGTGGTCAAGGAAGAGGTCGTGGAAGAGAAAATATCAACCATGCTGATATTAATGAAGGATATGATAAAGAAGAACAAGGGCTGCACTAGAATGATGGGTTTCATCGACGAGAAAACTATGGTCATGAGCCGCACGAGGACTAGAGGTTTGGTAGGCTAAAATTTACCATGCCAAAGTTTGAAGGTGGATCTGACAACCCAGAAGCATATATCACATGGGAGTTAAAGATTGACAAGATATTTCGCATACATAACTACTCCGAAGAGAAGAAGATAGCAATGGCTTCTCTTGAGTTTGAAGATTATGCTCTAATCTGGTGGGAACAAGTTCAGAATTAGCGAGAAGAAGAAGAACCTATTATTGCTACTTGGGTTGAAATGAAAAGAGAGATGAGAGCAAGATTCATTCCAAAGCATGATAAAATAGACCTCTTTGATAAGCTGCAGAATTTAAGATAAGGAAAGCAGTCCGTTGAGGAGTATCATAAGGAGATGAAGAAGGCAATGATCAGAGCTAACATACATGAAGATGATGAGCAATCCATGGCACGATTTTTGTATGGATTAAATCCTAATATGAAGCGAATTGTTGAGTTGCAGTCTTACCGTAATGTTGTAGAGTTGGTGCATTTATCTTCCAAGGCAGAACGCCAAGTGCAAGAATATTCCAAGCAAAACAGGTCTACCACTTTCAGTGCTCGAGCTACAGCAAGTGGAAGTAAGTTTATCCCACAATTCAATGTTGGCCGAGGCATCACAACCAATTCTAGTGGTGGCAGCTGTTCCAATGCTCGTGCAGCCACAAGTGGAAATGAGTTTTCAACTTCTAGAGAGAAGGGTAAACCTGCAGCATCTGTAACTTCTTCCATCGGATCTACAGGCAAGAGTAGTGATATTATGTGCTTTAAGTGTAAAGGACGTGGTCACATGATGAAGGATTGCCCCAACAACCGCACCATGCTGGTCACGAAAGAAGAAGAGTACGAATCAGCAAGTGATCTAGAAGAAGATGCGGATGATGATGCTTAAGAACGAGAAGAGCAAACCTATTGCAACTTTGAACAAGGTACTTCACTTGTTGTCACCAAGGTACTAATCGTGCAAATCAAGGAAGCCAAGAATAGTCAGCGGCACCATCTTTTCCAAACAAGAGATAGAGTCCAAGAAAAGGTATGCAAAGTCATAGTTGATGGAGGAAGCTGCCATAATCTTGCAAGTAGAGAGATGTATGAAAAACTTGGGCTCAAGTTGCTGCAACATCCACACCCATATCACGTGCAATGGTTGAGTGATTGTGGTGAAATGAAGATTACTCACATGGTGAAGGTTCAATTCAAGATTGGTGATTACACCGACACAGTTGAGTGTGATGTTGTGCCCATGAAGGTGTATCACTTGTTGTTAGAAAGACCATGTTAATATGATCTTTCAGCCCAACGTTATGGTAGAACCAACCAATACACATTCAAGTGGAAAGAGAAGGATTTGATGGTTAGACCCATGACACCGCAACAAATCTTGGCTGAGCACATGCAAAAGGTTTCTGAAGTAAAAATAAGAAGTGAGAAACATAGAGAAAAAGAATTTGAGTGACATCCACAAATCGGTGAATGAGCGCCACAAGCCAAACATGAGAGATAAAAAGAAAATAGAGGGAGAGAATTTAGTCATGTTAGCCACAAAATCAGAATTGAGAAATGTGAGATAAAACCTAGATCAAGTGATCTTTGTGCTCGTGTATAAGGATGTTTTTGTTTCAACTAACGACTTAACTTGTCTTCCTAGTGCTATTTCTCATATCTTGCAGGATTACAAGGATGTCTTTTTGCTGGAGGTTCTAGCTGGTCTACCTCCGTTGCGTGGCATTGAACATCAAATTAACCTCATTCCAGGAGCTTCACTTCCAAATCGGCCACCCTACAGCACCAACCCTGAAGAAACAAAGGAGATACAAAGGCAGGTACAAGAGCTTTTATATAAAGGTTATATTTGTGAAAGCTTAAGTCCTTATGCAGTACCCGTGATTTTAGTGCCTAAGAAAGATGGATCTTGGCGAATATGTGTTGATTGTAGAGCCATTAATAATATAACTATTAGATATCGTCATCCTATTCCTAGGTTAGATGATATGCTAGATGAACTGAGTGGCTCTGTTGTTTTCTCTAAAATTGATTTGAGAAGTGGGTATCATCAGATTAGAATGAAAGAATGTGATGAATGAAAAACTGCTTTCAAAACAAAATTTGGGTTGTATGAATGGTTAGTCATGCCTTTTGGGTTAACTAACGCACTTAGTACTTTCATGAGATTAATGAACCATGTTTTGAGAGCATACATTGGCAAATTCATTGTTGTGTATTTTGATGACATCCTAATCTATAGCAGCTCCATAGCGGAGCATATTGATCATATCAAACAAGTGTTGAATGTTCTTATGAAGGAAAAACTATATGCTAACATTGAAAAGTGCTCATTCTACACAAACAAGATTGTTTTTCTTGGTTCTGTTGTTTCAGGGCAAGGCATTGAAGTTGATGAATCAAAGGTGGAAGCAATCGAGAAATGGCCCACTCCTATCAATATAAGTTAGGTGAGAAGCTTTTATGGTCTTGCTTGTTTCTATAGAAGATTTGTAAAGGATTCCAGTACCATTACTGCCCCATTAAATGAATTGATAAAGAAAGGAGTTGTTTTTAAATGGGATGTGCCACAAGAAAAGGCTTTCCTTGAACTCAAGAAACGATTAACTGAAGCCCCTTTGTTGGTCTTACCAGATTTCAGTAAAACTTTTGAAATAGAATGTGATGCTAGTGGAATAGGCATTGGTGGTGTCTTAATGCAAGAAACTAAACCAGTAGCATATTTCAGTGAAAAATTGAGTGGTGCACAATTGAATTATTTTGTGTATGATAAAGAATTGTATGCTTTAGTTAGAGTGCTTCAAACATGGCAATATTACTTATGGCCTAAAGAATTTATTGTACATTCTGATCATGAAGCTTTGAAACATTTGAAAGGTCAAGCTAAACTGAATAAAAGGCATGCTAAATGGGTAAAATTCATTGAAACTTTCCCATGTGTTGTGAAATATAAGAAAGGCAAAGAAAATATGGTTGCTGATGCTTTGTCCCGTAGACATGCTTTATTGAATCAATTAGAAGTAAAGTGCCGGACTTGAGAGTTTAAAGGATTTGTATGGAGCTGATCATAACTTTTCAGAACCATATGAGAAATACCGTGATGGGAAAGGATGGGAGAAGTATCATGTGCATGATGGTTTTCTTTCTAGGGCTCACAAACTATGTGTTCCAGATTCTTCGGTTAGGCCCTTATTGTTGCAGGAATCACATGCATGAGGCTTGATGGGCCACTTTGGCCGTGAGAAGACTTTTGAGATATTGGCTGACCATTTTTATTGGCCAAAGATGAGGAAGAACATTGAGAGATTTGTGCAGCGATGCATCACATGTCATAAAGCTAAGTCAAAACTGAACCCCCATGGTTTATATACTCCCCTACTATTCCAAATGCTCCTTGGGAGGATATTAGCATGGATTTTTTTAGGATTACCTAGGACTAAGAGGGGAAGGGATTCAGTGTTTGTAGTTGTTGATAGGTTCTCAAAAATGGCACATTTCATCCCATGCTATAAGAACGATGATGCTTCAGTGTTGCTGGTTTGTTTTTCAGGGAGATTGTGCGTCTGCATAGAATGCCAAAGACAATAGTCTCAGATCGTGATGTGAAATTCAGGAGCTACTTTTGGAAAACGTTGTAGGCAAAGCTGGGAACCAAGTTATTATTTTCAACAACCTGTCACCCACAAACTGATGGCCAGACAGAGGTAGTAAACCACACACTTTCAGCGTTGCTGCAAACAATGGTCAAGAAGAATTTGAAGGAATGGGAAGTGTGTTTACCACACGTTGAGTTTGCTTACAATAGGGCGGTTCACTCCACTACCAGCATGTGTCCATTTGAGTTGGTATGTGGATTCAAACCAATTGCGTCAATCGACATGCTGCCACTTCCAATGAAACAAAGAAGTAATATGAAGGCTTCTGAACATACTGCATATTGAAGAAAATTCATGAGAAGACAAGAGAAGAGATTGAAAAGAAGTGCAAGTCCTATGCAGCAAAGGCCAACAAGAACCACAAGAAAACAAGAACCACAAGAAAGTGACTTTTGAACCAGGTAATCTGGTTTGGGTATATCTGCACAAAGATCGCTTTCCAAAGAAGCGCAAGTCCAAGCTAATGCCTCGTGGAGATGGACCATTCAAAGTGTTGGCCAAGATAAATGGCAATGCTTACAAGATCGAGCTTCCATAAGATTATGTCGTGAGTTCAACGTTCAATGTAGCTGATCTTTCGCCATGTTTTGGTCAAGAAGAGTCAGAGCCGATGATGAATCCTTTTGAAGAGGGGGAGGCTGGTGAGGACATCCCTGGCTCACCTCATTCATCATCTGCTCTACAAGATTTTACACAGCTGCAAGTTGAAGCTTCTACAAAAAAGGCTTATATAGGTCCCATGACTAGGAACCATGCTAAGCAAATACATAAAGAGGTGAATGCATTCCTAGCTGAGTCTAATATTGTTATAGATAAGAATTATATGTTGCCTAAGTCTCGTGTGCTTATTTTATGCAGGATTGCACCTACGGGGATAATTCAAGCTGAAGGAGCACATTGCAGGCATCAAGACTTAGCTATCGGAGTGCATTGCTTGACAACATCCACTTATGACCAGTGGGATGTGAAGAAGGCAGAGCTGGACATCAAGAACACTAGCAAGCTGTCCGGGCCATGAAATGTTGCATGCGTAGCCTCAGCATTTGTCTAACAACTTCCCACCTAATCCGACATAAATATGGGTGTGTTCAGCATGCATGGGGTGCAGGAATAGATAGGAAATTAAGTCCTTTCTCCAATGCAACAAACGAAGCATCATTTGGAGGCTTGAGTCAAAAGATATGCAAATTTCAAGATAAACTGTCCATGACAATAATTGTTGCGTGATGCCACACGAAATTACTCCTCCAAGCCTTGGGGAGCCCAAAGGACACACAAAAATGGTTCTCATTTTGGAGTGTGTTCATACCTAGCTAGGAGGGTTGTTCCTAGTATAAACACCCCTTCACTTTTTCTCCTAAAGGTAACTTTTGGCAATTTAATTTCAGCATAGGTTAGCCAAGTGCTACCAGAAATTTGAGAATTCTCTCTTCCTTTGCTCTTGTAATTTTCCTAGTGAGATTGCAAAAGCGGTCGTTCGACGGTAACCTTTCTATGCTTCCAACTTCGTGCGTGGTTGTGTGGATTGGGAACTTAGAGTGTGGTTAGGCGAATACCTCAAGAAACGTCAGGTTACACTGCCATCTTGGCTGCTCGCAGCTAGTTACCAAAGAGTGCTGTTGGTTGGAATCAGTGTCCTGCATCATCTCCCTCAGGTGGCGCTAGTTATCATCGCCTCACATTTTTCTCCTCCGTGAAGATCGGGCATCCCCCGCATCATCCAGTGCCAACAGTGACGCATCAGAACAGGAATCAGTTCCCCACCATCCAGAATCACCTTGTGCAAGTGTTAATGGAACTATTGGACAACAATAATATTTACAAGGATGTGCAACTCCTTGCATCTTTGAAGGATCAACCACACTGAAGGATGTAGAAGCTTGGATTCACACCATAGATGAGAAACTAACTTCTGTGCAATGTAATAATAAGGAGAAAGTTCTCTACATCGCTCATCAATTGGAAGAAGTTGCATTAGATTGGTGTGAAAACTATTGTGCCACCCACCAGGACGAACAAACCATCACTTGGGCAGAATTCACAACCACGTTTTGCCAAGAACATGCGTCATCAAGCTAGAGTGATCAAGAGAAACTTGTTATTCCTAGCTCCTACATCTAACCTGGTAATTATTATTTGAAGTGTTGCCAATCAAATAAGTAAGAAGATCGTGCATGTACCTGCTGTGGAGAAATAGGAAATAATGCAGATGAGCACAAAATCAATTGTTCAAGTTGTGAAGGGAACTATTCCTCTAGAGAATGTTCATTGAGCAAGATCAAATGTTTCCTTTGTGAAGGCCATTGCCCAAGCCAATGCCTCATGTATTCATTGCTGACTTCTACAATGCGACATGAGTGATAAAATTTTCGAGCCACTGTCACTCAAGCAATAGCAAAAGGAGGAAAACCGTTATCAGTACAAGATATGTCAACTGAAGAGTCAGAAAAACAACATCCCAACCTTGGCAACCAACCTAAGAAGATCAATATACCAATATCATCATCAAGTGTGTTTTGAGTTAGTCGAACAAAGCTCATTGCAATGAAATGCCCCGCAGTTTACAAGCATCAACCCTTAGGATGGATAGTTGTTCCGGTACAATCTCACCAAACAAGTCACAATGGTCCATACATGTGTGCTACAACTATCGTAAAGAAGGTCACTACAACACCAATGTCCTCAGAAGAACCAGTCACAACCATTCTAGAAGTTACTTCGGTCAAGTTGTAACAAGCAGAGCTTGTGGTAAAGCAACAAGAGCAGTTTGTTCCAAGAAGAAGCCAAAGAAGAGGCATTGGAACAATGAATTTACCAAGAAGGCCTAGATTGACGATGTCATATCATGCAATGCCAAGCCTTTGTTCATAGCAGTTAAAGTCAGAGAATCGTTGAAATCTTCCCTTTTGTTTGAGAGCAAAAAGGTGGACATCTTTGTATGCAAGTTATGATGCAATAACATTATTGGCAAATAAATCATTGGATGCCTCTCGAAGCATATACCTTTGTAGGACGAGTAATCAAGTGTTGACTCATTGAGGGTCATGGAGTCGTAATCATGGACTGTGATATTGAATTCTAAGCCACCATTTTTCATAGCAATGAAGAAGTAGTAAATAATTGAAGACCATAGCAATGAAATAATGTTTCTATCCGCAAGAGAGTTTCTAACTGTCATTGAAAGTAATCTATGCAACATGCAACCATGTTAGGGAATCAAGCTCGTGTTTGACTTGGTAACCTGAACTGCTAGTTTCAAAGAAACGATGAAAGAAGTTGCAAATGAGCTCGCAAAAATGGCAAAGCTGATCAAAGGATTTTCTCAAATAAAAGCAATGTAAAATCAAGTTCATCAGCATAGCAAGCACCAATGTTAGCTATCAAGTAAGATGTTAGCACAAGGATGTATGAGAATTTGTAGCCTAGCCAAGAGCTAATTTTCAAGAACCCCAAGATTAACCTTTTTGAGTAATGAGAAGAAGCTGCAGTTTTCCAGGATTATCTGCGAGCAAAATAGTTTGAGTTGAAGTCTCATGAGACAGTTGTTTCGAGATAGCCAAGATCCCTCACTTCTTTGTAGAAAGAGAAGTTCACCAAGACCACTAGGAGTGAGTCGAGTTTGTAAGAAATAAAGAAGATATTGATCACTACTCTAGCGCCAGATCGCAAAATACCAAGAAAAACCTTGATATATTATTGGATGTGTCATGATAACAAGTTGTCCCCTGTGCTTCATGACAACTAAGGTTTCAAGCAGAATTATCCGACTCATAATTTGAAGTTATCTATCATGGTGCAAGTTTCAGAGATCTGTTGTGGTTACCTCAACAGTATACATAGATGAAATTCACATGGACCACAATAGTAGATGCCTTGAGATTAGAAGAGCTACCGCATGAACCTATTGATCAAACAAGAGTCAACCAAAACTACCTATGTAATTCAAAAGACAAATCTTTAGTCACATAAAGAGGATATATGTTGAACCCGAGTTCAAACCAATGCTAATAAATTAGACTCGAGAAGACAATGAGATGACAGTTTTGTCAAGAAAATCAGGATGTACACGAAGCAAAGTAAAGCCTTAGGATCTAGCGAAGGTGATTAAAATGCTCCACGAATCAATGAGCATATTTACATATTTGAATCATAAGAAACTCAAGTACTTGATGCCCAAATAAGCATTTGAGCCCAAGCATTGCATTACCTCTATAAGTACCAAGGTGGACCAAGATCTTGAAGTTAAACTGTGTTTACCCAATATGACGCAAAATGTCGCAGGACATGTTATCATGTACCTGGTATGCCAGAAAGTCAGCTAGTATATCAAAGGCCAACCAAAGTACTCCAACCTCTAAAGATTCCAGCATAGGATTACCCAAGACCCAATCGGGATATGATTCGATAAGAGTGGTTGTTGATCATTTGACAAAGGTTTCCCAAATCATTCCTATCAATATCACCTACAATGGAGACCATCTAGTAGGATTGTATATGAAAAGTGTAACATCCCAAATTTCAAGCTTTCAAAAATCATTTTCCTTGAATTAATAAAGCTTAATAGTGTTCCTTATGTTTCAAGGAGTTTTCCTGAATTTTCTTGGATTTTTTAGAATTAGTTTACTATTTATTTTGCCTCATTTGAATTTCCAGTCTTTTTCTTATTTCGCAAATCAAATTCTTTTTCTTTTTCCTTCGTAATGAATTGGCTCGACCCACTCCTCCTCTCTTTGTCTTCTCGGGCACTACCCAGTACCTCCCTTGACCCCGCCAACCCATTCCCCATCCCCACGTTCTCTCTCCTGCCACCTCCCCGCCCAAGAGCCACCCCACCCACCTAACCCAACACCCACAACGCCTCCCGATCCCTGGGCCCACCTGGCAGTTTCCTCCACCGCCGCTATGCGTAGCCGCCGTGCACTCGTGCTCCACCACTCTCGGCTTCCGCATGCCTCACAGGTCTATTTAAAGCCCAAGGGATCCTTGATTTCCGCACCTCATGACCCGCCACTCTATTGCCCTAGCCACCCCTCGGGAGGCCGCGAAGCGCCACCACCACTGTCATCTCCCCCATATCTGGCGTCACCCATCCCGCACCATTTCTCGTCCGTCACAGCTCCTTGGGCCGTCGCAACAGCATCTCTGGCTTTGCCTCGTCCTCCTTCGTCGAGCTTGAGAACTGGTTTGAACTCCCAAGCCACTATTCACTGGCGTCATCCTCGTCTTCCTCACCTCCGACTACGCTCCACCACCCCGAAACGCTTCCATCGTGTTCCCCGTCGCCTTGGTGAGTTAATCTCAAATCTACTCATGTCACATCATGTTCACACTCCGATCTACCTTTTACATCTCTTGATTTTGAGTTTCATCCACCAACATGCTCCGAGATCGACCCCATCTTCTCCATCTCTGGCTGACCACCTTCGCCGCTCATTTGCGCTGCCACTAGTGAGCCTCCACCTTGATCGACCCCACAATCTCCTTCACCGCTTCATGTTCTTCCCGATGCTCCTCTCCACTTCCTCGGAGCCCCGCCCCGCTGCAACACAGTCGCCACCATAGCTGATCTGCCGCTGCCACTTTGTGCTTACCGCTGGCCAGCTCTGATGACCTTTGGACTCTGTGCCCATGTCATCTTGATCATCATTGCCTTATCTCTCAGACAGCCCTCTCCTCCCCCGCCGTGGCTATGTCGTCGACGACTTCCTCAGGCCCAAGCGCCACCGCCTCGTCGGAGCCACACCGAACCAACATCATCGCCCCATCATCATCGTCTACCACCTCAGCCGCCTCGCCGCTTCATTCCAGTGTGGTAGCCACTTCGTCACCACACCGTTTCCACATGTGTGCCTCGCCATCTGCAACTGGGTCTCACATGTCACCCACACAATACAAAACCCTAAACTTTTCTCTCTCACTTACATGTGGGCCCTAATGTCAGGTCAACATTTGGTTAACCCCATCCGCATGAGCTCAGTTCACCGTGGACCAGCACATCTCCATGGACATAGTCCATAGACCAGTGGCCCACGGGTCAGCCCATCACTTTGATTCACATTGTTGCATGCTAATTCAAGTATCAAGTGTTTCACTATCTTGGGATTAGCTATGCAACATATTTGATTATGTCTACCTTGTGAATTGTATTATCATGAATCATTGTCGCCTTAGGTTGGATACTTATTAGTTGATTAATAATGTAGAACCAACGTTGGTTTATACATGATTAGTATGCTTAGTCTTAGTCATGCAACAAACATTGATATCATTTTTAATGGGTAAAATTCACACATGACTAAGTGATTATGGAATATCTTTGCAATAATTGGTATGATACTTGTTATCAATCAGTGGAAGCATGTGTTGCACTTTAAACAACTAGTAGGAAAATGTTTAGATTGGGGGAGAGTAGGAGAACTAAATGAGCTGGTGGCTTCATGATTGGGATCTTTGTGAATAAGTCTAGTATATTGGTAGTCTCGCCTTGATCAAATTAAGGACTTAACTTTGTGTGTCATTGAACTGACCTATACAGTATGACCACATGCCTGGAATGGGACAGGTCTAGCTTAGTAAGTTATGGAGTCTCGATATTGGCCGCCTCAGGCAATAGGTTAACTTAGTGAATGGGTGGAGATGTGGAGTCATGTGTCGAGCCACATTTATGGATGGTTCGCCATTTACATGTCCAACGGTGCACCCCGGGCTAACATTTGTGTGATGAAAGGTTACCGACTTTATGCTCACCAGGAGGGCCAGATGTTGAGATGAAACTTCAGAAAGGCTTTGTTGTGATCTTCTCCATACAAGTTGATTGCATCTTATGGCTAAAGTGTACAACCTCTGTAGAGTATTAACAATCTATTCAAACAACCACATCCGCGGTCATGGATATGCTCGGGGATTTTACACGAGGGGTAGACTTTACAAAACAAAACTAGGAGGGACAGCTGTGTGGAAGAATTGGTTTTGACTATGTGAACTTTGTGGAAATATTTGTTTAATTACTATTGTTATTTGTTTCAAATTGTGCTTTCAATATATTATTCATATTCAATTGCAACTATTATTTTTTTGCAAAATAACCATAGATGTCATATCCTTTGGAATAAACCATTATATGTAATTGCATTCTGTGGTACAACTTGGTGAGTACTCCATGCACTCACTCTTGCTATAAACAATGTTGCTCAGTTATTGAAAACTACATCTGTTCATCGTTGGTCAACAAGGTCAACTTCAATGATCGTGGAGAACTAGGTTACGCTACCCTAGTCGATTGCCTGTGCGCATATAGATGAGCTACACTTAACTTGTTATGTTTCCTTCCACTACAGCTTATTGAGATATTTCTCTTCTGCGGCATTAATTGTAAGCTTCGACCCTAAGGTCGCTACTCTTATAATTATTGTTAATTGCATATTTCATAGTTATCTTTACATATGGAATGATATTTCATCGATGTTGCCACTATGTGCACTATCGTGATCCTGAACTATTGCGGTATACATAGAGGGTCCAGATTTGCATATTCGGGTCTCGACAACAAGGATGTCTAGTTTGCACGATGTGCCAGAGAAGATAGTGTCAAACCGACGATCTCAATTTACCTTGTTTATCTGACAAAGCCAGCAAGAGTCTTTTGGGGATCATTTGAATTTCAACATTTGTGTCATGTGTCACCCCAAAACAAGTGGACAGACTGCAAGAGTTAATCAGTTCCTCAAAAATATGTATGAGCTTGTGCCCTAACGCATAGTACCTATTGGGACAAGTAAGTGTTGTATGCAGAGTTCTCCTACAACACCAACTACCAGCCAGTTCGCAAATGACACTATTTGAAGTTCTCTATGGAAGTACCTTAGTCCAAGAATAAAAACTACGGTGATTATCACCCTGGTAATTACATCTATCTTTAGAATATCTGACGAAAGGTGTTAAAAAGTTTCAAGCCAAGTGAAGTTGCCCAGATGTGTTAGTCAATCTGAGATTCTGAAGATCACAATAAGAGGTAGCTTATCTACGTGAGCTACCCCAGTCGGTTGCGGGAGTCCTTCAACTCAAGAAGTATCTTCAAGCACCAACTAAGCAGCCACCGCTAGAAGCAATGGAGTTGGAAGAAGACCTTCCCTGTATGGATCCGGTTCATCAAGATTTTGGAAGAAGTGAAAAGCCCGACAAGGAGTGAGATGTCCATTCTGCAAGATTTTAGAAGAGCAACCGCGTCAAGGGCGAAGCTGCTTGGAAGCACAAAGAGGACATGAAGGCTGAGTTCCTTAACCTATTCCTTAACCAGCCTGAAACTCAGGGTCGAGATTCCTTTAAGAGTGGACGTTTGTATCATCCCAAATTTTTGAGCTTTCAACAATTTTTTGTATAGTTTAGGTTCCCAAAAAGTTTCACCAATTTTAATTGAATTAATAATGCTTAATTGAGAATTTTTGAAATTAAAGAAATTTAATATGATTAATGTAAACTTCAATTAAATCAAAAACTATGTTACTTGGGTTCTGACGAGGATCTAGAAATCCTCATTTGATTATTTATCTGTAATCCTTATTATGGATAATGACACCATTATATGGTTCTTGAGTATATCCCTTAATGTTCATAAGGGAGAAGCTGGAGTCGTAAGATCTTCTACGACTACCTCATGATCGCAAGTTCTTTTACGATCACCTTATGGTCATAAGTCCTTCTACGACCAAGTCAGCTACGACCATCCTGTAGTCGTAAGTTCTTCTACGACTAACACATGATCGTAAGTTCTTCTACGATCACCTCATGGTCGTAAGTCCTTCTATGACCAGGTCAGTTACGACCACCCTATAATTGATCGAGTTTACAGACAAATAGACCTAATTCATTAGGGCATCTAAATAGTCAATATATGCTATTATTCTCTGGAATAACTGCACGATTAATCTCTTTGTCTCAGTGATAGCTGTCTGACGATGTGGGAACGTTACTTCTCCAACAGTAATCTCCGATAGCTGCGCCATCATCTCAAGCATTGATACACCCTTTGGTCTGGAGAAATTGTCGCTCATTTCAAGCACGCTATAAAAAGAGAAATCACCAGATGGCATAGAGAGAGCGAGAGAGAGAGAGAGCAAGAAAGACACAATCAGGAGCACATGACATTGCATTTTAGTCTTTCTCTTGATCTGTAACCAGCATACTCAATATAGCCACACAGGAGTAGGGTTGTTATTCTCTCCGGAGAAGGTCCGAATCTGTATAAAAATCCATGTGTCATTCTCTCTGTGTGATTTGAGTCTTGGAGACCCCCCGAATCAAACAATCATTGCATAAGTTTGATTCTAAAACACCAATAGTTGGCGCCGACCGTGGGGATCTTTTGGTAATGAGGTTTCCTTCATTTTCTCACAACTCTAATGCTTCCATGGTAGGGGAGTGGAACGAGGAGAACTGGTTCGACTTGGCTGGTTACGCATATATCGACATGGATGCCGGTTTCGACTACGAGCCGAGTATTGTATCATCCGATGGTGATGTCGCCTCCGGAGATTATTCTCCAGGAGACCATACCACCGATGAATTTGAGGAGGGATATTTATCCCCCACAACGTTATGTCCAAATGAGGAACCAACTTCCTCAAAGTGCAAGGGTCAATCCGACCACAATCAGGACTACTCCGAGGCAGAGCAAGGACATGGCAAGGCCCCCTCTAAATATTCAAGTCCGCCTAAAGTAGTCCGACCTGGCACAACAAGTCTTGGAAGCCATCATTTTGGAGCTTCATCAGCACCTGGTGGTACTGTCTCTTCAGTTAGCCCCACAAAGGATGGAGTCAAACATGTTTTTCCTGCAAGTTCAGCCATCCCACCGCTAGGCTCATTTCCGGACGGAGACGGTTATAACCCAAAATTCCCCTTCCTGGAGGGGTTTGCTCCAAGTCGCCAGACGGTGATCTTTGCCTGCGTCAAGCATGGCGTGCATGGCCGGCCGGTGCGGCACGATTGGGGCTGCGTCGGTCTTTTTTTACTATTCATGTAACCTATAATTTACAGTGCAATAATCATCTACTCTTTCATGTAACTCACCGATCGACTTGGTCGGCGACTTCAAGTCGGCTCGCAGTAAATTAGAGTGGATTTGCACCGTACAAGATAATTTAGAAAGCCAAATTTGCGGAATTGAAAGCGATATAGAAAAACGATTCGATCAACGAGCGTCGTGCTTACGATGGTT
Organism: Hsuehochloa calcarea; assembly: GCA_036346395.1. NCBI lineage: Eukaryota > Viridiplantae > Streptophyta > Magnoliopsida > Poales > Poaceae > Hsuehochloa > Hsuehochloa calcarea. The sequence continues at coordinate 90,713 of JAYEVG010000049.1, read as the reverse complement.
ACCTTTTGATCCGAGTATAGTAGGTCTAGAGGTAGACCGGAGTTGATCGCGCTGATAACGTGTTGAGAAATCGTCGCTGGTGAGTCTAGTTCGAGTGATTACCTCGTAGACAAACTCAGAATCATAAGAACATAAGAACAGAATATCACAGAGATATGAGGGGACTTCTGGCTTCTCTTTATTGCTTTTCAAGTGATCAGCTTTTTAAAATGATCAATACCTCTATTTATAGGCTAAAGACCCTATTAAGATTTGGGATGAGACGTGCATACATAGACCGACTACTAGACCAAATCTATGATTTCCAACACCAAATCCATGATTTCCCAACAGATATAACCGATATCATCTTCAGTTCTTCACAACCAACTGTAGTGAAAAATTGGTTACGTTTCGGCTGTGCGACAGCCTATTCCATATTTTGTTTTGGGGGAAAGACATTAAGACAGCCTGTCCCAATTGATATACTTGGCAGGTCGAGCCTTCCTTGGGACAGCTTACTTTGGCCCAGTTAGCCCTTAACCCTTATAGTGTTGCCCACATCTGACCATTACTAAAATTAGATGATTTTTCTTTTGGCGGGGGAGTGAACGTTAGATTTAGTTTTAGTTTTAAACACGTCTTATATTTTAAAATAAATTTGGAAAAATATATTTTGAATCAGAGCACGTAGTCTGAACATTTCACTGGGAACGTGTCACTTGATATTGCACTGCATCGCCAAAATGTTGACTCAGACACTGTGGCTGTGGCAAGCGTGATAAGGCAGTGAAGGAAATTGTTGGTTTTAAAAGTACGTACGATGCCAGTTCGGATTTCTATATGAACCAGGGCACGGCGACCTCTGCCACCAGCCCACGCAGAGTGCTGGCGTCAACCGCCGGCGTACCGTCCTCATCTTGGTTCTACGGTTCTTTTAGGACTTCTATTCCTGTACCTACGTAGTTCTACGGTTCAAATGAGTTTTGGGGAAGAGTCGACCATCTTGTGCTTATAATTTTTCACATATTATGATTTTGGCCTTCGTACATCTATCGTTTTTTCCACGTTAGATTCACCTCCTATTCTCTCCATCCATCCCTCATTTTCTAACAAAGAATTGTTGATGATTTACCACTATACATGAGTGTATTTGAGAAATTACCTTTCAATATCGTCAGTGAGATATCGAGAGATAAATCCTCAGATACATCTATCTCATAATAGTAAATCCTCAAATCCCTCTTCTAACGAGTGATATCATAGCAAAGATTTCAGATTTAGTCTAGGTTTCACCGTCCCGCACCTTGCCCAAGCACCAATCCACGCCTTGACCACGACGCGACACCATCCTGCGCCTCGTCCAAGGTGCGTTCCGAGCTGCTGATCCGTGGATCGAGCCCAAGTCACCCAGGCTCCAATTCGTTCAAGGACTCTGAATCGGTGATTTCAGCAGCCTAGACTGTCGTCGACCCCGCTCCTACCCTCAGCGCCAACCAGCGGCGATCCCGACCACCGTCTCCCGCTTGCCTCAACCACCGGCCCGCGTCATCGCCGAACGCCGCCCATGTCGCCCAGGCTCCGATTCGTTCAAGGACTCTGAATCGGGGATTTCAGCAGCCTAGACTCTCAGCGTCGGCCCACTCCTACCCTCGGCGCCAACTAGCGGCGATCCTGACTGTCGTCTCCTGCTTGCCTCAAGCATCGGCCTGCGTCATCGGCTAATGCCGCAGTCGCGCGCCTCCTACGTCAACAATCTTCTGAGTTAGTCGATCGTCATTTTCTATTGGGAGACTGCATCGTCAGCATTGTTTCCATTGGAGGTGGAGTTTGTTAAAATTTGGTTTGTTGTGCCTACAATTGCCGGCATCCTTCTTGTGGCATCAATGTCTTTCGATTACTTCAATGATCCACTGCCTTTCTTCGGTTACTGCTGCCGTATTATGACTTTTATTTATTAATTTATAAGTATTTTACACATATTGTTTTCGAAATATAGCTTCAAAATCTATATCCTAGTATATAGATTCAAGTTTTAGCCCAAATATATGAGAAAAGAATACATCTCTTATATTAAAACACAATAATCTATAAACAAAAGAATATATTTTTGTCAGGCCCTACGGGAAGGCGAGCCCACCGGCTAGAGTAGCGGGCCCCACCCTACAGGGTAAATTGTCATCCCTATGGTCTCCTTTGGATCCTTCTTGGCAATTGTTGCACCACACATGTGGAGTTCAAGGCTGAGAGTTGCAAACATTCAGCACAAAACTGTTTTGTGACTTGTATCGGCGTATAAGTGCAATTTAGTATGCTTTGCTCGGTGCATATGGCACGCGCGTCTCAAGAAGTCAACCACAATTTGGTTAGGTACATACAAAATTGTACTCCCTCTAGTTCACAAAACAAGTCATTTTGAACATCGGTATGATCCTTAAAATACAACTTTGACCTCTAATTATTATAATAATATATTTATAAAAGCCAAAAATTTATAATAGTATGAAAGTACTTTACAAGACGAGTCTACACGTATCATTTTCATGCATCTAATCTAAATATCTAAAAATACATTGATAGAGAAAGTTTTCAAAGTTTGACTACAAGCATTCCAAAATGAGTTGTTTTGTGAACTGGAGGGAGTATCAATGAACTCAAGTTTTGAGTTTTCATACTTCTGATACCATGACGTCTCTAACCAAGTTTTTCATCAAAAAAAGTTCAAGTAGGGATTCTCTTTTGAGGCATCTTTACAATCAAATGTTTGCTTTATTATCTGCACTTTCTGGCCAATGAAGTTTATTTTATGGCTGATTTATTACTGGTGGCGTATGAGCAATATTCGTTGGACATATTTGTGTTCATTCAAGATGGTTGGTTTGGCTACTACTGCTAAGTTAATTTGGGCTACGTTTGATTTATGAGATTTTGAGGTAGTAAGAAATTCTTTCAACTCGGCATGTGATGTATTTCAACCATGTTGGCATCAGTTGAGAGGACAACTGTTTTGGTGTAAAATTCACTCTTTGGATATGCTGCAATTTGGATCACTTTGAAGTCATTGTTATGGAAGTTTCAGCAACATAACTTTTCCAGAAATTTTATGACACCCTAATGGTAGCTGGTTTGATACTCTCCCAAGTTTGGCTATTTGAAACGAAAGGTTTTGCTCCAAGTTGAGTTCAAGATGAAGATGAAGTGCACGAGTGAGTTTGTTTTCTAGATATGTAATACCCTGGAAATCGAATCGGTAAATCACAGATTTAGCCGAGAGGAGAAAGGGGAATAAAGAGGAATAGTAAAATATGAAACGACAGGGGGTCATCTGATATTTTTCACCAACCTGGGCCTGGGCCGCGGCCCAGTAGAGGCCTCCTTGTGGCCGGCCAAGAGGGGGGTGCCCACCCCCCAAAACCATAGTGCCCCACCTCTTTCCCCCTTTTCCCACTTTCCTCCCCCTAGCAGCCGCCGGCTCTCCCCACCCTCCCCCTACGCCAGATTGGTTCATCAGATTTGGGTAAGTTTCGTATATTTTCTGATCTGTCACCCATTCATAAAGTTGTAGCCCTTGATCTTAGCTTTCTTTTGGCACCGAGATCACCTGGTTTGGAGTTACGGTTTAGGAGATATGTCTGTTTTTATGCGACTGGTTAGGAGAGCTGACGAGATTTGGCAGTCTGCATGTCTAGTCAGATTGTATTTTTTTGAGCCCGAATCTGAAGAGCCACCCAAAACGAAAGTTGTAGCCATTCCAGTAAGCTTTCAGGATTGATAAAGAACATATTTTTTAGACGTGTGAATCAAAAGTTATTGAATTTTTACCATCGCTGTTGTCTGATTGTCGATCGAGGAACAACAAACTTCATCGTAACATTAGGATTACTAGAAGGTGAATCAGAGTCTTACCCAACTAGGTTATTATATCCTGTTTAATAATATTTCCAAATTGATAAAGATCATCTCAATTGGATCTGTAGAGTGAACGTTATGCCATGTTGTTTATCATTGTCTTTGTATTCAGACGGATGTCCATCAATGATTTTCAACAGCTTGTTTAGACCACTAGTTTGGCGAATCAAAGAACCCTAACAACTAGAGTTTCAGAGCCTATTACGTTAAGAACATTTCACCCTCAAATAGATGGTCACTCAGAGCGTACCATTTAGACATTGAAGGACATGTTTAGGTCTTGTGTTTTGTCTTGGAAGGGTGATTGAGAAGATCAATTGGCTCTTGTAGAGTTTGTCAATAACTACAAGAAATCTGCTGAACTATGACAAAATTGCTATGACAACTAGGTAAATCGTCATTATATGACCCTATTCTATGATGTTGTTCGGCAGCTGCGTCATAAAGAGCATCCCGGGGTTGGGACCCTACTTGTAGTGACAAAAATGTCAAAATCGTCACTAACTCACAGTCCTCAAATTGTCATAAACAGGGCATTTGGCATTGTGACAGCATTGCTTTTGTCATAGTTACACAGGTGACAATCTCATATTGTCGTAATCCTCTTGGAGTTTTTTTTTTGGATAAAGTTACACAGGTGACAAGCTGGTTTGTTGCCACCATGGAGGAACAGAAGTGGGACCCACATGTCAGGAAGTGTTGCAAAATGTAATGTGGCACGTGCAAATAAAAACCAGGTCGCAGGTTTCGAACCGGGGACCTGTTGCATCGCAAGCTGCTCCAACACCACTGCACCATCAAGAGGAATTCGTTGAAATGTATGTGAATATCTAGATAAGCTATTACATGCGAGGCAGGACTTACATAAAAAAACCAGTAGCACGGTGGCGGCCACTGTGTTTGAACGGCTGAGCAAAGGGGACGGCTGCGCCTCCCGCCGGCGACGACTGCGACTCCCGCCGGTGACGGCTCCGCCATCCAACGGTCGAGATTCATTGGGCCGTTCGGACCACTCCATCGGCTCAATCACTGTCGGCCGTCCGATTCCCAATCAACAACTGGGATTGTGGTAACGTTCGGACCGTCCGAAGGTTACCTAGATCTCAGCCCTCCATTTCAGATCAACGGCTGAGAACCATTGGGCCGTTCGGAGCGGGCGCGCACTGTTCTGGCCGCGCGCGTGGGCCGTTCATCTCCAGATATGCGGCGCACGTTTGTCCACATATATTATTTTCGGTAAAGGTTATTTATTTTCCCGGTAAGCTTTATTTCACAACAAAAAAATGCATTAAACTTTGAAAATGTATAACTAATTCATATTAATTCATTTTCGGTTGATTCAAGTTTTAATAATTCTGTTTTCAACTAAAATTTAATATAAAAATGGTTTTAAGCTTAGTATGGCTCCAGAAAAATCTGGAAATAACTTTAATTGTGTGTAGGCTTTATTTATTGCATTAAAAATTCATTTAACTTGAAAAATGCCAAACATAAATTAGGAAGAAGGTGAGCCCCAAGGGCTTCACTTTTGTGAGATGTGCTTTGGATTCGAAGACTAGCTTGGTGGTCCGGTTGGTTGCCTTGTGGGTTAAGGCACACTGATTGGCCACGGTCAAGATCTCAAGCAAAGGGAGGACCTGAACGGTCAGATCTCTAAAGGGGAGATCCGGCGGTCAGATCTCAAAGTAGGGAGGACCTGAATGGTCAGATCTGCAAAGGGGGAGGACCTGAACGGTCAGATCTACAAGGGGGAGGACCTGAACGGCTTAGATCTCTAAAGGGGAGATCCGGCGGTCAGATCTCAAAGGAGGGAGGACCTGAACGGCTTAGATCTCCAAATGGGAGATCCGCCACGATCTCAAAGGAGGAGGACACGAGCAGTCGGATCGCAAGGGGAGGACCTAAACGGTCAGATCTAAGCCGACTGGTTCTTTTTACTTTTGAAAACTCCAAGAACTCTGGACAAACGGGATGTTACATTGATCCCCTTTCTCCACAAACTCCAAATGGCTTCCCCTCTCATGCCGGCTATACTGGCCTACATTGTGTTTGTTTACTCAGACCCCTCTGGTCGCAACCTAGCCCAAGCTGCGGACGAGCCTTCCGTTCACAATATCATCCATTGTAGGCCATCCGATCTACCGGAGATCATAGCGGCCATCATCATCGATTAGAGCTCCTCCTCGACGGACCAATTAATGAGAGGGTTTGCGGCATTCGAAGTAAATCTCATCGTGGAGATCGTCCTATGGAACTACTTGGTCCTTGATCGAGGATGCACCCGAGAGTCGAGGTTGATGGCCTCTGGGCTATATGGGGCTTGGTTTCGTAGTCCGAACAGCCTACAAGCACGAATCGAGTGCAAGGTCACAGTGGAGGCGTTTGATCTAATAGGTGATAGGCCTGCACTGCAAATGCCTGCTCCTGGCAGACCCAACACAGATGGTTCCTTTTGAACCATCTATTAAATTTATACAAATTTTAGCATCACATAACATATTAAATTACTTCAAAAAATATTATTCACGAGTTTCATAATTCACTAACTTAATTTTTTTATGGCGCCACAATCCCACACAAATATTCCTTGTGGCGCCACAACCTACTCCGCTAGCCACCCAAAATTTTTTGTGAAATGTCTATTTTGTCCAAACAGATAACTAGACCTCCCCAACCGTGTGGAGGGTATTTTCGTAAACATCACATGTGCGCGGCACAGACCCCTTCATATTCTCCCCCAAATCCCCTCCTCAAATCCTCTCCCCCAAATCTCCTCTCCCCAAACCCTAGTCGATCCATCCCCCACCCCAAATCCCCTCCTCCAGACGACGACACTCGGTGGGGCGACGGCAAGGGCTGGCCGACAGCAACGACAAGGGGAAGGGCGACAGTGACATCCATCCCCCTTCATCCATGCCGAAGCGGAAGGCGCTAGCGACAAGAAAGTTGGCCAGTAACTTCCATCTCCCTTCATCCGGTCGGTGAGGGTTCCGCGATAGGCCTGGATGGCGGAGGTGGGTGATGCCGGGGTGGGGCAGCATGTCCACGACCCCGGTAGAGGCACGTTAGGGACAATGGCGTACGCAGGACAGAGCCGCTCGTTCTTCCTCAACACCTTGCTCCTCCTCTCCTCTACTACTTCTTCTATGTGGGTGGTGATGCTGGGCTTGTGCTTGTTTGTGAATGGATGAGAGGCTTGGGGTTGGCTTTGGGTTGGGAGTGGCTTTGCTTGGCTGCCCTCTGGTGCTCTTTTATGATACTATTTGGGCTATGGACCATTTGGGCTATGGACCATTTGGTCTATTGTGAGTTCTTTGCACTATTCTCTGGTTTTACTGCTACCGACAGTAAATCAGCTCCCACGGGCATGAAACGGGCGGCACCGACCAAACAAGCCATTAGCTCCCACAGGTCATCCACCGGCGGTGCATCCGCCATGGTACACGCACGCCGTGGGCGTCTGCCGATGGTTAGGAGTCTGCGTTAGGGCGAGGGCAAGCAGGTGGACCCAGCTGCCTCAAATGCTAAATTTTTTGTAAATTAGTTACTTCCATTGGGCGTTGCATGCTAGAGTTCCATAGTAATCTTGCCGCAATTTAATTAGTTGCATACTAGTAACTTTGTAGTATCAAAATTGCAATCTTACACTTATTTTCTTACTCACATAAAGAAGCACCACTTACCGAATATGACAAAAAGAGGGCTCAAAATCTGATGAGGAACAATCAAGTGTTGCGAGGACTTGGCGTCACTTCATTAGCATCAATTCTTAAAAATACATGTGTATACAGCAAGGGTCGTAGTCGTGAAGACTCTGGATCCGAGTATAACCCTCAAGAGAACGAGGATGAGGACACTGAAAAAGAGGAACTCCATAAGGTGCTCATTCTTGTTCTGTGCCTCTCTCTCTTGTGTTGGGGGTTTGGGGTGGGGGGTGGGAGAGGCTGCTCATGTGGTGTCCTTGCACTGTTGCAGTGTTATTTATCATATATTCAGTTTGTAGTTTAATTCATGTTCTACTAATTCTTACTGTATTCTGCCAATGAGGCCTCGTAGGTTTTTAAGAAGAGATCTACACAAAGGGAAAATAATTCTGTCAGGATGCCTCCAGGAGGTACTGTACCACCAAAGAGGGTGTTGGCACCTAATGATCAATTCCAACCTGCTAGATGCACTAGGCAGAAGACAAGAGAGTCCGCATTAACTCCAGAAGTTTCCCTTGGTACGAGTTCAGATCCAAAAGAACAGGCCACTCAAAGCCCTCCTACTGCCACACATGATTCTTTGGAACCTACCCAATCTGAGGAGCACATTCAAATGTACTCTGATGAAGGCAAGTGATTGTGCACAACCCTTTAAGAAATGCAGATATGCTTTACACTAACTTTATGAAATTCATATTTTCGGATGCACGGATGTCACCAACAATCAAATAAGAGGAAGAAACAAGGACAGAGATCTTGATAGGATATCAAGAGCATTAAGTCAGAAGATTCCAATTCAAATTTCCAAGGGAAGAAACGGCCCGAGGCACCTATGCAAGCTGCAAAGCTTGCATCAGAGGGTGGGATTATACTAAGACAGCATATACCAGTCCTTCCACATTGGAAAGAGTACAAGAATGATGAGTCTCACCTTACGGACTACATTGGAAATGTTGCAGTAAGTATATCAACTCTTCGCCAAAAGTGAAATCACTTTCTCTTTTCGTTGTTCTGTTGTTTCTCGTTGTATTCACATGTCTCTTGTGTAATGTGTATGCTCTTTGCTAGGTTCAATTTACCATGGACACCAACTCAAAGGCAGTCACATCTGCATGTGCTGATTTGCTCAAGTCTGGACAACGACAGATGAGGTACAGGCTTAAAAAGCGGTACTTTGATGGTGTACCACCAAATAAAGTGAGAACCACTAGCCCGCTGAAGCAAATGACCGATGAGCAATGGAGAGCGTTGGTGCAGATGTGGTCCAACCTAAACCACATGGTATGAAAGTAATTGGTTCATTTGCTTAGTTATCTGTTACTTGGCGTATTTTACACTAATCTGTCTTTCTGTAGGACCGTTGTGAGAAAAACAAATTGAACCGTGAGAAAGTCCAGTTTCAGCACCGGACTGGCTCTCGTTCCTACATTGCACACTGTCATGCTGTTGTAAGTACTTACAGAAATGATGTTCTTATACATTTGTTATGAAACCCTTCCATACCATGTTGGAAGTTTACAATTTGTAATGATTTGAACATTTCAGAAGCAAGAGAAATATAAAGATGTAGAGCCCACTACAATTGAGCTCTTCAAAGAGTACCATAATAGCAAGAAACTTGGTTTTAGTGAGCCAGTGAAGAAAGCAATTGTTAGTCACCACTTTTTCATTTCTTTTCTACATAAGTATACTGTAAATAATAACACTTACGTGTAGTCCATCTATTGCTAGGCTGATATGGAAGCCATCGTGGCTCAACCAGTGGAAGATAGACAAGAATCAAAGTCTCCTACTGTAGATGTTTCTGAAGTGCTCGGTGACTCAACCAAATTCCTTCAACATGTGGGCCTTCAAACACCCTCACAGAAAAGCTCGAGACGAGGTGTTTCTTCGCGTGTGGAACAGCTTGAAGCTAAACTTCACATTCAGAAGCAAGGAGCATCCCAACTTCGAGACCAACTTGAAGCTCAGCAGCAAGACTTGGATGCCTTGAAGAAGATGGCGTAAGAATCGAAGCGACTAGGAAGAAGAGCTTAGAAGAGATTGGCTTTTTGAAGGATAAGATTGCAGATACTGATGCCCTCCTTCGTCGTTTGCTGAACTACAATCAGGGTCAGGTGAACCCTACTCCCTAAACTGATGTAGTTTGTGGTTTGATGGCACTGTGATCTGGGATACTGTTATTTTGCGAACTGTGATAGATGCATGTAACCTGGGAACAATGTGTTGGATGTTGCTATTATGATATGACATGATCTTATTGTATATGCTTGTAAGTTTTTGTCTCTGTATGGATGTCTTTGGCCAAACCGTTGTGAAATTGGAAAATGGGTATCTGAATTGGCAAAGGGCACAGCCTCGATAAATCGGGCTATCAGGGCCAAAATAGTTTTAGCCAAGTAATATATTGCGCTTTTCAGAATGTCAAAATGGGCTACATCCAAAAAATATCAAAAAGGGCTACACCCAAAAAAATTTGGGCCTGCAATTTGGGCTAACCTAAAATAAGTTGGGCCTACATAATGGAATCAAAATGGGCCTAGTAGAAATTATGATGAAAATTAACATGGGCCTAACTCACATTATGATGGTAGACATCGTCACAAACCAACAACCACGTCAGATCCTGCGTGGCCTGACCAGGCTACCAATGACAATAAGAATTTGACGTGGCGTCATAAAATTCATGACGACAATGGTTTCGTCGATGAAGTGCGTGATGATTTCGCTATTTCATCACAGAAACCTATCAGCGACGCACTATAGGTGACGATTCGATTTTTCATCATGGGAGCATCACAGATCCCATAGTGTGACAAAAAAACATAGATCCGTGACGAATTCTGATTGTCACCGTTCAGCAGATTTCTTGTAGTACAACAATTACCATTCTCGTATTCGAGCCGAACCTTTTGAGGTGTTGTATGGGCGGAAGTGTAGATCACCACTATGTTGGGATGCTGTGGGTGAGAACGCAGTTCTAGGACCAGATTGATTCCGAAGACCATTGAGCGAGTGGCGAGCTCGGTGAATCGCTAGCAACCCAAAGTAGGCGTAAGAGTTATGCATATGTGAGAAGGCATGACACAGGTTTGTGGTGAGTGATCAGTGCTCCCGAGGCGTATTCCAATAAAGGTATTATGCGGTTTGGTACCAAAGGGAAGCTTAGCCTAGGTACGTTGGACCGTTCTCGAATTGCAAGAATTGGGAAGTTGGCTTATCGCTTGGACCTTCCCGAGTCCATGTGTGGGGTACACAACGTCTTTCATGTTTTGATGATGAGAAAGTACCGAGAGATCCAAGCATGAGATTTCATTATAGCCGTTGACGATGGCAAGACCTCACCTTGAGTCTCGTCCATACGTGAACAAGAGGAGTCGGAGAGGGTGTTGAGGCACAAGATGTTAAAGTATTTCAAAGTGATGTGGACGCACCAAACCGAGTGGGAAGCAACTTGGGAGTTGGAGTCTCGCATGTGCGAGAAGTACCCATAGTTGTTCACAACGAGTATGTGTTAATTGTTGTTGATTGATATCAGTTTTGGTTGTTCTTTGAGTAGAATGATGATAATATAATTCAGGGTCAAATTCTTTTATAGGGGTAAATATAATATCTCATTTTTAATTAAAATAATTTAGGCTAAAACAATTAGATTTCACATTTTAGAATTAAAAATTAAGCCCAATAAGTGAAAGAGGGGGAAGAGAGTGGGTGGGGCAAGGCCCATCCCCCGAGCCGAGTCCGAGGTGGACTCGGGGGGGGCGGGGGGGGCGGGGGGCGCACATAAGAAGGCAAGGTGGGGGGTTGGCTACCCTAGCCCTCACTCTGCCCTACCACCCCTTGTGGTGCTGCTGTTGGTGCCAACAAGGAGAGGATAGGAAGAAGGAAGTTAGGACTTGGCGATCCATCCGTGTTCGTTGTCCAAATTTCATGGCTAATGATCTGGTTAACCTTGTTGTGATCTTATATTGATGTTTATTCAAGGTTTAGATTAGTTTGGTTGTGGGACTTGGACATTTCAGGATGCCTTACTTTGATTAATTATAGTACAGAACCTTGCGGGGGAGTGTTGGGGTATCTCTGTCTAGATTTATTACTTTGCCATATTAGGAAATTTGTGGATAATTTTGTAAACTTTCTAGATAGTACCAAATCATTTGATTTGGATGAGCGGTTGAAAGGTTATGACCTCGGGAGTACTACTGTCTAGAACTCTGTCGTAGTTAAAAGCAGCAATGTAGATTGCTTTATTACGTGCAATAGATGGTAGAATTAAATTGTGGTCATAACTAGGTTTAGCTAAATAATTATCTGTAGTTTCCATAAATGGTATGATTTACTATTTTCCAAGTTGTAGAAAAATAGTTATAAAATTTTTGTGAAGTCGACTGTTGTGTGTAGTCTAGAATAAGCTGCGTGGTTGGAAACGGGGAACTAGATGGCAAAATCAGAGAATTTGCATAACTAGAAAATTGTAGAAACTTTCATGTAGATTCTAAAGAGTATAAATTTTACTATATTTGAGGACCAAAAGTAAAAGATATAGGTTTTTGATCACTAGGACAACGGGTATATTGTCTGCTGAAAGTGGGTTATTTCTACTGGGTTTGCGCATAGGAACGATATTGAGTTCATTGATGTTTATGTACGATTGTGGCATGTTATGATATGTATTATTTATTGTTGTCCAGGGAGCGTTGTTTCGAGTGTTGTACCACCTTTGTATTGTTCGGATTCTCATAGCTAAAGGGAAAGTGCATGGTAGATTGGTAGACATCGGTTTGGTTGCCTATGAATTTACATTTAACTTGCCATGACACTTATTTATGCTTATTTTAAATGCCATGATAGTGGTGATATGACATGATGATAACATGACCATGAGGATGACATGGTAATGATGATAATGGATAATATTGATGATTAATGTACATTATTACATCATTTGCATGCATATAAGCCAGGGCGGTGAGTACTACCATGTATATGGCTATTCCAGAGTGCTCTTGATAAAATCCTATAGAGGTAGGGATTCCACGGGATGGAGGATAGAGTGTGTTATCAATGAGTGAACACTCCGCTATATCGGTATCAGCTGATAAAGTTTGCATTGACCATTTGTATACATGAAAAAGATAATGATGAGAATTGATTACATGGATGTTGAGAATAAAATTTGGATATGATTATGATGGCGATAATGATTTAATTGAATGATAAGATGTCTGCTTATTGTTTTATTATGTACTTATTGAGTCTTGGACTCACTCTTGCTTTGTTTTTGTTTTTAGGTGACTATTGAAGGCGACATGCATAGAATGGAGTAGCTCATGTGCATCACATGCAATTATCACACATACTAATTATTTTAGATGCTTACACTAAATCTAGAGACATGATTATTCCCTTTAAAACTTATTATCTGGCTTGGTTATTATCTAGTTCATTGATTGGAACTTTGGTTGATTTAATAATATATGGTTTATTATTATTATTATACTTATTGCCATCCTATGTACCGAAAATATGGTTTTGATGTTTCTTGGGCGCATGTGACTTAAGCATTTCTCAAGCGTGTGTGACTCGAGCGTTTCTCAGGCATATGTGACCTGAGAGTTTTTGGCGTGTGTGACGAGGTTATGAAAGTGTAATACCCCGGCCTGCTCGTAGTGTGGCCCATGTGGCCCATGAGGAGTTGTGTAGTGGGATTAGTCCCACATTGCTTGTCTCAAGTGAGTTGTACTAGTATATAATGCTGTTGGATCAAGCGTAGCACCTCGGGTTAACCCTTTTACACGAAGCGAGAACGAAAGTGTAAGTGAGGTGCTATGTGTGGCGGGTCCGCCTCACGGTGGGCTGGGCATTGAGCGGGGTGTGGGTCAGGGTGTTACAGAAAGTTAATCTTTTATGCATTTATATTTTTTAGTTGTTATTTAAGACCTATTGTGGGTTTTTTGTTCTATGCATACCTTGCTGGAATTATTATTAACTAAGGTTTTGTGGATTTCATGGGGATATGTTCGAGATCTTAGGATGATGTGACAATTGGCAATGGCGTTTACGGTTTGTCGTTTCACGCGTTTTCGACAAAGTGTCGAGCTTCTTGGGCGAGGCGGTCCGACCGGTCCTAGCACAATGATCCGACGGTCCCAAATCGGTCGGACCGCCATATGGGGCGATCGGACGGCGGTGACCAAAGTGGTCAAAATGAGTGGGCCAAAATAGGTGTTGTAGGCAAGTGAGGATCCCAATGCACTTGGTCTCATAATTTTGGAGACTCGATGAAGTTCTATTCGTTTGTATTTTCGAAGGTTTGAATTTCGAGGCTTGAATTTCGCTAAGTCCCAAGGCGGTCCGACCGCTCACGGGAGCGGTCCGACCGCCAAGGTAAGCGTCCGACCGCTCACTGGGCGGTCGGACCGTAACTACTTGAACGTCGGCCAACCGTGGCGATGTTGTTTTGTTAGGTCAAAGTCATTGGTTTCATGGCATATGATTTGCATGATACATGTTTTGACTAACATGGGTCAAGTTGTGAAGAACTTGTTCCCGAATCGTGTTTTCTTATGCGTGGTTGTGCGGTGGCTTGGTGGTCAACGACGGTCAGCGGCGAGGAAGATCGGGACTAGACTTGGAGAGTTGAGGTCGAGCGATTGGCGATGCGGGTGAGGTCAACGACTCAAGCGTGACACAAGATGGACAAGGGTGACCTATTGGCAAATCCATGGCGCATGGTGAAGCGGTTTAGGTCAAAAAGTTAAAGACGGCGCTGCGAAGCGTGCGTGTGTGACCCGTTTGTTAGTGGGCCTTAACGGGGCCCAATGGAGTCAAACCCTAGGAGTCTAGGCCTCCACTATAAATAGGAGGAGATGGTGGTGCACCTCTCTCCTCTCGCGCCTTTATGTTTCAAAACCCTAATTGTCTTTAGGGAGTTGAGGTGGAGGCTAGGGCTCTTGATGGTTTGTGGTGAATTTCGTGATCTTTGATTGTCCACGATCCATGATGGTGTGGATGTAATCCAAAGCAACAATCACGAAATCAATCTATGCAAGGTTTGCTTGAGATAAGTCTCTTTTCGTTCTTGCTTTCAATTTCGTGTTTTTAGGGCTTTCTTTGATCCGCGAGTTTGTGATTGATTCTTTCACGTGAATTAGCTTGCTGTGATATGTGTGAATCTATCTAGCATCATCTTGATCATCAATCCCTCACGAACAAGCTTTAGGATCAAGTTTTCGTTCTTGCGGTTTTAGACCTTCATTAATCAATTGGTAATTGCTCAAGATCGTTCCAAGAATTATCATAATATTCGATTGGAATAGGTCCTCAATAGCATAGAGAAGGTGTGTGCAAAGTTTCGTGAAGTTTGGAGTTGAGAATCAAAAGTTAGACCTAATTGCAACCGTCATCGGGCTGATTTTCTTGTTTGAATCGGTTACGTAGTGCCGGTCCGACCGCCGTCACCACCGGTCCGACGATTTGGGCGGTCCGACCGCCAAGATATAAAGCGGTCCGACCGCCCGACAATCGGTCCGACCGGTTCACTCTGAGGTCGACCGCCCGATGCTTGTGTTGCTTTGATTCTTGCGATTATTGTCGCATTGCTTAGGGGTTTTATTGGATTCAATACTAGTCTTCCATTTATCTTGGTATATTGATCTTCATAGCTTTCTAATAGCTCTTTGAGTGAAATTGTATTGAGTTCATAATTTGTGAAAAAGTGGCGTGCTCCTATTCACCCCCTCTAGTCGCCTTTACGGTCCAACAAGTGGTATCGAGCCGGTTAGTTCAATCTTGATCTTAACCGTCACTTTGAACTTTGGCGATGGATAGATTCACTACAAAACCGCATATGTTCAATGGACAAGACTATGCCTATTGGAAGAATCGTATGCAGTATTCCTTGAGAGTGAGGACAAGCTTTGTGGGGCGTTGTTCGATCCCCGCTCATTATTCCCGAGGTTGAAACTCCCGCTTCGTGGTTCTTTTGGCTAACAACAACAAGGCCAAGAATCTTTTATATGGTGCGCTTGGTAGACAAGAATATGATAGGATTTGCAATTTTGCATTGCGCATTTAGATTTGGAACACTCTCGAAACATATCATGAGGGTTCGTCTCAAATTAAGAAAGTCGCCAAACAATCTATAAGCGTGATTATAACAAATTTGAGATGCGTCCTGGAGAGAGCATCGATGACATTTTCAGTCGTTTTAATAAAGTGATTAATCAAATGAAAGCTGTTGATATTGAATATTCTCAATCTGAAAATGCCACCCACCTCTTGGCTGCAATCAACACCAAGGAGTGGGAGATGAAGGCTCTTGCTATAGAAGAGAATGTTGATCTTTCAAGTCTTACTTTAGAATTGCTTTATAGTAAACTCAAGACTCATGAAATTAAAAGAGTTGATCATCCCAAGAAAGATAATTTAGCTTTGGTAGCGATCCTCTCAAAAAGGCTTTTGATGACTCTTTTGAATCTTCTTCTGGATTTTCATTTGCTTGTTTATCTGCTATTCATGAAGAGGAGCTTGAGAATATCCCTGAGGTTGAGTTAGCCCTTTTAGCTAAAAAATTCACACGGGCTTACAATAATGTGAGAAATAAAAAGAGAGGTGGTCATGTTACTTGCTATGAGTGTGGAGAGCTTTACCACATCCGACCAATTGCCCCAAGCTAAAAGGTAAGGGTAAGCACGGGGAGGAGAAGACGACTTGGAAGAAGCCTCATGAGAACAACTCTGAGTATGATGCTGTCAAGCTCATAAAGGCCGCTCACCGGGTCCTTGCCGCTTTTGGAGAGCAATCCGTTAGTGATGTGGACTCCGGGAGCGAAGAGGAAAAGAAAGGGAAGGCCAAGGACTTTACTGGCATGTGCTTCATGGTGACACTGGCGACATTGATAATGATGAGGTATCTTTTTCTTATGATGAGCTTTCTGCTAAATATAATTCTATAGTTGAGCAAGTGCTTAGTCAAGATGAAGCGCTAGAATTTGTCATGACTAAAAATAAGAAACTAGAGTCAAAAATTGGTAAACTGAAACTAGAACTTGCAAATGTTAAGACTCTTGAACCTGATGAATGTTTATCTTGTCATGCTATGCATTCAGAAATTACCAATTTACAATCTGCTCATAATATTGCTTTACAACAACTTGAAAATGCTAGAACCGAGCTAATTGAAATTAAATCTGCTCCTTGTGAAAAATGCTTAGAGTCTAGCAAGTTGATTGCTTCTGATGTGATTGATTCTAGCCCTTGCACTTCATGCTTAGAAAAGAACGTGAAATCAAAGATATCTTAGAAGTCGCTAGAGTCAAATATGCTAAGCTTAAGGACAATATTGAAAATACTACTTGTGCTTCATGTTCCGCTCTTAAGCTTGAAATTGCTTTGTATAAGGAGAAATCAATGGATAAAACTTGTGATGCTTGTGTTAACTTGAGAAAAGAAAATGCTTACCTTCATGATACATTAGAGAAATTTTCTAAAGGTAAGAAACAATTAAACATGATTCTTGACAAGTCTAAAACTCCTTATAAGAAGCAAGGTTTAGGATTCAATTCTTTTCAAGACAATTCAAACCCAAAAGTCATTCAAGTCTTGGAAAAGGTTTAATTGAATTCAAAACCCAACTGCAAAAACATCTTTTAAATCTGCGAGTTTTGCCCAACCTTGTATTAATTCGAATGGTGCTTCTTCTAGTGGTACCAAGTACCATTGCACTTATTGCAAGAAAGGTGGGCATTTAATTGAATTCTGTTGGCGTAGGTTGAAAAATGATAGGAAAAATCTTGATAGAATTTCATTCAGGCAACCTAGAGCTTTTATGAGACATGGTAACACTGAAAGGAATAAACCTGGATTAGGATTTTTCTCACATGCTAATCATCATGCTTCTACATATCCTAATTCTCATGTTCTTGAGTCGCCAGGTCGATGACTGGTGGTCACCGGTCTGACCGATTTGGTCGCCGGTCTGACCGCCAGCACAACGCTGGTCAGACCGCCCTTGGACAGTTTAATTCCCATGTTAACTTAAACATTGCTCATAACAGAATTTTAGATGAAATCAAGGATAACATACGCTTTGCATACTACTGCAGACGTGTGTCTCGATCTTTGGGTTCCCAAGTCTTGTTTAACTAACTTGATGTCGAGACACATCGTTCTTCTGTGCCTTGATTTTTCAGATCGCGCGCGAAAGAGGAAGAGCACGTGCTTTGTTAACTCCAGCTGTTCACGTCATATGACCGGAGACTCAAGATGGTTCACCTCCTTCATGCGGTCGACGGGTTTCAAGCATCTGAAGAGTCACAAGATGTCAACTGAAGAGTCAGAAGAACAACATCCCAACCTTCGCAACCAACCTAAGAAGATCAATATACCGATATCATCATCAAGTGTGTTTTGAGTTAGTCGAACAAAGCTCATTGCAATGAAATGCCCTGCAAAGCGACAAGCATCAACCCTTAGGATGGATAGTTGTTCCGGTACAATCTCACCAAACAAGTCACAATGGTCAATACATGTGTGCTACAACTGTCGTAAAGAAGGTCACTACAGCACCAATGTCCTCATAAGAACCACTCACAACCATTCTAGAAGTTACTTCGGTCAAGTTGTAACAAGCAGAGCTTGTGGTAAAGCAACAAGAGCAGTTTGTTCCAAGAATAAGCTAAAGAAGAGGCATTGGAACAATGAATTTACTAAGAAGGCCTAGATTGACGATGTCAGCCAAGCCTCTATTCATAGCAGTTAAAGTCAGAGAATCGTTGAAATCTTCCCTTTTGTTTGAGAGCAAAAAGGTGGACATCTTTGTATGCAAGTTATGACGCAATAACATTATTGGCAAATAAATCATTGGATGCCTCTCGAAGCATATACCTTTGTAGGACAAGTAATCAAGTGTTGACTCATTGAAGGTCATGGAGTCGTAATCATGGAATGTGATATTGAATTCTAAACCACCATTTTTCATAGCAATGAAGAAGCAGTAAATAATTGAAGACCATAGCAATGAAATAATGTTTCTATCCGCAAGAGAGTTTCTAACTGTCATTGAAAGTAATCTATGCAACATGCAACCATGTTAGGGAATCAAGCTCGTGTTTAACTTGGTAACCTAAACTGCCAGTTTCAAAGAAACGATGAAAGAAGTTGCAAATGAGCTCGCAAAAATGGCAGAGCTGATTAAAGGATTTTCTCATATAAAAGCAATGTAAAATCAAGTTCATCAGCATAGCAAGCACCAATGTTAGCTATCAAGTAAGATGTTAGCACAAGGATGTATGAGAATTTGTAGCCTAGCCAAGAGCTAATTTTCAAGAACCCCAAGATTAACCTTTTTGAGTAATGAGAAGAAGCTGCAGTTTTCCAGGATTATCCGCGAGCATAATAGTTTGAGTTGAAGTCTCATGAGACAATTGTTTCAAGATAGCCAAGATCCCTCACTTCTTTGTAGAAAGAGAAGTTCACCAAGACCACCAGGAGTGAGTCGAGTTTGTAAGAAATAAAGAAGATATTGATCACTACTCTAGTGCTCGTACTGCAAAATACAAGTAAAAACCTTGATATATTCTTGGATGTGCCATGATAACAAGTTGTCCCCTGTGCTTCATGACAACTAAGGTTTCAAGTAGAGAATTATCCGACTCATAATTTGAAGTTATCTATCATGGTGCAAGTTTCAGAGATCTGTTGTGGTTACCTCAACAGTATACAGAGATGAAATTCACATGGACCACAATAGTAGATGATACGGATCAACGTGTGTTGATGCGTAATGTGGCCCAATCTTTCACGGTACTTGTATTTCAATTCTGAATGAGGTAAAACTCCCGCTTTCCTCTCTCTTGATTTGGCAAAATAGCAGAGCAAGTATATCTCCAAAGCAAGTAACACTTGGTTGATGTTGAATCAATCCGAAGAGAGAAACAAAATCAAACCGGAAGAACAACACCAAACCGTGAGCAATTGAGGATGCTACGAATTGGTGAGATGATCCACAAGGAATCACGGATCTTGGAAGAACAACCTCCCTTCAATATTCACGCAATCACAAAACCCTAGATGGGAATTTTCGAAACGCTTGTATTCATTTTGCGCCACATAAACCTGTGACTTTTCTGTATTTTATTCAACTCTAACTTGCTTACAATGGGGCTCAACCCTAAATATATAGCCCATGAATAGTAGATCGACTCGATCTTAGCATGAGCAGTAATCCGAGTCGATGCTTGTAACAATGAATGATGTAGAATCGACCTTTCTTCGTTCATGAACAAGACTAACTGCTTTTTTTATTGCAAACTTCTTTAATTCGAAATTTAAACTACTCTAATTCTGAAAATAGATTAAACTATCCTATTACAAGTAATTTATAATTAACTTCTTTTAAAGATTGATCCGAATTGAATTGCACCAATCCAAACCCATTTTGGATTCTTAGGCTGAAAATATATTGATTTTGGAATAGGGTTTGAATTTGGTTCTTCTGTCTTTTCTTGGCGGAATTCTCTTGTATACTTTGCAACATGCAAAGTCCTTTGTTGTTGTGTCTTCCCATGTCCGCTAAAGCTCCCCGGTCGGCATTCCTCCCTATCCTTGCTCTTTCCTAACTCGGTTCTTGTTTTTTCTCCATTGATGCATAATAGGCTCAACTTGAGGCTTAATGCACACTTGCCGCTTAGGGATATTGACTACCGTAGTAGATGCACTTAGGGCCTCATCATCCTCCCCTTCTTGAAGCAAAATCGTCCTCGGTTTTAGTGTAGTCTTTACGGCCTTCTTCTTGCTAACCATAACCAAATCACTCTTGATTTCTTCATCTGTCTTGGACACCAAAGCATGGAACTCTCCCTTGTGCATGAATGTATATCGGTTGGACCGTCCTTGATGTGTAGAATTCAGATCAAATTGCCATGGACGTCCCAATAGAATATGACCAGCATGCATTGGTACCACATCACACTCCACTTTATCGACATAGCCATCAATAGTAAGTGGCACTCTCACCTTGTGTGTGATCTTGATTTTGCCGACGTTGTTGAACCATTGGATGTAATATGGTTTAGGATGCCTCCATGTGGACAATGAGAGTGATTCCACCACATTCTTGCCAATCATGTTGGTCGAACTCCCATTATCAATAATCAACTTACACACCTTTTCTTTGATCTTGCAATCGGTTTGAAAGATATGATGTCGCTCTCCCTTCCTCACAATAACGGTGTTATCACGCTGCACCGTTTGAGCCATCAAGCTAATACCTTGTTCGGGATAACAAATGATTTGCTCTAGCTTCTCAGATTCATCAAAAGGTTCAGATTTATCATTGTCGCTCTCTGTTGCATAGCCATCATGTGTAAGCAACACCGTCTTCATGTTTGGACAATCCTTCTTCATATGACCTCGGCCCTTGCACTTGAAACATTCAATGTTGCTAGTTCTAGCCGTAGAGAATGCACTCAAATCAGCATGTGAGGCATCTTTGCTCGCAACACTAATAGGTTTGAAGCTTCCTTGAATGTACTACGAACCGGTATAGTGGATGCAACCGGTTTAGGAGTTGATCCCGCATCTCCATCTTGCGAAGTTGCACGTCTCAAAGTGCTATGAGTGGTACGTCCAACCCTTGCTTGAGTGTCCTTCACCCATTGTTCAAGACGCTCCGCTTGATGAAGTAATTCTTACCGCAGTGTTATATTGCATTAAATCAACACGGTTTCGCACATCTTCATTCAGCCCTTCAAAGAAACGTGTCATAGTCGCCTCCGCCGACTCACGCACACTTGTACGGATCATGAGCACTTGCATCTGTTGATAGTACTCGCTCACCGTCTTAGCACCACCGTAAGTCGTCGTAGCTTTGTATGCGATGTCCTTGTATAGTATGCCGCACAAATCGTTCCGCATAGATTGTTTCATTACTTCCCAAGTGTTAGGGCGTTCCCGACGATTCAATTGATCCCACCAAATAATAGCATATTCGGTGAACTCAATAGAGGCGACACGAACCTTCTTCTCTTCGGAGTAGTGGTGGTTGTCAAAAATTTGATTGACACGCATTTCCCACTCCAAATAAGTCTCCGGATCAGATCTACCCTTAAACTCCGGTATGGTGATCTTGATTCTCCCGATAACGCCATCTTCATATTCACCTCCATTATGACGAACACCATGTCCAGCACCTCGACGATCAAAGTATTCACGTCGTGGACGTCGTTGATGTCTTTCACGATCATCGAAAACGGCCTCCTCCGAATCAGCAGCATAGAAGTCATCTCCGGCATAGCGTACAACACGTTGTGCACGTCCATGTTGTGGTTGGGGCAGCACCGGTACATTTGCTCCTCGTGGCGGTGGTAGCCTCTCCTCCAAGCGAAGGATAGCAAGATTCAGACGGTCAAAACCTTCCATCATACGACGTTCATTTGTGTTTAGACGATCGTTCAGTGTGTCTTGCACTCCTTGGATTTGAGTTTCAAGTTGATGGCGTAAAACCTTCTCGCGACGAAGAAAATAGCCGGTAGTAGCATCAAACTGAGCACGTACGTCTGGTAATAGTGTATCTCCGTACGTAGGCTCCTCGTCCGATCCACCATTAGAACCATACTGGCTAGTTTTTGACATGATGATCAACCTCAATGTACCAAGAAGAAAAATTCCACGTACCGTGATCAACCACGCTCTGATACCAAGATGATACGGATCAACGTGTGTTGATGCGTAATGTGGCCCAATCTTTCACGGTACTTGTATTTCAATTCTGAATGAGGTAAAACTCCCGCTTTCCTCTCTCTTGATTTGGCAAAATAGCAGAGCAAGTATATCTCCAAAGCAAGTAACACTTGGTTGATGTTGAATCAATCCGAAGAGAGAAACAAAATCAAGCGGAAGAACAACACCAAACCGTGAACAATTGAGGATGCTACGAATTGGTGAGATGATCCACAAGGAATCACGGATCTTGGAAGAACAACCTCCCTCCAATATTCACGCAATCACAAAACCCTAGATGGGAATTTCCGAAACGCATGTATTCATTTTGCGCCACATAAACCTGTGACTTTTCTGTATTTTATTCAACTCTAACTTGCTTACAATGGGGCTCAACCCTAAATATATAGCCCATGAATAGTAGACCGACTCGATGCTGCGGCATGAGCGATGTCAATCCGAGTTCTTCGTAGCAATGAATAATGTAGGCTTCGATTCTTGTTCATGAACGATACCAACTGCTTTTTTATTGCAAACTTCTTTAATTCGAAATTTAAACTACTCTAATTGCTGAAAATAGATTAAACTATCCTATTACAAGTAATTTATAATTAACTTCTTTTAAAGATTGATCCGAATTGGAATTGCACCAATCCAAACCCATTTTGGATTCTTAGGCTGAAAATATATTGATTTTGGAATAGGGTTTGAATTTGGTTCTTCTGTCTTTTCTTGGCGGAATTCTCTTGTATACTTTGCAACATGCAAAGTCCTTTGTTGTTGTGTCTTCCCATGTCGCTAAAGCTCCCGGTCGGCATTCCTCCTATCCTTGCTCTTTGTCGAACACGGTTCTTGTTTTTTTCTCCATTGATGCATAATAGGCTCAACTTGAGGCTTAATGCACACTTGCCGCTTAGGGATATTGACTACCGTAGTAGATGCACTTAGGGCCTCATCAGTAGATGCCTTGAGATTAGAAGAGCTACTGCATGAACCTATTGATCAAACAAGAGTCAACCAAAACTACCTACGTAATTCAAAAGACAAATCTTTAGTCAGTTACAAGAGGATATATGTTGAACCCAGAGTTCAAACCAATGCTAAGAAATTAGACTCGAGAAGACAGTGAGATGACAGTTTTGTCAAGAAAATCAGGATGTACACGAAGCAAAGTAAATCCTTAGGATCTAGCGAAGGTGATTAAAATGCTCCACGAATCAATGAGCATATTTACATATCTGAATCATAAGAAACTCAAGTACTTGATGCCCAAATAAGCATTTGAGCCCAAGCATTGCATTACCTCTAGAAGTACCAAGGTGGACCAAGATCTTGAAGTTAAACTGTGTTGACCCAATATGAAGCAAAATGTCGCAGGACATGTTATCATGTACCTGGTATGCCAGAAAGTCACCTAACATATCAAAGGCCAGCCAAAGTACTCCAACCTCTAAAGATTCCAACATAGGATTACCCAAGACCCAATCGGAATATGATTCGATAAGAGTGGTTGTTGATCATTTGACAAAGATTTCCCAAATCATTCCTATCAATATCACCTACAATGGAGACCATCTAGTAGGATTGTATATGAAAAGTGTAACATCCCAAATTTCAAGCTTTCAAAAATCATTTTCCTTGAATTAATAAAGCTTAATAGCGTTCCTTATGTTTCAAGGAGTTTTCCTTAATTTTCTTGGATTTTTTAGAATTAGTTTACTATTTATCTTGCCTCATTTGAATTTCCAATCTTTTTCTTATTTCGCAAATCGAATTCTTTTTCTTTTTCCTTTGTGGACCGAATTGGCTCGACCCACTCCCTCCTCTCTTTGTCTTCTCGGGCACTACCCCGGTACCTCCCCGCCCCAGCCCCACCAACCCATTCCCCATCCCCACGTTCTCTCTCCCTACCACCTCCCTAGCCCAAGTGCCACCCCAGCCCACCTAACCCAGCGACCCACAACGCCTCCCGATCCCTAGGCCCACCTGGCAGTTTCCTCCGCCGCCGCTATGCGTAGCCGTCGTGCACTTGTGTGCCACCACCCTCGGCTTCCGCATGCCTCACAGGTCTATTTAAAGCCCAAGGGATCCTTGATTTCCGCACCTCATGACCCGCCACTCTATTGCCCTAGCCACCCCTCGGGAGGCCGCGAAGCGCCACCACCACTATCATCTCCCCCATATCTGGCGTCACCCATCCCGCACCATTTCTCCTCCGTCACAGCTCCTTGGGCCGTCGCAACAGCGTCACTGGCTTTGCCTCGTCCTCCTTCGTCGAGCTTGCGAACTGGTTTGAACTCCCAAGCCACTATTCACTAGCGTCATCCTCGTCTTCCTCACCTCCGACTGCGCTCCACCACCCCGAAACGCTTCCATCGTGTTCCCCGTCGCCTTGGTGAGTTAATCTCAAATCTACTCACTGTAATACCCTGGAATTTAATCAGGTAATTAGGAATTTAGCCAGGAGAAGAAAAGGCAATAAAAGAAGAGAAAAATACCTGAAAATAAAGGGGAATTTCTGCTTTTATTCGACAACTTGGGCCTGGGCATGCGGCCGAGAGGGGCCCAAGTGTGGCCGGCCATAAAGGGGGGGTTCCCACCCCCCAAAACCCTAATCCCCTCCTCCTCTCCCCATTCCTCCCACTTGAGCCGCCGCCTCTCCCGACCTCTTCCCTGCTCCACTGTTGATCGTCAGTTTTGGGTAAGTTCTGTACGTTTTCTGATCTTCTCACCTCTTAGAAAGTTGTAGCCCTTTTTCTTAGCTTTCTTTTTGCACTGAGATCATCTGATTTGGAGTTACGGTTTAGGAGATATGGTAGTTTTACCGCGACTGTCCAGGAGAGCTGACGTGATTTGGCAGATTTTCTTGTCGGGCCATTATGATTTACTTAGAGGCCGAATCTGTTATTTTCGTCTTCTAGAGTTTTGTTCCTGATGTCTTTATCTTTCTTTTGGCACTGCGATCACTAGATTCCGCCTTACGGTTTAGGAGATATGAATTTTTAATCGCGCACTGTCTTGTCTGTCTGAGAATTTGGAACTGCTGGTTTGCCCCTCAGTTTTGATCTAGTTAGAGTCCGATTCAGAACTTCCACCCAACTAGGTTTTTGTATCCCTTGAAATTATCTTTCCGAGTTGATAAAGATCACCTCAATTGGATCAGTATATTGAAAGTTACACCATTTTCTTTGCTACTGTTCTGTAATCTGGACAGTTATCTGTTTGTGTTTTCATCTGTTGTTTAGGCCACTGTTTTGGCCGAATCAAAAGATCCAGTCAACTAGAGTTTCGTAGTGTTATGCGTTAAGAGTATTTTAGCACTGGTTTCAAGTCATTCGGAGTTACATATATTTAATTACGATTTTTCTCGTACTGCTGTTCGGAAGGGCTGATATTGGCTGATTAGTTAATTCGTCATTTTGAGTTTTTGGTTTTGTTGATTAGATAGAGGGTTATGGTAAAACGCTTGTATACACGTCCTGTCTTGTTATTCTTATTTCGAATGAATATTTGTGTAGCGGTGGGGCGGAGTGGAGAAATTCGTCGTTTCCTCCTAACTCGTCACGTAGCGGAAGGCAAGTACATGGTAGAGTGGTGAACAATGGGTTGTTCACCATGATCATTGTTGTGACTTATCAGGCTATTTATTATGCTTTCGTTCAGCTTATTCTTATACATGATATTGATGACCTCGAGTGAATGAGATTATGATATTGAGAAAATGAGGAGGAGATATTGAGTTAATGAGACGGACTATGTTGATAAATAAATAAAGATGTCGCATCATTTACATTCATCATGACAGGGGTTGCATGAGCCAGGTCGGTGAGAAAGTCATGTAACTATTCCGGTGAGGTCGGTGAGAAAGATACATGACTAGTCCGGAGAGCTCTAGATAAAATCCTACTTTGGTGGGGACTTCACGGGAGTGAAGGATAGAGTGTGTCATCGACGGGTGAACACTCCGCTATACCGGTATCAGCTAATGAGATGCATATGAGCATGAGCATGTTGGTGCATTCGCATATCTAAGTAAATTGTTAAATTGTGCAACTTTACCTATATGGAATATGACTTGTTTGTTTGAGAATGACAATTGCATTAACTAAATAGATGATGATGATAACTTTGATTATGGTTAATAAACTATTGTTTATGGCTTTATTATGTATTTGCTGAGTCTTGGACTCATTCTTGCTCTATTGTTGTTTTTAGGTGACCAGTGATGACGTTTTACTCGGGAAGGGCTAGCGCACTTGGAATCATGCACTTCACCCAATTATTTGATTCATTGAACATGAGAAACTTTTAGAATAACATGAATATTTATATCTAAGACATGATGGTATTGAATAACCATAGATGCTTGGTTTATGTTAATCTTGGTTTATTATTTTGCTATGCTCCTAGGTCTAATTTATCTATGATTGTCATAGTGTTATGCTTGTGTTAATGCGACCCGTGGACGGGTTTTAATGTTGTTATGCTTGCTGAAATTTCATAGTGTGTTGATGTATAATAGATGATAAGAGTAGTTTGGTGGCATTCGGGCTCGGTGTTGGGTGGGTGTTACGATTAATATCGAGCACGGCTTTAGGTCCGTGGTGAATAGGTTAACAACTTAGGTAACTTGATTTGTACAAAAAAATGTTAATGGTTAATTAACTTAAAACTTGACACACTTGGTGCCTGATGGGATGGGAATGGGCAAAGCATTGCATTTACGTTTCCATTATGTAGCATTGATTATTGCTTGATATGAATTGATTATGAATGCTTATGATTTGGTTACGTGATTGTTATATGTGATGAGAGTAGATCTTTGAGAGGTAGAGATTGTGGTTATGGCCATAGGTATGGTCAGGTTGTCTTCGCCGTTGGTGGTAGGGGAAAAGGAAGTGTTTACTCTGAGAAACTTTGTTATGAAAGTTGGGGATGGGTCTCCTTGGGAAGCTTGTTGTTTTCTTGAGTTTCCATTGGGATATTCGATTAGCCATTGTTGGTTGATGAATTCTCATGGATTAGTGGGTACAAAGCGGCGTGTTGAAAAGTTCTATTTGGTCCTTGAGAAGTTCATTGTGGTTGATGGTTGCTTGAGAAAGATTAATGTGTTTCGTTGGTTTAACTTGTCTCTTAAAGCAATTATTATTTTCCCAATTGTTGAGTTATTCTTGCTCTTTGGTGAGCTTGGTTAGCTGTTAAGGTTGACCTTTGAATTGGAGTTTTATCTTTCTTATTGGTAAACATGACCCATGTATTTAAACTTGATGATTTGGATAATGAAGGTTTTCTTTTGCGAGTCTTTTAGTATGTGGAAGGTTTGACTCAATGTAACTCTTTTGGGTATTACGGCGTTGAAGTTGAATGGTTCTCTTTTACGAAAGAAAATGTTAAATCCTTTTAGCGATATATTCTCATGGTTAAGTGAGAGGTTACTATCAAAGAAATTAATGGGTATGATATGGGTTATCGACTGGGTTTGCGGTCACGATGCATAATAAATTTTAACGAGTACCCACAAGTGAAATCGGGTAAGTCGATATTGTCCTCTAGTAGTTCTTGATGAGCTGTGAATATGAGGGTGACTATACTTTGTTGGAATCAATAGAGTTATTAAAAGTGTGGAACATTGATGAAATGGTTGATTATTAGAATTGTGTAGTTTGCTAAACTTGTTGGATTATTTGGTCTCGATAGGCTAATCTAACGGTGTAGAATGAGAGACATAAGGATTTGTTCGACTGTTGTCTCAGTAGATAATGATATGGAACTTTCTTTGATTGGTTACTTGATGATCTTGTGTATGCCCGAGGGAATACAAATAGAGAAAGAACCATAGATGTAACACCCCAGCCCAACACTGAGCCTAGAATGCCACCACACTTACTCTCTAAACTAATAATTAACGACACACTATAATATTACAGCAGGAAAACAACAATAAACATATCCATGGATCACAAAAGAACATGCATAATTATGGTTCAAACGATATTAAATATTCAAGTGGAATTAAACCAGGTAAACAGTCCAGAATAGCATCAACCAATGAATCCAAATTAATAAAGCAAATAGTCTAGTCCAAACGATGTCCTAAACTTTATTCAACCTCTAACATGTCCAAGTATAAACCAATATTGAATGAAAAGATTATTATGGCGAATGATCATGTGTTGTCCATGTGCTCTACTCGCTCTCAGTTACGGCATCCTCGAAGATCACCTAAAGACAACAATAGAGCAAGGGTGAGTCCACGACTCAGCAAACACATCCATAAACAACGAACAATAATAATTCAACAGCATTCAATAACTTCATTATCATCACAGGTACTTCTATTAACATTCTCATGCAGTTATCTTCTCTTTGATTCACATCCATTAATCTCAAATATCAATGCAACTCTAATCTATATGTCCACATGCACTTCTTTTGCGTATACCGGTATAGCATGAGTGAATGCTCGCGACAACATTCACTCTCAAGCCCGTTCCTCCATAAGGATCGGGGACCTCCTCCACTCCCGTGGAGTTGTGATCATTCATGATCACCTGCTCATATGCAAAGATGCTTATGTATGAAAATGCAAACTCCATCATAAACATCATATCCAACTTTCCATCATGCTTGTCAACAAAGATATAAACATACCAATTCTTTGTTTGCAATTAAACAAAATAAAAGCACAACAATAATGAGTGCTGAAGATAAAGAATCACGATGATCAATCATTGATCATTTATTTACCATGCACTTGCCTTTACTAGTTGCGACGCACGATTTGGCTAGCAGATGGCAACAAGCACGACGCCTCTCCTACATTATATACACAAATTTCAATACCAACTACAGTATCATAAGAACAACAATCAATCGACAACGCTCCTACACGTCCCCAAATCTACCACACTTCTCCGGTACCGAAAAGTTACCCATTGCTGTCTTAATACTAAAACGAACGTAACTCTTGACTCAAAAGTCCGATCACAACAAACCACCCCATTCTGGATTCTTCATAAAATTATCCACATTTTCTTAGATTACACAGTCTTCTAATTAAATCATCTAACCCTCCGTATTTAGCCCAGAAAGCCGATCTGTCCGCTTCGGAACAGCAGTCTTACTAAATTCATAACTTTTGTTTTACTCAACCAAAATTCGCGTTCTCAGATTCTACGGAACCATTGGACAATTATCTACAACTTTCATGTAGATCAAAAACTCTAATTAGGCTATTTACTATTTTTAACCTACAGTCTACCAAAACAGCGCCGAAAGACGACAACCGCAAAAACAGCGGTCTTCCGAAAATCATAACTCGAATTATACTTGTCCGATTGACATGATAAAATATGCTATAGAAAGATAACGAAATTATCTACAATTAACTAGTAGATGATATTTCCAAAATTCGCCATTAAGGTATCCGAATAAATCGTACAACAAAATATCAGACTAAACAGATCAATTAATCAGCTTCTCTATTAGAAAATTATAAAACATCTCTAACAATCTCTAATTACCCTAGAAAACAGAGAAACGAACATTGCATTTCGTTACTGATCATGCCTTCATGCACACATACAAATCACAGTTATACTAATTCATTTTCTAGTGCTACCGCTGCATGCATACATGATCAACACACGAGGAGGTAGCTAAGAACAGGGGCGCACACTCACATGACCAGGAGCTGGAAACGGGTTGCAGTAAGTTCGGTTGATCTTCTTATGCTAGCCGAACAAACAAGCTCACGCACACGCGGCAGCAGCAGTCGGTTGGTCGGCTCGGGCGGGCGAGCACACGGCGTCCACGCGCAGGCGCTCGGCTACACGGCAGCACTCGGCACTTCCAGGCGGCGTCGGCTGGAAAACAGGCGCAGCAGCACTTGGTCGCTCGGGCGACGTCCACGCAGCCAGCAGCAACCACGCCTGAGGCAGGCGGCGGCCGCGCCTCAAGCCGGTGGCTTCCACGCAGTGATTAGCGGTGGCGGCGATCACGAAAAAGACACGCAGGAGCGCAGCGTACGAAGAAAAAGCAATCAATTTGCGGCGGTGGAAGAAAAACCAAAAGAAAAGAAAAGCTGCTAGGGTTACTAAAATTCCCAACATCTATTTATATAGCTCTTAAAACTCTGAAATTCTATTTTTTTATGTACTATTTTATTTAATTACGCACCGATCCTTAAGACGTGATTATTAATATTTATTTATTTATTTTCAGAGTATTACAATAGATTCGTCCATGATTGGATAACTATCAGTGGTTTATGATAACCTCCAGATTGGAATTAGTGTGTACTAGATTAGTGTGAGCATTGTTAAGAGGTAAAGGGTTGAAATTTAAAAGTAATTTATTCATGTGTGTTTTATGAGGTTGGCCTGCGGCTGCATGGCCTTGTTAAAAGAGGTTTGCTTTGATAGTGTGGTTTGTGTATCAGATAATCTCTAGGACAAGTTGACCGTTAGAATATTATTGAAATAACAGAAATATTATGAAATAGTTTATTGTGTTTCTTTTAGAAGGGTTTATGATATGATTGAATAGGAGACAGGTGTTTGCATGACGATGAAATTGTCGAATAATAGTATGCCTCTGATGAAAGGATTTTGGTATAACCTATTAAATTGTGTAGTAGATTCCCTCTAAATTAAAGTAGTTGTAGTGAGGTTGCATGATTTTAGTATATCCTCAATTTGAAGTTGAGATGATACAAGTAATATGGAACTGTTGGTGAGCGCTTGGGGCTTTGTAATGAAGGAGATGATGATAATGATTCTTGTAAAAAGGGTATTATTCTTGATGTTAGTAAGATGGTCTGCAAGAGATTCTGACTCGTTGGAGTGGTAATGATTCCTCTAGAGAGAAAGTAAGTTAATGGTCTTTCGTATTATCGACTAAATGAAATGTTTGCAGTTTGGCATTCATGGTCTGTTGGGAGTTCATGATCTATGTAGTAGATGAAATTAATTTGAGCAATATGACGTATTAGGAGGTTCTATTTGGTTCTTAAGTGATTAATGTGATTTGATTTTAAATGCACCTCTTGTTTGGGTTACATAGTAATGATGGAACCAAAGAAAATTACTTTATTTGCTAACAGAAACAAGTATCTTGCGTAATTGGGGTTGGAGTTAAGAATTGTAATCTGCAACTTTTCTATCATTCTGACTTAAGAGTTTCTTGGATTTTCATAGCAATGTTTTATTATGATTTATGGAGCTTGAGAATCTAGTGGAACTTTTTCACTCAGCTGTGGACACATATTTTGTTTTTGAGATCATTACTATTTGGTTGTTTCTCTTGGTCTCGTGCTCCCTCCAAGAACAACGTTTTCTTGTGTGTTGAAATTTGTGTATGTTTGTCTCTTTCCTTTTGAGCAAGGGTTTAACTAACTCGTCTTGCCAAGTCCTATAAAGTGCCATATGAGGCTGGTTGGTGGTGGACAAGTATATGGTAGTGGTGAAGTTTTATGAACCAATTTAGGTAAGGAGCAGTAGAGGTGGATTGGTTTTGACCTATAACTTTTGGAGAGAATCCATGGAATATTTGTCGTTGGAATACAATTGATAGTGTTGCAACTAGTGGAACTCATAGCGAATTAAAATCAGGAACCCTCATTCATCTCTGGAATGTTGGAATTATCGAAAGTATAGGAATCTTGATCAATTTAGTAGAGTATCACAAATGGATAATGAACTTACAAGGTTGTGTAGGTGGTTTATGATGGTGTGGTTTAATGAGAGGGAATTAGCAGAGTAATCTAATCATTACGGCAGTTAAAGAAACAACAGGAATTGTGGAGTCATTGTTAAGTGCGACATAGTTTGATGAGTAATACTCTGGAAGTTAGAATCTTTCTAGAGTTGATTGGGCCGATAATATGTTTACAGGCGGTGCTAATGATTGAGTATGTTGGATTGTGTGAGTTTTTAGTCAGTAGATTGGACAGTTTCGTATCTGTTACAACGAATCATAATTGTAGGAGCCTTCGGGGTTTCAGTGAGTAATACTCTGGAAGTTAGAATCTTTCTAGAGTTGATTGGGCCGATAATATGTTTACAGGCCGGTGCTAATGATTGAGTATGTTGGATTGTGTGAGTTTTGATCGATAGATTGGGCGATTTCGTATCTGTTACAACGAATCATAATTGTAGGAGCCTTCGGGGTGGAATTTTGGTTTGGTGATCTATACTAGACCCTTAGTTGCTCGATGACTATGTGTAGCAGTAGAAAAAAAAGTGGATTCCAATAGGGTGAAGATCTTTGATAGAACCCTTTTGATGTAATAAATGAGATTGTGCGCTGAGAAGTTCCAGTTGATTATCCGTAGCAGAATGAGGTGTTGTGGCCATGGTGAGCAGTCTTTATTGAGTTGTGGAAACCACTTGTCACAATAATTCCATTCGTATAGGTGGAGGCTAGAGAAACCTTATGTGGATTAGTATAGTCCCTCTAAATGAGTATGGTTGTTCCTTGGTTTGGGGGTCGTTGTGGGATTGTCGATTAAGAGAATGAATTAGTGTGATGATTTGGAAGCTTTGTGATTTGGGAAAGGATTTGTTTCTTAAAAGAACCTATGAGGAAAGAATGTTTTCTCGAGGAGAGAGGTGTTTGTTTGATTGAGTTTTTATGATGGGGATCATGTGCAATTTGAGTTGACTTTATGATCGACAAGGTGGTTCTTTCCGGTTTAGGGAGTAAATGGAGTGTTTGATATGGGCATTTGAATGAATTCTCTGTTGGCCCATATGGTGTTTATTTGCAAGCGGTCTAGTTGGAATCGAAAGGTTCCCTTGACGAATCTTCGATTTTGGATCTTGGTGCTTTAGAGGAAGGGCGGTTAAGGTTGGGTTGCATTGTGAATCCTTGTTTTCAGTTGAGTTACGATTATTTAAAGCTGTTTAAATAAGTAGTGTCGTGCGTCCCTACTTAATGAAGGTTTGTCGTGTTAGGATGAACAGATCGACTGAGAGATGGAACAAGGGTTCCATGTGTTTACGTGCAAATTCTGTGATTTGGAACCAAAGGAAGCTCGGCTGAGTGCGTGGGACCGTTCTGATTAAGCGAGAATTGGAAAGCTAGCCCAACACGGACCTTTACGAGTCTATGTGCGGTGCTACAATGTGTTTCATGTCTTGGTCTTTGAGAAGTTTTGAGAAACCGGAGCATAAAAAAATTTCTTTGGAGCCACGAACTAGTGAGCAAGACCTCACGAGTTGAGTCACATCGGTGCACGATACGGAGAGGTCGAGGCGGGTCTTGAGGCACGGGGCGTTGGTGTACGTCAAGGTGTTGTGCACACATCGATCGAGAGAGGCGACACAGAAATTGGAGTCCGCATGCGCCCGACTTTATCTAGAGTTATTCACTTGATTCACGTGATATTACGGTAAAGTGTTAGTAAATTTTGAGTGCGGTCGTTACCCATGGTTAGAATTCGGGTCGAATTACATTTTAAGGGGTAGAATGTAATACCGGAATTTAATCGAGTAATTAGGAATTTAGCGGGAGAAGAAAAGGCAATAAAAGAAGAGAAAAATACCTGAAAATAAAGGGGAATTTCTGCTTTTATTCGACAACTTGGGCCTGGGCCGCGGCCCAGGAGGGGCCCAAGTGTGGTCGGCCATAAAGGGGGGGTTCCCACCCCCCAAAACCCTAATCCCCTCCTCCTCTCCCCATTCCTCCCACTTGAGCCGCCGCCTCTCCCGACCTCTTCCCTGCTCCACTGTTGATCATCAGTTTTGGGTAAGTTCTGTACGTTTTCTGATCTTCTCACCTCTGAGAAAGTTGTAGCCCTTTGTCTTAGCTTTCTTTTGACACTGAGATCATCTGATTTGGAGTTACGGTTTAGGAGATATGGTAGTTTTACCGCGACTGTCCAGGAGAGCTGACGTGATTTGGCAGATTTTCTTGACGGGCCATTATGATTTACTTAGAGGCCGAATCTGTTATTTTCGTCTTCTAGAGTTTTGTTCCTGATGTCTTTATCTTTCTTTTGGCACTGCGATCACTAGATTCCGCCTTACGGTTTAGGAGATATGAATTTTTAATCGCGCACTGTCTTGTCTGTCTGAGAATTTGGAACTGCTGGTTTGCCCCTCAGTTTTGATCTAGTTAGAGTCCGATTCAGAACTTCCACCAACTAGGTTTTTGTAGCCCTTGAAATTATCTTTCCGAGTTGATAAAGATCACCTCAATTGGATCAGTATATTGAAAGTTACACCATTTTCTTTGCTACTGTTACGTAATCTGGGCGGTTATCTGTTTGTGTTTTCATCTGTTGTTTAGGCCACTGTTTTGGCGAATCAAAAGATCCAGTCATCTAGAGTTTCGTAGTGTTATGCGTTAAGAGTATTTTAGCACTGGTTTCAAGTCATTCGAGTTACATATATTTAATTACGATTTTTCTCGTCTGCTGTTCGAAGGGCTGATATTGGTGATTAGTTAATTCGTCATTTTGAGTTTTTGGTTTTGTTGATTAGATAGAGGTTATGGTAAAGCGCTTGTAGCCACGTCTGTCTTGTTATTCTTATTTGAATGAATATTTGTGTAGGCGGTGGGGCGGGAGTGGAGAAATTCGTCGTTTCCTCCTAACTCGTCCAAATGGAAGGCAAGTACATGGTAGAGTGGTGAACAATGGGTTGTTCACCATGATCATTGTTGTTACTTATCGGGCTATTTATTATGCTTTCGTTCAGCTTATTCTTATACATGATATTGATGACCTTGAGTGAATGAGATTATGATATTGAGAAAATGAGGAGGAGATATTGAGTTAATGAGACGGACTATGTTGATAAATAAATAAAGATGTCGCATCATTTACATTCATCATGACAGGGGTTGCATGAGCAAGGTCGGTGAGAAAGTCATGTAACTATTCGGTGAGGTCGGTGAGAAAGATACATGACTAGTCAGGAGAGCTCTAGATAAAATCCTACTTTGGTGGGGACTTCACGGAGTGAAGGATAGAGTGTGTCATCGACGGGTGAACACTCCGCTATACCGGTATCAGCTAATGAGATGCATATGAGCATGAGCATGTTGGTGCATTCGCATATCTAAGTAAATTGTTAAATTGTGCAACTTTACCTATATGGAATATGACTTGTTTGTTTGAGAATGACAATTGCATTAACTAAATAGATGATGATGATAACTTTGATTATGGTTAATAAACTATTGTTTATGGCTTTATTATGTATTTGCTGAGTCTTGGACTCATTCTTGCTCTATTGTTGTTTTTAGGTGACCAGTGATGACGTTTTACTCGGGAAGGGCTAGCGCACTTGGAATCATGCACTTCACCCAATTATTTGATTCATTGAACATGAGAAACTTTTAAAATAACATGAATATTTATATCTAAGACATGATGGTATTGAATAACCATAGATGCTTGGTTTATGTTAATCTTGGTTTATTATTTTGCTATGCTCCTAGGTCTAATTTATCTATGATTGTCATAGTGTTATGCTTGTGTTAATGCGACCCGTGGACGGGTTTTAATGTTGTTATGCTTGCTGAAATTTCATAGTGTGTTGATGTATAATAGATGATAAGAGTAGTTTGGTGGCTAAGTGCTTGAGCTTTGCTTCAAAAGAATTCTCTTAATGCTCAAAATGCCTCAATTCTTGTTTTGAGTCTCTTTTACTTATAGACATGGCTTGACTCATTTTTGGTTGCTTGGAGTGAATCTATGATATTGAGCAACCTTTCATGATTTTAATTCTGTTAATCTCAGATTGCTGCTATCTTGGTTTTAGCTTTGCAGTACATGTTTTGCCATGATTGAATATAGCGTCTACTCTTTGTATGGCTTGGTATAATACTTGTACTGTCTCCATGTATAATGGTCATGGCTCCTTTTTACTAAAGTTCAAAAATAAAGTCATTCCTTCATGCTCTTTCTTTTTCATGCATCTTGATGAATTCATTGTCAAAGGGGGAGAAAGATTGTGAAGAAAATGATGTTAATGATGTTGGAGCTTTTGGTGTCATACTCAAGGTTTAATATAAAGAACTTCATAAAATAAAATTTTGAACCTTTTGAAAATTTGTGATCATAGTGAGTTAAGTCTTGAGGTTCTATTGCCTTTTCCTGATTTCATTTGCAATTGAAATCAGGAAAAGGCAATAGAACCTCAAGACTTAACTCACTATGATCACAAATTTTCAAAAGGTTCAAAATTTTTATTTTATGAAGTTCTTTTATATTAAACCTTGAGTATGACACCAAAAGCTCCAACATCATTAACATCATTTTCTTCACAATGCAATTGAAAAATACTCACAATGATCAAAGGTCAAATAGAAAAATTGCCCTTCATTTGGACCTAAGTGAGATTTTTGGCTACTTTCTGGAAATTGAATCCTTTGGTGCCTTCATTGCCTTATCTCACTTGCCTATAATATTCTGAAGCCCGCTTGGTCGGTCCTAAGTTTTTCACCTTATGGACCAAGTTGTGCCTTTATCTGCAAACGGCGAATTTTACTTTTCATTTCGAAAAACCACATTTTCTTGAAAATTGCCAATGTGTTCATCAAGGGGGAGATTGTGGATATCGTGAGGATATGTGCACGATCTCAGGATGATGAGTCAATTGGCAATGGCGTTGTTGGTTTGCAAAATCTCGCGTTTTCGGGTTTGCTTCATCTTTGTCGGACCACGAGCGGTCGGCCGGCGTTCTGGGCGATCGGACCGCCCGTGGGACTGGGGACCGGCGATGGTGGCGGTCGGACCGGCCTGACCTAAAGTTGGATTTTAGGGCTAATCCAAAAATAAGTTGTGTAGGCAAGTGAGGGGAGTCTCCTGGATGTGGTCCCATCATTTTTGGAGCTCCCAGTCAAAAGTTCTATTCGTTTGAAAATTCCAGAAGGTTTCGGAATTTTGAGTTGAAAATTTGGCTAAGTCCTTTGGACCGGTCCGACCGCCGTTGTGGGAGCGGTCCGACCGGCATGAAATCGGTCGGACCGGCCCTGAGGGGCCGTCAGACCGGCAATGGCTTGAAGGTTAGCCAAGTGTTGCATTGAGTTGGTTTTGATTGTGTTATCATATGAACGTCAATGCTTTATTGTTGTATATTGCATTGCGGAACTAACGTGGGTCAAGTTGTGAAGAACTTGTTCCCGGAATCGATTTGTTTGTCTATTGCTGTGCAGGTGGCTTGCAGGTCAACGACGTCAACGGTGAGTGGATCGGGACTACGCTTGGAGAGCGAGGTCGAGCGATCGGGGATCTGGGTGGTCGTGTGACACAAGCATGGTGCAGGATGGACAAGATGGATCGAACGGGTGGTTCGATACAGCTGGTTGGATCAGGCGGTGCGGATATCGATGCGAGTCTCTGGGAGGTTCCGATGGGATTCGGACAAGAGAGGCTTGGCGGCGATGAGAACCGTGATCAACCTACGTGGTGAAGCAGCGATTGCTTCAAGAGTTATTTGTGTGTGGGTCCCATGTGTAAGTGACCCCAAAGGAAACCCTAGCTCTCTAGTATAAATAGGAAGGGGGGAGATGGAAAACCAAGCTAAGCATTCATTTTAGCCCCTTCTACCTTTTCTAGGGTTTGGAGGAGAGGAGAGGAGAACTAGGGTTTGGAGTGTGCTCCTTGTTGAGCTCTTGCCCTCCTTGTTGGAGAGGCTTTGTAAGCATCTTGTGTGTCGAACAATCTTGTGATGCTCAATTGAAAGATCGTTTGCTCCCTTTTGTGTTCTTCTCCTTTTGGATGATTTTGGTGCTTCCTTGATTCAAAGGTTCATGCTTGGTCTCTTGACCTACTTTATCTTGCTTTGATGTGTGGGATTACTCCTAGAGTCATCTAGATCATCAACCCCCCACAAGCAAGTCTTGAATCAATATTTTCATATTTCTAGGGTTTGTGCACTTCTTTGGTAAAATCTCGAGAGATCGATTCTGAAGTGGATCGGCGGATCGTCGCTAGAAATAGGTCTCTAATATCATTAGGGAGGTGTGCTCGAAATTTGGTCAAGTTTTATTGGTTGAAACAAAAGTTGGATCAAATTTCGTTTTGGTTTTGGGTGGAGTTTTGATTTCGGACTCTACCGGTCATTGGACTTTCAACGGCGGTCGACGCCGTGTATTCGACCGGCGGCTTGCGGGTCGAACCGCCGTCCACCGGTCCGACCGCTAGTTAGTTGCCGGTCAGACCGCTGGTTGACCGTCGGTCCGACCGCCCGTGGTAGCCGGTCAGACCGCCAGTCCCCAGTAAGGAACAGTGAGTTCTTTTCTCCGGTTGTGTCGTGTGGTTGAGGGGTTTATCAAATCCAACACAAGGCTTCCGTTGTGTGCTTACTGATCTTCTTAGCTTTCATAGCTAAAGGAGTAAAGTTCGTGTTGGTTTTTGATTTAGGCGAGAAAGTTTTGAAAGCGCCTATTCACCCCCCCCCCTCAGTCGCCTTTCCGGTCCTACATCATTTTTAATGGGTAAAATTCACACATGACTAAGTGATTATGGAATATCTTTGCAATAATTGGTATATACTTGTTGTCAATCAGGGGAAGCATGTGTTGCACTTTAAACAACTATTAGGAAAATGTTTAGATTGGGGGAGAGTAGGAGAACTAAATGAGCTGGTGGCTTCGTGATTGGGATCTTTGTGAATAAGTCTAGTATATTGGTAGTCTCGCCTTGATCAAATTAAGGACTTAACTTTGTGTGCCATTGAACTGACCTATACAGTACGACCACATACCTAGAATGGGACAGGTCTAGCTTAGTAAGTTATGGAGTCTCGATATTGGCCGCCTCAGGCAATAGGTTAACTTAGTGAATGGGTGGAGATGTGGAGTCATGTGTCGAGCCACATTTATGGATGGTTCACCATTTACATGTCCAACGGTGCACCCCAGGCTAACATTTGTGTGATGAAAGGTTACCGACTTTATGCTCACCGGGAGGGCCAGATGTTGAGATGAAATTTCAGAAAGGCTTTGTTGTGATCTTCTCCATACAAGTTGATTGCATCTTGTGGGTAAAGTGTACAACCTCTGTAGAGTATTAACAATCTATTCAAACAACCACATCCGCAGTCATGGACATGCTCGGGGATTTTACACGAAGGGTAGACTTTACAAAACAAAACTAGGAGGGACAACTGTGTGGAAGAATTGGTTTTGACTATGTGAACTTTGTGGAAATATTTGTTCAATTACTATTGTTATTTGTTTCAAATTGTGCTTTCAATCTATTATTCATATTCAATTGCAACTATTATTTTTTTTTGCAAAATAACCATAGATGTCATATCCTTTGGAATAAACCATCATCTGTAATTGCATTCTGTGGTACAACTTGGTGAGTACTCCATGCACTCACTCTTGCTATAAACAATGTTGCTCAGTTATTGAAAACTACATCCGTTCATCGTTGGTCAACAAGGTCAACTTCAATGATCGTGGAGAACTAGGTCACGCTACCCTAGTCGATTGCCTATGAACATATGGATGAGCTACACTTAACTTGTTATGTTTCCTTCCACTACAGCTTATTGAGATATTTCTCTTCTGAGGCATTAATTGCAAGCTTCGACCCTAAGGTCGCTACTCTTATAATTATTGTTAATTGCATATTTCATAGTTATCTTTGCATATGGAATGATATTTCATCGATGTTACCACTATGTGCACTATCGTGATCCTGGACTATTGCGGTATACATAGAGGGTTCAGATTTGCATATTCGGGTCTCGACAACAAGGATGTCCAGTTTGCACGATGTGCCAGAGAAGATAGTGTCAAACCGACAATCTCAGTTTACCTTGTTTATCTGACAAAGCCAGCAAGAGTCTTTTGGGGCTCATTTGAATTTCAACATTTGTGTCATGTGTCACCCCAAAACCAGTGGACAGACTGGAAGGGTTAATTAGTTCCTCAAAAATATGTATGAGCTTGTGCCCTAACACATAGTACCTATTGGGACAAGTAAGTGTTGTATGCAGAGTTCTCCTACAACACCAACTACCAGCCAGTTCGCAAATGACACTATTTGAAGTTCTCTATGGAAGTACATTAGTCCAAGAATAAAAACTACGGTGATTATCACCCTGGTAATTACATCTATCTTTAGAATATCTGACAAAAGATGTTAAAAAGTTTCAAGCCAAGTGAAGTTGCCCAGATGTGTTAGTCAATCTGAGATTCTGAAGATCACAATAAGAGGTAGCTTATCTACCTGAGCTACCCCAGTCGGCTGCGGGAGTCCCTCAACTCAAGAAGTATCTTCAAGCACCAACTAAGCAGCCACCGCTAGAAGCAATCGAGTTGGAAGAAGACCTTCCCTGTATGGATCCGGTTCATCAATATTTTGGAAGAAGTGAAAAGCCCGACAAGGAGTGAGATGTCCATTCTGCAAGATTTTAGAAGAGCAACCGCGTCAAGGGTGAAGCCGCTTGGAAGCACGAAGAGGACATGAAGGCTGAGTTCCTTAACCTATTCCTTAACCAGCCTGAAACTCGGGGTCGAGATTCCTTTAAGAGGAGACGTTTGTATCATCCCAAATTTTTGAGCTTTCAACAATTTTTTGTATAGTTTAGGTCCCCAAAAAGTTTCACCAATTTTAATTGAATTAATAATGCTTAATTGAGAATTTTGAAATTAAAGAAATTTAATATGATTAATGTAAACTTCAATTAAATCAAAAACTATGTTAGATGGGTTCTGACGAGGATCTAGAAATCCTCATTTGATTATTTATCTGTAATCCTTATTATGGATAATGACGCCATTATATGGTTCTTGAGTATATCCCTTAATGTTCATAAGGGAGAAGCTGGAGTCGTAAGATTTTCTACGACTACCTCATGATCGCAAGTTCTTTTACGATCACCTCATGGTCATAAGTCCTTCTACGACCAAGTCAGCTACGACCATCCTGTAGTCGTAAGTTCTTCTACGACTAACACATGATCGTAAGTTCTTCTACGATCACCTCATGGTCGTAAGTCCTTCTATGACCAGGTCAGTTACGACCACCCTATAATTGATCGATTTTACAGACAAATAGGCCCAATTCATTAGGGCATCTAAATAGTCAATATATACTATTATTCTCTGGAATAACTGCACGATTAATCTCTTTGTCTCAGTGATAGCTGCCTGACGACGTGGGAACGTTACTTCTCCAACAGTAATCTCCGATAGCTGCGCCATCATCTCAAGCATCGATACACCCTTTGGTCTAGAGAAATTGTTGCCCATTTCGAGCACGCTATAAAAAGAGAAATCACCAGACGACAGAGAGAGAGAGCAAGAAAGACACAATCAGGAGCACATGACATTGCATTTTAGTCTTTCTCTTGATCTGTAACCAGCATACTCAATATAGCCATACAAGAGTAGGGTTGTTATTCGCTCCGGAGAAGGTCCTAATCTGTATAAAAATTCATGTGTCATTCTCTTTGTGTGATTTGAGTCTTGGAGACCCCCCGAATCAAATAATTATTGCATAAGTTCGGTTCTAAAACACCAACAGTTGGCGCCGGCCGTGGGGATCTTCTTGTAATTAGGTTTCCTTCATTTTCTCACAACTCTAATGCTTCCATGGTAGGAGAGTGCAACGAGGAGAACTGGTTCGACTTGGCTGGTTACGCAGATATCGACATGGATGTCGACTTCGACTACGAGCCGAGTATTGTATCATCCGATGGTGATGTCGCCTCCGGAGATCATTCTCCAGGAGACCATACCACCGATGAATTTGAGGAGGGATATTTATCCCCCACAACGTTACGTCCAAATGAGGAACCAACTTCCTCAAAGTGCAAGGGTCAATCCGACCACAATCAGGACTGCTCTGAGGCAGACCCGGGACATGGCAAGGCCTCCCCCTCTAAATATTCAAGTCCGCCTAAATTAGTCCGACCTGGCACAACAAGTCTTGGAAACCATCATTCCGGAGCTTCATCGGCACCTGGTGGTACTGTCTCTTCGGTTAGCCCCACAAAGGATGGAGTCAAACATGTTTTTCCTGCAAGTTCAGCCATCCCACCGCTAGGCTCATTTGCGGACGGAGACGGTTATAACCCAAAATTCCCCTTCCTGGAGGGGTTTGCTCCAAGTCGCCAGACGGTGATGCTGCCGCCCGTGCGAGCAGCGTGCATGGCCGGCCGGCGCGGCATGATTGGGGCTGCGTCGGTCGTTTTTTTACTATTCATGTAACCTATAATTTATAGTGCAATAATCATCTACTCTTTCATGTAACTCACCGATCGACTTGGTCGGCGACTTCAAGTCGGCTCGCAGTAAATTAGAGTGGATTTGCACCGTACAAGATAATTTAGAAAGCCAAATTTGCGGAATGGAAAGCGATATAGAAAAATGATTCGATCTACGAGCGTCGTGCTTACGATGGTTGCCTTTTGATCCGAGTATAGTAGGCCTAGAGGTAGACCGGAGTTGATCGCGCTGATAACGTGTTGAGGAATCGTCGCTGGTGAATCTAGTTCGAGCGATTACCTCGTAGACAAACTCAGAATCGTAAAAACATAAGAACAGAATATCACAGAGATATGAGGGGACTTCTGGCTTCTCTTTATTGCTTTTCAAGTGATCATCTTTTTAAAATGATCAATACCTCTATTTATAGGCTAAAGACCCTATTAAGATTTGGGATGAGACGTGCATACATAGACCGACTACTAGACCAAATCTATGATTTCCAACACCAAATCCATGATTTCCCAACAGATATAACCGATATCATCTTCAGTTCTTCACAACCAACTGTAGTGAAAAATTGGTTACGTTTCGGCTGTGCGACAGCCTATTCCATATTTTGTTTTGGGGGAAAGACATTAAGACAGCCTGTCCCAATTGATATACTTGGCAGGTCGAGCCTTCCTTGGGACAGCTTACTTTGGCCCAGTTAGCCCTTAAGCACAAACTCGAACTAGGCCTACCCAACCCTAATAGTGTTGCCCACATCTGACCATTACTAAAATTAGATGATTTTTCTTTTGGCGGGGGAGTGAACGTTAGATTTAGTTTTAGTTTTAAACACGTCTTATATTTTAAAATAAATTTGGAAAAATATATTTTGAATCAGAGCACGTAGTCTGAACATTTCACTGGGAACGTGTCACTTGATATGCACTGCATCGCCAAAATGTTGACTCAGACACTGTGGCTGTGGCAAGCGTGATAAGGCAGTGAAGGAAATTGTTGGTTTTAAAAGTACGTACGATCCCAGTTCGGATGTCTATGAACCAGGGCACGGCGACCTCTGCCACCAGCCCACGCAGAGTGCTGGCCTCAACCGCCGGCGAACCGCCCTCATCTTGGTTCTACGGTTCTTTTAGGACTTCTATTCCTGTACCTACGTAGTTCTACGGTTCAAATGAGTTTTGGGGAAGAGTCGACCATCTTGTGCTTATAATTTTTCACATATTATGATTTTGGCCTTCGTACATCTATCGTTTTTTCCACGTTAGATTCACCTCCTATTCTCTCCATCCATCCCTCATTTTCTAACAAAGAATTGTTGATGATTTACCACTATACATGGGTGTATTTGAGAAATTACCCTTCAATATCGTCAGTGAGACATCGAGAGATAAATCCTCAGATACATCTATCTCATAATAGTAAATCCTCAAATCCCTCTTCTAACGAGTGATATCATAGCAAAGATTTCAAATTTAGTCTAGGTTTCACCGTCCCGCACCTTGCCCAAGCACCAATCCACGCCTTGACCACGACGCGACACCATCCTGCGCCTCGTCCAAGGTGCGTTCCGAGCTGCTGATCCGTGGATCGAGCCCAAGTCACCCAGGCTCCAATTCGTTCAAGGACTCTGAATCGGTGATTTCAGCAGCCTAGACT
Source organism: Hsuehochloa calcarea (assembly GCA_036346395.1). NCBI lineage: Eukaryota > Viridiplantae > Streptophyta > Magnoliopsida > Poales > Poaceae > Hsuehochloa > Hsuehochloa calcarea. Next base: position 46,558 of record JAYEVG010000049.1, on the reverse strand, counting down.
GTCGTCGACCCCGCTCCTACCCTCAGCGCCAACCAGCGGCGATCCCGACCACCGTCTCCCGCTTGCCTCAACCACCGGCCCGCGTCATCGCCGAACGCCGCCCATGTCGCCCAGGCTCCGATTCGTTCAAGGACTCTGAATCGGGGATTTCAGCAGCCTAGACTCTCAGCGTCGGCCCACTCCTACCCTCGGCGCCAACTAGCGGCGATCCTGACTGTCGTCTCCTGCTTGCCTCAAGCATCGGCCTGCGTCATCGGCTAATGCCGCAGTCGCGCGCCTCCTACGTCAACAATCTTCTGAGTTAGTCGATCGTCATTTTCTATTGGGAGACTGCATCGTCAGCATTGTTTCCATTGGAGGTGGAGTTTGTTAAAATTTGGTTTGTTGTGCCTACAATTGCCGGCATCCTTCTTGTGGCATCAATGTCTTTCGATTACTTCAATGATCCACTGCCTTTCTTCGGTTACTGCTGCCGTATTATGACTTTTATTTATTAATTTATAAGTATTTTACACATATTGTTTTCGAAATATAGCTTCAAAATCTATATCCTAGTATATAGATTCAAGTTTTAGCCCAAATATATGAGAAAAGAATACATCTCTTATATTAAAACACAATAATCTATAAACAAAAGAATATATTTTTTGTCAGGCCCTACGGGGAAGGCGAGCCCCACCGGCTAGAGTAGCGGGCCCCACCCCTACAGGGTAAATTGTCATCCCTATGGTCTCCTTTGGATCCTTCTTGGCAATTGTTGCACCACACATGTGGAGTTCAAGGCTGAGAGTTGCAAACATTCAGCACAAAACTGTTTTGTGACTTGTATCGGCGTATAAGTGCAATTTAGTATGCTTTGCTCGGTGCATATGGCACGCGCGTCTCAAGAAGTCAACCACAATTTGGTTAGGTACATACAAAATTGTACTCCCTCTAGTTCACAAAACAAGTCATTTTGAACATCGGTATGATCCTTAAAATACAACTTTGACCTCTAATTATTATAATAATATATTTATAAAAGCCAAAAAATTTATAATAGTATGAAAGTACTTTACAAGACGAGTCTACACGTATCATTTTCATGCATCTAATCTAAATATCTAAAAATACATTGATAGAGAAAGTTTTCAAAGTTTGACTACAAGCATTCCAAAATGAGTTGTTTTGTGAACTGGAGGGAGTATCAATGAACTCAAGTTTTGAGTTTTCATACTTCTGATACCATGACGTCTCTAACCAAGTTTTTCATCAAAAAAAGTTCAAGTAGGGATTCTCTTTTGAGGCATCTTTACAATCAAATGTTTGCTTTATTATCTGCACTTTCTGGCCAATGAAGTTTATTTTATGGCTGATTTATTACTGGTGGCGTATGAGCAATATTCGTTGGACATATTTGTGTTCATTCAAGATGGTTGGTTTGGCTACTACTGCTAAGTTAATTTGGGCTACGTTTGATTTATGAGATTTTGAGGTAGTAAGAAATTCTTTCAACTCGGCATGTGATGTATTTCAACCATGTTGGCATCAGTTGAGAGGACAACTGTTTTGGTGTAAAATTCACTCTTTGGATATGCTGCAATTTGGATCACTTTGAAGTCATTGTTATGGAAGTTTCAGCAACATAACTTTTCCAGAAATTTTATGACACCCTAATGGTAGCTGGTTTGATACTCTCCCAAGTTTGGCTATTTGAAACGAAAGGTTTTGCTCCAAGTTGAGTTCAAGATGAAGATGAAGTGCACGAGTGAGTTTGTTTTCTAGATATGTAATACCCTGGAAATCGAATCGGTAAATCACAGATTTAGCCGAGAGGAGAAAGGGGAATAAAGAGGAATAGTAAAATATGAAACGACAGGGGGTCATCTGATATTTTTCACCAACCTGGGCCTGGGCCGCGGCCCAGTAGAGGCCTCCTTGTGGCCGGCCAAGAGGGGGGTGCCCACCCCCCAAAACCATAGTGCCCCACCTCTTTCCCCCTTTTCCCACTTTCCTCCCCCTAGCAGCCGCCGGCTCTCCCCACCCTCCCCCTACGCCAGATTGGTTCATCAGATTTGGGTAAGTTTCGTATATTTTCTGATCTGTCACCCATTCATAAAGTTGTAGCCCTTGATCTTAGCTTTCTTTTGGCACCGAGATCACCTGGTTTGGAGTTACGGTTTAGGAGATATGTCTGTTTTTATGCGACTGGTTAGGAGAGCTGACGAGATTTGGCAGTCTGCATGTCTAGTCAGATTGTATTTTTTTGAGCCCGAATCTGAAGAGCCACCCAAAACGAAAGTTGTAGCCATTCCAGTAAGCTTTCAGGATTGATAAAGAACATATTTTTTAGACGTGTGAATCAAAAGTTATTGAATTTTTACCATCGCTGTTGTCTGATTGTCAGACTGAGGGAACAGCAAACTTCATCAGAACATTAGGATTACTAGAAGGCTGAATCAGGAGTCTTACCCAACTAGGTTATTATATCCTGTTTAATAATATTTCCAAATTGATAAAGATCATCTCAATTGGATCTGTAGAGTGAACGTTATGCCATGTTGTTTACTGCTGTGCTGTATTCTGGACAGATGTCTGTCAATGATTTTCAACAGTTGTTTAGACCACTAGTTTGGCCGAATCAAAGAACCCTAACAACTAGAGTTTCGTAGCCTATTACGTTAAGAACATTTCACCCTCAAATAGATGGTCACTCAGAGCGTACCATTTAGACATTGAAGGACATGTTTAGGTCTTGTGTTTTGTCTTGGAAGGGTGATTGAGAAGATCAATTGGCTCTTGTAGAGTTTGTCAATAACTACAAGAAATCTGCTGAACTATGACAAAATTGCTATGACAACTAGGTAAATCGTCATTATATGACCCTATTCTATGATGTTGTTCGGCAGCTGCGTCATAAAGAGCATCCCGGGGTTGGGACCCTACTTGTAGTGACAAAAATGTCAAAATCGTCACTAACTCACAGTCCTCAAATTGTCATAAACAGGGCATTTGGCATTGTGACAGCATTGCTTTTGTCATAGTTACACAGGTGACAATCTCATATTGTCGTAATCCTCTTGGAGTTTTTTTTTTGGATAAAGTTACACAGGTGACAAGCTGGTTTGTTGCCACCATGGAGGAACAGAAGTGGGACCCACATGTCAGGAAGTGTTGCAAAATGTAATGTGGCACGTGCAAATAAAAACCAGTCGCGAGTTTGAGCAGGGACTGTTGCATCGCAATCTGCTCCAACACCACTGCACCATCAAGAGGAATTCGTTGAAATGTATGTGAATATCTAGATAAGCTATTACATGCGAGGCAGGACTTACATAAAAAAACCAGTAGCACGGTGGCGGCCACTGTGTTTGAACGGCTGAGCAAAGGGGACGGCTGCGCCTCCCGCCGGCGACGACTGCGACTCCCGCCGGTGACGGCTCCGCCATCCAACGGTCGAGATTCATTGGGCCGTTCGGACCACTCCATCGGCTCAATCACTGTCGGCCGTCCGATTCCCAATCAACAACTGGGATTGTGGTAACGTTCGGACCGTCCGAAGGTTACCTAGATCTCAGCCCTCCATTTCAGATCAACGGCTGAGAACCATTGGGCCGTTCGGAGCGGGCGCGCACTGTTCTGGCCGCGCGCGTGGGCCGTTCATCTCGGATATCGCGCGCGCGTTTGTCCACATATATTATTTTCTGGTAAAGGTTATTTATTTTCCCGGTAAGCTTTATTTCACAACAAAAAAATGCATTAAACTTTGAAAATGTATAACTAATTCATATTAATTCATTTTCGGTTGATTCAAGTTTTAATAATTATGTTTTCAACTAAAATTTAATATAAAAATGGTTTTAAGCTTAGTATGGCTCCAGAAAAATCTGGAAATAACTTTAATTGTGTGTAGGCTTTATTTATTGCATTAAAAATTCATTTAACTTGAAAAATGCCAAACATAAATTAGGAAGAAGGTGAGCCCCAAGGGCTTCACTTTTGTGAGATGTGCTTTGGATTCGAAGACTAGCTTGGTGGTCCGGTTGGTTGCCTTGTGGGTTAAGGCACACTGATTGGCCACGGTCAAGATCTCAAGCAAAGGGAGGACCTGAACGGTCAGATCTCTAAAGGGGAGATCCGGCGGTCAGATCTCAAAGTAGGGAGGACACAATGGTCGGATCGCAAGGGGAGGACACGAGCGGTCGGATCTACAAGGGGGAGGACCTGAACGGCTTAGATCTCTAAAGGGGAGATCCGTCGGTCAGATCTCAAAGGAGGGAGGACCTGAACGGCTTAGATCTCCAAATGGGAGATCCGCCGGTCAGATCTCAAAGGAGGGAGGACCTGAACGGTCAGATCTGCAAAGGGGGAGGACCTAAACGGTCAGATCTAAGCCGACTGGTTCTTTTTACTTTTGAAAACTCCAAGAACTCTGGACAAACGGGATGTTACATTGATCCCCTTTCTCCACAAACTCCAAATGGCTTCCCCTCTCATGCCGGCTATACTGGCCTACATTGTGTTTGTTTACTCAGACCCCTCTGGTCGCAACCTAGCCCAAGCTGCGGACGAGCCTTCCGTTCACAATATCATCCATTGTAGGCCATCCGATCTACCGGAGATCATAGCGGCCATCATCTGTCGATTAGAGCTCCTCCTCAGACGGACCAATTAATGAGAGGGTTTGCGGCATTCAGCAAGTAAATCTCATCGTGGAGATCGTCCTATGGAACTACTTGGTCCGCACCGAGGATGCAGCCCAGAGAGTCGAGGGTTGATGGCCTCTGGGCTATATGGGGCTTGGTTTCGTAGTCCGAACAGCTACAAGCACGAATCGAGCGTGCAAGGTCACAGGTGGAGGCGTTTGATCTAATAGGTGATAGGCCTGCACTGCAAATGCCTGCTCCTGGCAGACCCAACACAGATGGTTCCTTTTGAACCATCTATTAAATTTATACAAATTTTAGCATCACATAACATATTAAATTACTTCAAAAAATATTATTCACGAGTTTCATAATTCACTAACTTAATTTTTTTATGGCGCCACAATCCCACACAAATATTCCTTGTGGCGCCACAACCTACTCCGCTAGCCACCCAAATTTTTTTGTGAAATGTCTATTTTGTCCAAACAGATAACTAGACCTCCCCAACCGTGTGGAGGGTATTTTCGTAAACATCACATGTGCGCGGCACAGACCCCTTCATATTCTCCCCCAAATCCCCTCCTCAAATCCTCTCCCCCAAATCTCCTCTCCCCAAACCCTAGTCGATCCATCCCCCACCCCAAATCCCCTCCTCCAGACGACGACACTCGGTGGGGCGACGGCAAGGGCTGGCCGACAGCAACGACAAGGGGAAGGGCGACAGTGACATCCATCCCCCTTCATCCATGCCGAAGCGGAAGGCGCTAGCGACAAGAAAGTTGGCCAGTAACTTCCATCTCCCTTCATCCGGTCGGTGAGGGGTTCCGTCGATAGGCCGGACTGGCGGAGGTGGGTGATGCCGGGGTGGGGCAGCATGTCCACGACCCCGGTAGAGGCACGTTAGGGACAATGGCGTACGCAGGACAGAGCCGCTCGTTCTTCCTCAACACCTTGCTCCTCCTCTCCTCTACTACTTCTTCTATGTGGGTGGTGATGCTGGGCTTGTGCTTGTTTGTGAATGGATGAGAGGCTTGGGGTTGGCTTTGGGTTGGGAGTGGCTTTGCTTGGCTGCCCTCTGGTGCTCTTTTATGATACTATTTGGGCTATGGACCATTTGGGCTATGGACCATTTGGTCTATTGTGAGTTCTTTGCACTATTCTCTGGTTTTACTGCTACCGACAGTAAATCAGCTCCCACGGGCATGAAACGGGCGGCACCGACCAAACAAGCCATTAGCTCCCACAGGTCATCCACCGGCGGTGCATCCGCCACTGGCTGCACGCACCGGCGGAGCGTCTGCCAGTGGTTAGGGAGTCTGCGTTAGGGCGGCGAGGGCAGCAGCGGTGGACCCAGCTGCCTCAAATGCTAAATTTTTTGTAAATTAGTTACTTCCATTGGGCGTTGCATGCTAGAGTTCCATAGTAATCTTGCCGCAATTTAATTAGTTGCATACTAGTAACTTTGTAGTATCAAAATTGCAATCTTACACTTATTTTCTTACTCACATAAAGAAGCACCACTTACCGAATATGACAAAAAGAGGGCTCAAAATCTGATGAGGAACAATCAAGTGTTGCGAGGACTTGGCGTCACTTCATTAGCATCAATTCTTAAAAATACATGTGTATACAGCAAGGGTCGTAGTCGTGAAGACTCTGGATCCGAGTATAACCCTCAAGAGAACGAGGATGAGGACACTGAACAAGAGGAACTCCATAAGGTGCTCATTCTTGTTCTGTGCCTCTCTCTCTTGTGTTGGGGGTTTGGGGTGGGGGTGGGAGAGGCTGCTCATGTGGTGTCCTTGCACTGTTGCAGTGTTATTTATCATATATTCAGTTTGTAGTTTAATTCATGTTCTACTAATTCTTACTGTATTCTGCCAATGAGGCCTCGTAGGTTTTTAAGAAGAGATCTACACAAAGGGAAAATAATTCTGTCAGGATGCCTCCAGGAGGTACTGTACCACCAAAGAGGGTGTTGGCACCTAATGATCAATTCCAACCTGCTAGATGCACTAGGCAGAAGACAAGAGAGTCCGCATTAACTCCAGAAGTTTCCCTTGGTACGAGTTCAGATCCAAAAGAACAGGCCACTCAAAGCCCTCCTACTGCCACACATGATTCTTTGGAACCTACCCAATCTGAGGAGCACATTCAAATGTACTCTGATGAAGGCAAGTGATTGTGCACAACCCTTTAAGAAATGCAGATATGCTTTACACTAACTTTATGAAATTCATATTTTCAGATGCACCAGATGTCAGTCAACAATCAAATAAGAGGGGAAGAAACAAGGACAGAGATCTTGATAGGATATCAAGAGCATTAAGCTGTAAGATTCCAATTCAAATTTCCAAGGGGAAGAAACGGCCCGAGGCACCTATGCAAGCTGCAAAGCTTGCATCAGAGGGTGGGATTATACTAAGACAGCATATACCAGTCCTTCCACATTGGAAAGAGTACAAGAATGATGAGTCTCACCTTACGGACTACATTGGAAATGTTGCAGTAAGTATATCAACTCTTCGCCAAAAGTGAAATCACTTTCTCTTTTCGTTGTTCTGTTGTTTCTCGTTGTATTCACATGTCTCTTGTGTAATGTGTATGCTCTTTGCTAGGTTCAATTTACCATGGACACCAACTCAAAGGCAGTCACATCTGCATGTGCTGATTTGCTCAAGTCTGGACAACGACGATGAGGTCTGAGCTTAAAAGCGGTACTTTGATGGTGTACCACCAAATAAAGTGAGAACCACTAGCCCGCTGAAGCAAATGACCGATGAGCAATGGAGAGCGTTGGTGCAGATGTGGTCCAACCTAAACCACATGGTATGAAAGTAATTGGTTCATTTGCTTAGTTATCTGTTACTTGGCGTATTTTACACTAATCTGTCTTTCTGTAGGACCGTTGTGAGAAAAACAAATTGAACCGTGAGAAAGTCCAGTTTGACCTGGATGGCTCTCGCTCCTACATTGCACATCTTGTCATCTTGTTGTAAGTACTTACAGAAATGATGTTCTTATACATTTGTTATGAAACCCTTCCATACCATGTTGGAAGTTTACAATTTGTAATGATTTGAACATTTCAGAAGCAAGAGAAATATAAAGATGTAGAGCCCACTACAATTGAGCTCTTCAAAGAGTACCATAATAGCAAGAAACTTGGTTTTAGTGAGCCAGTGAAGAAAGCAATTGTTAGTCACCACTTTTTCATTTCTTTTCTACATAAGTATACTGTAAATAATAACACTTACGTGTAGTCCATCTATTGCTAGGCTGATATGGAAGCCATCGTGGCTCAACCAGTGGAAGATAGACAAGAATCAAAGTCTCCTACTGTAGATGTTTCTGAAGTGCTCGGTGACTCAACCAAATTCCTTCAACATGTGGGCCTTCAAACACCCTCACAGAAAAGCTCGAGACGAGGTGTTTCTTCGCGTGTGGAACAGCTTGAAGCTAAACTTCACATTCAGAAGCAAGGAGCATCCCAACTTCGAGACCAACTTGAAGCTCAGCAGCAAGACTTGGATGCCTTGAAGAAGATGGCAGAAGAATCCGAAGCAGCTAGGAAGAAGAGCTTAGAAGAGATTGGCTTTCTGAAGGATAAGATTGCAGATACTGATGCCCTCCTTCGTCGTTTGCTGAACTACAATCAGGGTCAGGTGAACCCTACTCCCTAAACTGATGTAGTTTGTGGTTTGATGGCACTGTGATCTGGGATACTGTTATTTTGCGAACTGTGATAGATGCATGTAACCTGGGAACAATGTGTTGGATGTTGCTATTATGATATGACATGATCTTATTGTATATGCTTGTAAGTTTTTGTCTGTATGGATGTGCTGGGCCAAACCGTTGTGAAATTGGAAAATGGGTATCTGAATTGGCAAAGGGCCTGGCCCTGATAAAACTGGGCTATCTGGGCCAAAATAGTTTTAGCCAAGTAATATATTGCGCTTTTCAGAATGTCAAAATGGGCTACATCCAAAAAATATCAAAAAGGGCTACACCCAAAAAAATTTGGGCCTGCAATTTGGGCTAACCTAAAATAAGTTGGGCCTACATAATGGAATCAAAATGGGCCTAGTAGAAATTATGATGAAAATTAACATGGGCCTAACTCACATTATGATGGTAGACATCGTCACAAACCAACAACCACGTCAGATCCTGCGTGGCCTGACCAGGCTACCAATGACAATAAGAATTTGACGTGGCAGCGTCATAAAATTCATGACGACAATGGTTTCGTCAGTAAGTCTGTGATGATTTCGCTATTTCATCACAGAAACCTATCAGCGACGCACTATAGGTGACGATTCGATTTTTCATCATGGGAGCATCACAGATCCCATAGTGTGACAAAAAAACATAGATCCGTGACGAATTCTGATTGTCACCGTTCAGCAGATTTCTTGTAGTACAACAATTACCATTCTCGTATTCGAGCCGAACCTTTTGAGGTGTTGTATGGGCGGAAGTGTAGATCACCACTATGTTGGGATGCTGTGGGTGAGAACGCAGTTCTAGGACCAGATTGATTCCAGAAGACCATTGAGCGAGTGGCGGAGCTCAGGCAGAATCTGCTAGCAACCCAAAGTAGGCAGAAGAGTTATGCATATGTGAGAAGGCATGACCTGGAGTTTGTGGTGAGTGATCAGGTGCTCCTGAGAGCGTATTCCAATAAAGGTATTGTACGGTTTGGTACCAAAGGGAAGCTTAGCCTAGGGTACGTTGGACCGTTCTCAGTAATTGCAAGAATTGGGAAGTTGGCTTATCGCTTGGACCTTCCTGAGTCCATGTGTGGGGTACACAACGTCTTTCATGTTTTGATGATGAGAAAGTACCTGAGAGATCCGAAGCATGAGATTTCATTATAGCCGTTGACCAGTAAGCAAGACCTCACCTTCGAGTCTCGTCCATACGTGAACAAGAGGAGTCGGAGAGGGTGTTGAGGCACAAGATGTTAAAGTATTTCAAAGTGATGTGGACGCACCAAACCGAGTGGGAAGCAACTTGGGAGTTGGAGTCTCGCATGTGCGAGAAGTACCCATAGTTGTTCACAACGAGTATGTGTTAATTGTTGTTGATTGATATCAGTTTTGGTTGTTCTTTGAGTAGAATGATGATAATATAATTCAGGGTCAAATTCTTTTATAGGGGTAAATATAATATCTCATTTTTAATTAAAATAATTTAGGCTAAAACAATTAGATTTCACATTTTAGAATTAAAAATTAAGCCCAATAAGTGAAAGAGGGGGAAGAGAGTGGGTGGGGCAAGGCCCATCCCCCGAGCCGAGTCCGAGGTGGACTCGGGGGGGGCGGGGGGGGCGGGGGGCGCACATAAGAAGGCAAGGTGGGGGGTTGGCTACCCTAGCCCTCACTCTGCCCTACCACCCTTGTGGTCTTCTTTGTTGGTGCCAACAAGGAGAGGATAGGAAGAAGGAAGTTAGGACTTGGCGATCCATCCGTGTTCGTTGTCCAAATTTCATGGCTAATGATCTGGTTAACCTTGTTGTGATCTTATATTGATGTTTATTCAAGGTTTAGATTAGTTTGGTTGTGGGACTTGGACATTTCAGGATGCCTTACTTTGATTAATTATAGTACAGAACCTTGCGGGGGAGTGTTGGGGTATCTCTGTCTAGATTTATTACTTTGCCATATTAGGAAATTTGTGGATAATTTTGTAAACTTTCTAGATAGTACCAAATCATTTGATTTGGATGAGCGGTTGAAAGGTTATGACCTCGGGAGTACTACTGCCTAGAACTCTGTCGTAGTTAAAAGCAGCAATGTAGATTGCTTTATTACGTGCAATAGATGGTAGAATTAAATTGTGGTCATAACTAGGTTTAGCTAAATAATTATCTGTAGTTTCCATAAATGGTATGATTTACTATTTTCCAAGTTGTAGAAAAATAGTTATAAAATTTTTGTGAAGTCGACTGTTGTGTGTAGTCTAGAATAAGCTGCGTGGTTGGAAACGGGGAACTAGATGGCAAAATCAGAGAATTTGCATAACTAGAAAATTGTAGAAACTTTCATGTAGATTCTAAAGAGTATAAATTTTACTATATTTGAGGACCAAAAGTAAAAGATATAGGTTTTTGATCACTAGGACAACGGGTATATTGTCTGCTGAAAGTGGGTTATTTCTACTGGGTTTGCGCATAGGAACGATATTGAGTTCATTGATGTTTATGTACGATTGTGGCATGTTATGATATGTATTATTTATTGTTGTCCAGGGAGCGTTGTTTCCAGTGTTGTACCACCTTTGTATTGTTCGGATTCTCATAGCTAAAGGGAAAGTGCATGGTAGATTGGTAGACATCGGTTTGGTTGCCTATGAATTTACATTTAACTTGCCATGACACTTATTTATGCTTATTTTAAATGCCATGATAGTGGTGATATGACATGATGATAACATGACCATGAGGATGACATGGTAATGATGATAATGGATAATATTGATGATTAATGTACATTATTACATCATTTGCATGCATATAAGCCAGGGCGGTGAGTACTACCATGTATATGGCTATTCCAGAGTGCTCTTGATAAAATCCTATAGAGGTAGGGATTCCACGGGATGGAGGATAGAGTGTGTTATCAATGAGTGAACACTCCGCTATATCGGTATCAGCTGATAAAGTTTGCATTGACCATTTGTATACATGAAAAAGATAATGATGAGAATTGATTACATGGATGTTGAGAATAAAATTTGGATATGATTATGATGACGATAATGATTTAATTGAATGATAAGATGTCTGTTTATTGTTTTATTATGTACTTATTGAGTCTTGGACTCACTCTTGCTTTGTTTTTGTTTTTAGGTGACTATTGAAGGCGACATGCATAGAATGGAGTAGCTCATGTGCATCACATGCAATTATCACACATACTAATTATTTTAGATGCTTACACTAAATCTAGAGACATGATTATTCCCTTTAAAACTTATTATCTGGCTTGGTTATTATCTAGTTCATTGATTGGAACTTTGGTTGATTTAATAATATATGGTTTATTATTATTATTATACTTATTGCCATCCTATGTACCGAAAATATGGTTTTGATGTTTCTTGGGCGCATGTGACTTAAGCATTTCTCAAGCGTGTGTGACTCGAGCGTTTCTCAGGCATATGTGACCTGAGAGTTTTTGGCGTGTGTGACCAGGTTATGAAAGTGTAATACCCCGGCCTGCTCGTAGTGTGGCCCATGTGGCCCATGAGGAGTTGTGTAGTGGGATTAGTCCCACATTGCTTGTCTCAAGTGAGTTGTACTAGTATATAATGCCTGTTGGATCCAAACGTAGCACCTCCGGGTTAACCCTTTTACACGAAGCGAGAACGAAAGTGTAAGTGAGGTGCTATGTGTGGCGGGTCCGCCCCACGGTGGGCTGGGCATTGAGCGGGGTGTGGGTCAGGGTGTTACAGAAAGTTAATCTTTTATGCATTTATATTTTTTAGTTGTTATTTAAGACCTATTGTGGGTTTTTTGTTCTATGCATACCTTGCTGGAATTATTATTAACTAAGGTTTTGTGGATTTCATGGGGATATGTTCCAGATCTTAGGATGATGTGACAATTGGCAATGGCGTTTACGGTTTGTCGTTTCACGCGTTTTCGACAAAGTGTCGAGCTTCTTTGGGCGAGGCGGTCCGACCGGTCCTAGCACGGCGGTCCGACCGGTCCCAAATCGGTCGGACCGGCCATATGGGGCGGTCGGACCGGCGGTGACCAAAGTGGTCAAAATGAGCTGGGCCAAAAATAGGTGTTGTAGGCAAGTGAGGGGATCCCAATGCACTTGGTCTCATAATTTTTGGAGACTCCAGTAAGAAGTTCTATTCGTTTGTATTTTCCGAGGTTTGAATTTCGGGCTTGAATTTCGGCTAAGTCCCAGGGCGGTCCGACCGCTCATTGAGGAGCGGTCCGACCGCCAAGGCGGTCCGACCGCTCACCGGAGCGGTCGACGTAACTACTTGAACGCCGGCCAACCGTGGCGATGTTGTTTTGTTAGGTCAAAGTCATTGGTTTCATGGCATATGATTTGCATGATACATGTTTTGACTAACATGGGTCAAGTTGTGAAGAACTTATTCCCGAATACGTGTTTTCTTGTCTGTGGTTGTGCAGGTGGCTTGGTGGTCAACGACGGTCAACGGCGAGGAAGATCGGGACTAGACTTGGAGAGTTGAGGTCCAGAACGATTGACGATGCCGGGTGAGGTCAACGACTCAAGCGTGACACAAGATGGACAAGGGTGACCTATTGGCAAATCCATGACGCATGGTGAAGCGGTTTAGGTCAAAAAGTTAAAGACAGCGCTTTGCGAAGCGTGCGTGTGTGACCCGTTTGTTAGTGGGCCTTAACGGGAGCCCAATGGAGTCAAACCCTAGGAGTCTAGGCCTCCACTATAAATAGGAGGAGATGGTGGCTGCACCTCTCTCCTCTCTCGCCTTTTTATGTTTCAAAACCCTAATTGTCTTTAGGGGAGTTGAGGTGGAGGCTAGGGCTCTTGATGGTTTGTGGTGAATTTCGTGATCTTTGATTGTCCACTGATCCATGATGGTGTGGATGTAATCCAGCAACAATCACGAAATCAATCTATGCAAGGTTTGCTTGAGATAAGTCTCTTTTCGTTCTTGCTTTCAATTTCGTGTTTTTAGGGCTTTCTTTGATCCGCGAGTTTGTGATTGATTCTTTCACGTGAATTAGCTTGCTGTGATATGTGTGAATCTATCTAGCATCATCTTGATCATCAATCCCTCACGAACAAGCTTTAGGATCAAGTTTTCGTTCTTGCCCGGTTTTAGACCTTCTGTTAATCAATTGGTAATTGCTCAAGATCGTTCCAAGAATTATCATAATATTCGATTGGAATAGGTCCTCAATAGCATAGAGAAGGTGTGTGCAAAGTTTCGTGAAGTTTGGAGTTGAGAATCAAAAGTTAGACCTAATTGCAACTTCATCGGGCCGATTTTATTGTTTGAGATCGGTTACGATCGCCGGTCCGATCGCCGTCACCACCGGTCCGATCGATTCGAGCGGTCCGACCGCCATATAACAGCCGGTCCGACCGCCGACAATCGGTCCGACCGGTTCACTACAGAGGTCAGACCGCCAGTACTTGTGTTGCTTTGATTCTTGCTGATTATTGTCGCATTGCTTAGGGGTTTTTATTGGATTCAATACTAGTCTTCCATTTGTCTCGGTATATTGATCTTCATAGCTTTCTAATAGCTACTGGAGTGAAATTGTATTGAGTTCATAATTTGTGAAAAAGTGAGCGTGCTCCTATTCACCTCCTCCTCTAGTCGCCTTTACGGTCCAACAAGTGGTATCAGAGCCCGGTTAGTTCAATCTTGATCTTAACCGGTCACTGAACTTTGGCGATGGATAGATTCACTACAAAACCGCATATGTTCAATGGACAAGACTATGCCTATTGGAAGAATCGTATGCAGTATTCCTTGAGAGTGAGGGACAAGCTTTGTGGGACGTTGTTCGATCCCCGCTCATTATTCCTGAGGTTGAAACTCCTGCTTCTGTGGTTCTTTTGGCTAACAACAACAAGGCCAAGAATCTTTTATATGGTGCGCTTGGTAGACAAGAATATGATAGGATTTGCAATTTTGCATTGCATTGCGAGATTTGGAACACTCTCGAAACATATCATGAGGGTTCGTCTCAAATTAAGAAAGTCGCCAAACAATCTATAAGCGTGATTATAACAAATTTGAGATGCGTCCCGAGAGAGCATCGATGACATTTTCAATCGTTTAATAAAGTGATTAATCAAATGAAAGTCGTTGATATTGAATATTCTCAATCTGAAAATGCCACCCACCTCTTGGTGCAATCAACACCAAGGAGTGGGAGATGAAGGCTCTTGCTATAGAAGAGAATGTTGATCTTTCAAGTCTTACTTTAGAATTGCTTTATAGTAAACTCAAGACTCATGAAATTAAAAGAGTTGATCATCCCAAGAAAGATAATTTAGCTTTGGTAGCGATCCTCTCAAAAGGCTTTTGATGACTCTTTTGAATCTTCTTACGGATTTTCATTTGCTTGTTTATCCGCTATTCATGAAGAGGAGCTTGAGAATATCCACGAGGTTGAGTTAGCCCTTTTAGCTAAAAAATTCACACGGGCTTACAATAATGTGAGAAATAAAAAGAGAGGTGGTCCTGTTACATTTGCTATGAGTGTGGAGAGCTTTACCACATCCGCCAATTGCCCCAAGCTAAAAGGTAAGGGTAAGCACAGGGAGGAGAAGACGACTTGGAAGAAGCCTCATGAGAACAACTCAGTATGATGTTTGTCAAGCTCATAAAGGCCGCCACCGGGTCCTTGCCGCTTTTGGAGAGCAATCCGTTAGTGATGTGGACTCGGGAGCGAAGAGGAAAAGAAAGGAAGGCCAAGGACTTTACTGGCATGTGCTTCATGGTCGACAATCGACGACATTGATAATGATGAGGTATCTTTTTCTTATGATGAGCTTTCGCTAAATATAATTCTATAGTTGAGCAAGTGCTTAGTCAAGATGAAGCGCTAGAATTTGTCATGACTAAAAATAAGAAACTAGAGTCAAAAATTGGTAAACCAAACTAGAACTTGCAAATGTTAAGACTCTTGAACTCGATGAATGTTTATCTTGTCATGCTATGCATTCAGAAATTACCAATTTACAATCTGCTCATAATATTGCTTTACAACAACTTGAAAATGCTAGAACCGAGCTAATTGAAATTAAATCTGCTCCTTGTGAAAAATGCTTAGAGTCTAGCAAGTTGATTGCTTCTGATGTGATTGATTCTAGCCCTTGCACTTCATGCTTAGAAAAGAACGTGAAATCAAAGATATCTTAGAAGTCGCTAGAGTCAAATATGCTAAGCTTAAGGACAATATTGAAAATACTACTTGTGCTTCATGTTCCGCTCTTAAGCTTGAAATTGCTTTGTATAAGGAGAAATCAATGGATAAAACTTGTGATGCTTGTGTTAACTTGAGAAAAGAAAATGCTTACCTTCATGATACATTAGAGAAATTTTCTAAAGGTAAGAAACAATTAAACATGATTCTTGACAAGTCTAAAACTCCTTATAAGAAGCAAGGTTTAGGATTCAATTCTTTTCAAGACAATTCAAACCCAAAAGTCATTCAAGTCTTGGAAAAGGTTTAATTGAATTCAAAACCCAACCTTGCAAAAACATCTTTTAAATCTGCAGTTTTGCCCAACCTTGTATTAATTCGAATGGTGCTTCTTCTAGTGGTACCAAGTACCATTGCACTTATTGCAAGAAAGGTGGGCATTTAATTGAATTCTGTTGGCGAGGTTGAAAAATGATAGGAAAAATCTTGATAGAATTTCATTCAGCAACCTAGAGCTTTTATGAGACATGGTAACACCGAAAGGAATAAACTGGATTAGGATTTTTCTCACATGCTAATCATCATGCTTCTACATATCCTAATTCTCATGTTCTTGAGTCACGGTCCGACTTGGTGGTCACCGGTCCGACCGATTTGGTCGCCGGTCGACCGCCAAAGACAACGCTCGTCGACCGCCCTTGGGCGCTTTAATTCCCATGTTAACTTAAACATTGCTCATAACAATTTTAGATGAAATCAAGGATAACACTTCGCTTTGCATACTACTCGCAGACGCGTGTGTCTCGATCGGGTTCCCAAGTCTTGTTTAACTAACTTGATGTCGAGACACATCGTTCTTCCAGGCCTTGATTTTTCAGATCGCCGCGAAAGAGGAAGAGCACGTGCTTTGTTAACTCCATTTGCTCACGCCATATGACCGAGACTCAAGATGGTTCACCTCCTTCATGCGGTCGACGGGTTTCAAGCATCTCCGAGAACTTCCCATCGCCAGCCGTTAAGCTCTTATTCGTACTTACACTCTACTCTCTTTGTATGGCATTTGATATTCTGTTCTTTATCCTTGTCCATTCGGGGTTTTTCTTATCCTAATTGTGCGGTCATCGGCTAGATAGGAAGAGTACCTCAGCGCTTGTCACCCACTAGATTCTTCTCTTGTATCTTGTTTTTATCCTCACCAAATCTTTAGACCCAACTAGGTTTGCCACCTTGAGAAGCGAGTTAGGGTTATTTATCCTTATGGGTTGGTTTGAGGGGAGTTTGATCTTTTCGATCTTTCCTTGTTCTTTTGATCTTTTATTGTTCTTTTTCGAACTTAGTGATCTTTTGAACTCTTTAGGTTTTTAGGCTTTTTAATTGCATCTCATTGTGTCATATTGCATTCATATGAAAAATCCAACAAGTGGTTACAACAAGTGGTATGAAAAATCCAAAAGATGCATTGTAATATAAGTCTTTCTCGCTTATCTTTTAAAATTGATGAAGCTTTGCCTATTACCCTTTAGAGCTTTTGTATTTCAATTCTTGCTCAATGTCATGTCTAGTTCTTTGACTTGCTAGAACTATCATGCTTTTACATGTGTAGCTAAGTCTTTGCTATATGAGCTAGAATCTTTTAAACAACCCAAACTAAGAAATTGCAATTTGTGGATGTTTTAGCGAGTTGCAATTAGTGCTCCTCTTGTGACATTGGCCTGTGTAATTGCTTTGTTAGCTCTTTGATCTAAAATTGACCATTACTTGAGCTTTTGTGTTCTTGAGATTCTAAAATGCTCTTGTGAAAAATGAAAATCAAGATTGTCTTATGCTTAAATTGTGCCAAACTATTCTTACGAGGCGCTTGTCAAATGACATGAACTTGGAGATAGTTTGATGAACCGAGACGATCTCATGGGGACCGCTTGTCGAAATGACATGAACCTCAAGATTTGTCGCCCGGTAGAAGCTTAGAAAGAGTTTGTGGATGGCTCCTAGTCCGGGATCTTCTTTACTAAGATATACCTTTAATCAACTTTTGGTCAAGCTTAGGATGAGTTTGTGGATGGCTCCTAGTCCGTGATCTTGTCACTAAGTTAGATCATTAGTCAACTTCAATATTCAATGCAAATGAGAAAAATGTTGACAATTGGGCGCTTACAAAATATTGAGCAAAATGATTCAATACGGACTTGATTGACTCTTAATGTGGTCTTTGTTAGATTTTTGATCTCACTTTGACATTTTGACATGGCCAATTTCACTTTAGGATCCTGTTGATGAACTTGTTGATTTTGAAGCGTTGCTTAAATTGATCAAATCTCGCTTTACTTTTGAGCCTTTGTGCTTAGCTTTGATATATATGTCTTACCATGATCTTGCTAGCTATGTCAGCTTGATATGTTTGTTTGTGCAATATTAGAGATACTAGCTTGTTCTTTTGGGTAATCTCCAAAGCTTCTTTAATCAAAATTGAAAAATTCAAAAATGAAGCCACTCCATTGCACTTCATGCATACTCCTGCTTATGCTTCTTTTATTTACGCTTCTTTCTTTATCATCTATTGGTTATCTCTGGATGAGAGGAAGGCGTGATTCCTTGATGAATCCATTGTCAAAGGGGAGAAGATGTGTTAATTAATGAGAAGATATTTTTTGGGAGAAGATGTGTTATATTTCTTTGCTATGTTTATTTGGAGAAGATGTGTTAATGAGAAGATATTTCTTTGTTGGGGAGAAGATTAAACAAAGGGAGTAATCAAAAGTTAAAAGTTTTTCAAAATCGAGGATCATAGTGAGGGGAGTTCTTGAGTTGCATTCTTATTGTTTTATTGAATATTCGAACTTGAATTACATTCTTTTATCCTCACAATGATCATAGGTCAATTGAAAATTGTTCTTTCATATGGACCTCATGTGAGAATTTTGACCCTTTTCTCGAAATCAAAGTTTTATGCTTTCTTTTGTCTTGTCTCACATGCCTATACTATTCGATGCCGCTTGGTCATTTTCATTGCTTTTTCTTGCTTATGGACCAAGTTGTGCCTTTGTGCAAAAACGCGAGTAAACTCGTTTCAAACCTCTTACTTACATTTTCTGGATAATTGCCAATGTGTTCATCAAGGGGGAGATTGTGGATTTCATGGGGATATGTTCCAGATCTTAGGATGATGTGACAATTGGCAATGGCGTTTACGGTTTGTCGTTTCACGCGTTTTCGACAAAGTGTCAGGCTTACTGGACAGGGGCGGTCCGACCGGTCCTAGCACGGCGGTCCGATCGTCCCAAATCGGTCGGACCGGCCATATGGGGCGGTCGGACCGGCGGTGACCAAAGTGGTCAAAATGAGCTGGGCCAAAAATAGGTGTTGTAGGCAAGTGAGGGGATCCCAATGCACTTGGTCTCATAATTTTTGGAGACTCCAGTAAGAAGTTCTATTCGTTTGTATTTTCCAGAAGGTTTCGGAATTTCAGGGCTTGAATTTCGGCTAAGTCCCATAGGCGGTCCGACCGCTCACAGAGCGGTCCGACCGCCAGCCGAGGCGGTCCGACCGGCTCACCTGGAGCGGTCAGACCGGTAACTACTTGAACGTCGGCCAACTTCGTGGCGATGTTGTTTTGTTAGGTCAAAGTCATTGGTTTCATGGCATATGATTTGCATGATACATGTTTTGACTAACATGGGTCAAGTTGTGAAGAACTTATTCCCGAATACGTGTTTTCTTGTCTGTGGTTGTGCAGGTGGCTTGGTGGTCAACGACGGTCAACGGCGAGGAAGATCGGGACTAGACTTGGAGAGTTGAGGTCCAGAACGATTGACGATGCCGGGTGAGGTCAACGACTCAAGCGTGACACAAGATGGACAAGGGTGACCTATTGGCAAATCCATGACGCATGGTGAAGCGGTTTAGGTCAAAAGTTAAAGACAAGCGCTATGGCGCGTGCGTGTGTGACCCGTTTGTTAGTGGGCCTTAACGGGAGCCCAATGGAGTCAAACCCTAGGAGTCTAGGCCTCCACTATAAATAGGAGGAGATGGTGGCTGCACCTCTCTCTCTCTCGCCTTTTTATGTTTCAAAACCCTAATTGTCTTTAGGGGAGTTGAGGTGGAGGCTAGGGCTCTTGATGGTTTGTGGTGAATTTCGTGATCTTTGATTGTCCACTGATCCATGATGGTGTGGATGTAATCCAGCAACAATCACGAAATCAATCTATGCAAGGTTTGCTTGAGATAAGTCTCTTTTCGTTCTTGCTTTCAATTTCGTGTTTTTAGGGCTTTCTTTGATCCGCGAGTTTGTGATTGATTCTTTCACGTGAATTAGCTTGCTGTGATATGTGTGAATCTATCTAGCATCATCTTGATCATCAATCCCTCACGAACAAGCTTTAGGATCAAGTTTTCGTTCTTGCGGTTTTAGACCTTCGTTAATCAATTGGTAATTGCTCAAGATCGTTCCAAGAATTATCATAATATTCGATTGGAATAGGTCCTCAATAGCATAGAGAAGGTGTGTGCAAAGTTTCGTGAAGTTTGGAGTTGAGAATCAAAAGTTAGACCTAATTGCAACTTCGTCATCGGGCTGATTTTATCGCTTTGGATCGGTTCAGATCGCCGGTCCGATCGCCGTCACCACCGGTCCGACCGATTTCGAGCGGTCCGACCGCCAATATAACAATGGTCCGACCGCCGCGCAATCGGTCCGACCGGTTCACTCTGAGGTCGACCGCCAAGATGCTTGTGTTGCTTTGATTCTTGCGATTATTGTCGCATTGCTTAGGGGTTTTATTGGATTCAATACTAGTCTTCATTGTCTTCGGTATATTGATCTTCATAGCTTTCTAATAGCTACTGGAGTGAAATTGTATTGAGTTCATAATTTGTGAAAAAGTGAGCGTGCTCCTATTCACCCCCCCCCCCCCTCTAGTCGCCTTTACGGTCCAACAGGTTTAAATTGGTAGTTAAAATGGTTTATGTGACATTCTGGACTTAGTGTTGGGTCGGGGTGTTACAGTTTTACGTATGGATGAGGTTAGGGCCTAGGGTATTTGGTTCACCTGCGACATTACAAAATCTCCAATATGATAACTATGATCTATATAATTCAAACAATTGTAATAGTACCAAGAATTAATGTAGGCGGCACACCCTAAGTACATCTCCCTCGAACAAACAACGTATAGGAGAACTATTGTCTCGCTCACGTGCGAACAGTGCAAGTCACGCTCGTAATTAAGGATTTATTGTGTCACCATAGCTTACCACTGGACCAACACCTTAGGCTTAATAGCTATGCCAAACTCCTCAAGTGACTTGCTTCCGAAAGCCTATCTCCGCCGCTTTAATTGTCACTGACTCAACCGGTTGTTTTTTCACGCACCACTTGTCGCTACGTTGCTTTGTGCCGACCTATGCAACATTAGGGCTCTTGGAGTCCTAGTATCGAGGAAAGATAGACAAACACTAGCATCGAAGATAAATACAAAAGCACGTGTGAATGTTAGATCATCCCCATAATCTCTAACACTATATGACTACCTACTATCCCTAGCCCTGAGGGGACTACTCGTGCATCAACATGATGAGCAACAATAGTAGAAAAATAAACAAGAACATAATGACAACTATCAAAAAATAAAAAGGGTATATTAAATAACATGTTGCTGATGTTCCGATACACCAATGGATGAATGATTATAAGGGAGGATAGAAAATGGATGAACAATGGTGGAAAATATGGTGTTCTAGACTTGGTAGTCCCTTGCTGTTCTACTTATCGTCTCTCCTCTGTAGATGCAATTTGACTTCTCTATATAACGGTTTTAAAGTTTAGGGTTTATGGCTTTAGCACTACGAAGGGAGTTGCGCCCCGGGAGGCCGAATACTACCTCGATCCCTTCACAAACCTTCCTCCGTTTGACACGGAGAAGCCATTCATGTAGGGTACAGGTACGGTCACGCAGTACAGTCAAGCATCAACCCATATTCTCTTCTGGAGGGTTGATTTGCGGCGATCTTAGTCTAGTTTCCTTCCTCTTGACGATATCTTTTAGTTTCAGTTCCTTCAAGTGTGTGATTCCCTTCTGACCCACTGGATATCAATAACTAACACATATCTTATACATTTGGCAATTAATAATTGATATTCTGAGCAATTAAAGATATAATTAATGAAATATATGTAATAAACAGTAGAAAAATGATTTGTTGTTTTGGGCACATCGCACAGTGCAAGTTGCACTTTAATGAACGTTGATCGCTGAGTTTTGTGTTCTATGTACTTAGAGCATGTCAAAAGTCAATGAGATGAATTTATCACTATATTTATCAAACACCTGGGTGTTGTTTTGGTTAATGACATTTCATGGTTGATCATTTGTTTTCTGTTTATATTAAAATGTCAATTTCGCAAACTCATAATTTACCGTGGTTATGAATTGTTGAAGACCTATGTTTGTTCGTCTAGATTGTTAAGTTGTATGTACTATAGATCTATTGGAAATTTTTTTTAAATAATTTTTTTAATTTAAAAATTGGTACTATAGATGAACCGCCTCAAAAATTGCAAAAATAGGTCCCTATCGCCGGTTCATCTGGCGACAGGGACCCTAAACAGTGGGGCTAGGTTCCTGTCGCCAGTTCAACTAGCGACAGGAACTTAGGAATTTTTAAATATAACAAATGATCTCACAAAATTATGAAATTTTTTGTATAGCCTCCCAACATAGTGTTCGGGCTTGTGTAATTTTTTAATAATTTTATCCATTTTGAATTGTTCTCGATATGTTGGTGGTTTGCATTTTTTGCAATTTTTTGAACTAGCGACATAGACCTATTTTTGCAATTTTTGAAGCGATTACCTAGTTATATATATATATATTTTTTTAAAAAAACTCGATCTATTGGTAGTTTGCTCAGTTTGGCTTCAACAGTGTTTTGAGAGACTGATCCCATCTTACTCATTGTGATTAGTCCTTTGAACTTTTGAGGCACAAGGATTATTGATGATGATTTGATTGGAGGATATAAATGATATTTCGGCTATAGGAGGGAATTCGGTTCATGGCAGAGATTGTTAAAAGTGTGATATGAATTTCGGATCACACACAGCACCAGCCCGCGCCGACCATAGGCGTCGGGAGCCAACCGATGTCGTATGGACTTCATCTTGGTTTCGTATTCTTTTTGGACTCATATTCCTACCTTTATATATGTACCTCTATAGTTGTACGGTTAATATGATTTTTCAGGAAGATTGATCATGTCATGCTTGTAATTCTCCTTGTACAGTGACTTTTCGTCTTCGTGCGCCAATAGTTTTTTTTTTCCTACAAGAGTTGTCCACGTTATATTCATTTCTCATCATCTCATACATGTTGTCTAGATTCTACCCTTATTCCCTAACAGTTCGAAAGGATGAACACATTCTGGGATGCTTGCTGGGAGCTTTATAGCGGACGCTCACAACATCGTTACTGGAACTGGAAGTGAAGCAACCGCAAACATGCAAGTTCGAGTTAAACCTACCCGTAACGATAGTTACTTTATTTATAGCCAAACAACAAACACATTGTACATGTACTCAAGTTAATTTGTCCCGAAGTCGAAATAAGGATCTTTTTTGTACTCTACACAAGTTGAGAGAGAGAGGTCCATAAAAGGTCCCAAAAAAAAGACATGTCGGCGATTTTTTTTTGGTTGGACTGAACGAACCAGCAGTCATGGTGTCGTACATCTTCCATAGATTATCCGCAAGCTGGAGGAACATTTGCCACACCTTGCCTTTGCAGCTCGCTCATGACACTGTCCACTGAAGGAGGCTTGAGGCCAAGAGGCAGTGGCAGCCACGGCTTCGATAAAACATCACCAATGGCCGCGTCTATGCTCTCACTTGACTGAAAAATGCAAACAAAATATAATGAATTAATTAAAACTGCTGCATGCATAGTATGTAGAAAATAGTAAGACAAGAAACTTAGTCTTGTTCATGATGAACTTGGATATATAACTGTTAATTCTAGCTTGATATTTTTGCCGGAGATACATGAAGTGTTAGGTGTATGTACTTACTGGTTGTGCTTGTAGTTGGAGTTGTGCATCTTGCTGGTTCTTGCTCGCCAGTGCTGGCGGTGTAAGTGGTCTATACATTGGACACGGCACAACTCCGGGCACCGGAGGAGAAGGAAATCTCTGAAAAGTGGACATTGTTGATCTCATCAGTAGGTGTAGCATAATTACGAAATATCTTCTCTGTTATACTACTGAGTGTTGGCCCGGATCAAGAATTAAATGCACACACATGAACATTTTTTATTAACTCAGAGACACACAAGAGTTTTGGTGTTGCATACTGATGTACAACTTTTATATTTTCTCATCTTATTTATAGAGTTAAGGTGACCCCTCACATTATAAGTAAATTAATAGGCTAATAAAATGCCCGACACTATTACCCACTACCCCTAAGAAATACTCCACTAACCACATGTAACCTCCCCACTAACTATCTTAATTCACTAACGCTCCACTAACCACACAAAAAACCCTACATGCAAATAAACACTAATGCTACATGCAAAAACCAATCAAGTCAAGATTATAGCTAACAATTTGCTCCTAATCTTGACATGCCAACTCACCATTGCGGATCGCCCGCAACCTCTTGCCACGCGCAACGGTTTTCTCATTGTTCCCGCACGCGGTGGCTTCTCTTGCACGACTCATCACGCTATTGACGGTCTTCAACACTTATCTCCTAGAAGTTCCGCCTTCCCACTCGGCACGGGTTAGCAACACAAGTTCCCTTTATGTGTCGCCGAATCTATGCTCGCAGTCGTTTCTCTACCACGTGGTGCACTCTGCATTGAGAGGTAGTACAATCGCCTTCGCCACGTAATCACACTTGAGGGACATTACAGTCGTTCCTGCCATCCACGACCATGAACATGGGCGCCACCGTAGCCCATGCATTTGGTAGTTCTTCTCGTCGGGACATGAAGATGGATAGTACATTCGTCTATCTTGCCTTGCCTGTTGACAACGACATTCCTTAGTAGCAGGTATTTGGGAGACATGCCGCCACCACTCTTCACTTCTACCTCTTTGTCGCCACAACTTTGTCGCTGGTGGCACAACTCTCCAGGCGACTCCGACCTCCGATTCTTCTTGCAACGACAGCCTCCATGCCATCGCCGTTTGTCGGCCTCATGCCAACTTGTTTCTCAGTGGCTTCGCACTGTTTCACTTTGCCGCCGTTGGCCTCCACCTTCGGTGGAGACTGTCGCCGTCGGCCTAATCCGCGGCAGTCACGCCAACGCCGCCATTGTGCACGTTGCGTGTGACGCTTGCACACAACTGGCCTCGCCATGGCCGTGTAGACCTCTGTCGTCGTATTCCTGAGCGCATGGTGCTGCAGCCGACTTATCGTTGGCACTGTGCACCTTCACCCAAACGCCGGCTTCCTCACCGCGGAGCAAAGATGCTCCCACGTGTATGTCGGTCGCTGCTGTTTACGCGGCGCCAAAGACTTCGTGGCGCTGCACCACCGACTGGCCTCGCAAGCACACACCCGCGCTTGCAGCCGCCTATCTTGGCGCCCGCTTGCACGCACCTGCTCTCGGCCGTGACGCTCATCGCCCTCGTGGCCGCGGTCGTGCGACGCGCCCCACGCCTTGTGCACCTCCGTACCTTGCGCCGCGCTGCACCTTGCACCGCGTCTCTGCGGCTTTTGCACCGCCTTGGGCTGAGCCACTGTGCCGCGGCCATGCCGTGCCCAAAGCCATCGTCTCGTGCAGTCGTCGGACATCCGTCGCGAGCACCTTGGACAGCCACTCCACGTTACACTCTAGTTGCTCCCGCTGGTCCTTGAACAGGTTCTCGCACCATCGCCAGTTCGCCGCTCACGGGTACCATGCCGCGCTACGCACCTGCCCGCGCTTTGCCACCAACGCCACCGGCTGGGCACTCTCCTCACATCGAGTCTCGCTCTAATACCAATTGTTAGCCCAGCTCAAGGATCAAATGCAAACACACAAACACTTTTGATAAACTCAGAGACACACGAGAGTTTTGGTGTTACGTACTGCTATACAACTTTTCTATTTTCTCTTATTTATAGAGTCAAAGTGACCCCTCACATTACACACAAATTAATAGGCCAATAAAATACCCGACACTACTGCCCACTACCCCGAAGAAATGTTCCACTAACCACATGTAAACTCCCCACTAACTATCTTAATTCACTAACGCTGCACTAACCACACAAAAACCCTACATGCAAATAAACATTAATACTACATGTAAAAACTAATTAAGTCAAGATTATAGCTAACACTGAGCTCATGAACATGTCCAAATTAAGTGATTATTATATAAAGTTGCTCACCGCAGCTGGCATTGGCATTGGCATTGCAATGCAAGGAGTCCCTTGAGTCGGCATATGCGCTGGCCCCTGACAAAACCAGAAAAAAAAGGGTAAGAAACAAGTGCCAGAAAATTTCGCTCTCTAGGCATCATCATGCAAGACGACATCAGCATTGTACGTACCCTCATGTAAGGGTGGTGCCAGAAAGCCGGGTCCGACGGAGGCGGCGGCGGAGGCGCCCACGGCGGCGTCTGGGCGCGGGGGACGAGGTGGCGCGGCCACATCGGCATCCGGGGCGATTCCATCGTGGGGTGGCCCCAGACGTGCAACGGCCGGCCGAAGTGTTGCATAGGAGGCGCAGGAGGCGGCGGCGGCGGAGGAGGAGGGAAGCCGATGGTCGGCACGGTCCACACGTTCGAGTCCGGCCTCTTCACGGCGGCACTGGCCCCGGCGGCGTACATCTGCCGCCGCTGGGTCCAGCTCGCCCCCTCCGCCTCCCTTGCGAGCATGTGCTTCCGGTGAGACCGGTACTTCTGCATCAACATACATAGCACGCGCGCAATTGGTTAGCACTTCTCTGAATTAATCGATGCTAGTACTAGTACGTACGTAATCTGTATTTAGGAAGAGATGGGAAGCACATAAATAAATAGTTATAACAACGCCATTGGCCATTGCTACAACTGGAACTGCATCAAGTGCCTGTGCGTCGACCGAAACTGCCATGTGAAGCCTCTTCCCTTTCAGTTTTTTAATCACTAGTGCGTTTTGCTGAGAGCAAGAGCCAAGTACATAGGCGCCCAACGTGTATGTTTTGCAGTTTTTGTTTTTGTTTTTGTCAAGACAGACAGATGCGTGAGCGGGAACTTTATATTTATATTTCGTTTCATATCGAATTACTGCATTTGTACTTCTAGAGTAGAGCATGAGCTAGCAAGTTAAAGTGAGTAGCTCCATATATAAAAAATAATGAAAGCCTCAAAAGCTCTAGTAGCTACTTGCAAAGTACTGCCCCAAGTTACAGACCAAGTTCAGCAATTTTACTACAATTTCACTGTTCATGCATATAATGTCAAACATAAATTTTATTTAGCGAAATCCTCAACTAGAGACATCTTCCACTCAAATTTTTCATATCCCGGGCTCTGATTTATTTTTGCAGCAGGCTCATTCCGACAAACATATAATCATTCCGACAAACATATAATTTGTCATTTCTATTCTCTCCAGCTAAAAGGGTTATTAATTATATGTTCCACTAAAAGTTTTACACATATTTTGATGATCAGATGGACAGGTTTCATTTTCGCCCAACAGGCATCACCAATCTAAGTCAGAATACCATAATTAAAGCTGTTTACTAGGGTGAAGGAAAGCATAATATGTACACCTGGGTGGACCAAGTATTTTCTTCTTCTTTATCGTGAATAGGAGGCCCCAGTACCGAAACAGAATTGAAGTCCAAACATGTAGGGCTTACAAACTTACAGTTCAATCCGTGAGCCTACAGTCACAGATCTGATGCAGCACAATACACGTACTGGGAAGAGAGAGGGAGCACAGTGAAATTCTTCACAAGTTCTCCTCCCTGTAACAGTGGCTCTACTTTGGCTCTTTGTACACCAGGTTAATTCAAACATATGTATATTATATGGGTTCTGTGAGATACTTATTTGCAGGGAGCTTGTGTACATAATATGTTGATGTTCTAAATGCAACGGTATTATGGAAAACAAGTTTGAGACTGAGGATATTTTGCTTGTTGTTATAAACTTCTGTTGCGACTTTTTTTTTTGTGTGGAAAGTATGTGATATGTGAAAAATAAATTTTGAGGAATCAATATATTGTTCGTAGTGCGGCCCATGTGGAGTTGTGGTGGTGGAATTAGTCTCACATCGTTTGTCTAAAGTGAGTTGTAGTAGCACATAATGCTTGTTGGGTCTGAACGTAGCACCCAGGTTAACCCTTTCACATAAAGCCAGGATGAAAATGTAAGTGGGGTGTTACGCATGCATGAGCTCGCCCCATGGAGGGCTGGGTTTTGAGCGAATTTTGAGTCAGGATGTTTGGTATCAAAGCATCAACCTTCGCTATACGGACGGGTGCAGGACAGGGGCGTGAGCATAAGGCGCATAGTACGTGTGGGCTTGGAGCGGACACGCAGCATGGTATATGTGCCGGCACTAGACGCACAGACGTGTACTGAGGGGTAGTTCTGAGCACTTATCGTGTACGTGATGTCCTGCCGAGGGTGTTAGCACTTAAGGGGGTGAATGTAATACCCCGGCCATTACTAGTGGGGCCCATGTGGCCCATGTGGACTTGTAGTGGTAAGATTAATCACATATTGTTTGTCTAAAGTGAGTTATAGTAGTATATAATGTCTGTTAGGTCCAAATATAGTACCTTGGGTTAACCCTTTTACAAAACAAAAACGAAAGTGTAAATAAGGTGTTGTGTATGCATGGCCCTACCCCATGGTGGGCTGGCATAGAGCGGATTTTATGTGAGGGTGTTACAAATGTGTTCTTTCACAGATGTGTCAATCTTGAAGGCTAGTGAGCTTTTGTTGCCAATTGCCCCAAGACAAAATATAAAATAGAAGTGTACTTAAGATAATATTTATTTCTACATGTCATACAGTTCATAAAAAAAGAGCTAACCTACAAATAGAAGCAGTAGCAAGCTTCATATATAATCAATCCCTTTCAGTGATCACTCGATGACAAATTACTATCCAACTTTGACATTTGGAAGGTAAACAAGGTCAGAATTTTAAAATTGAAAGCAACAGTATCCATCTGATTTTGTTGGGATCCAGCAAAATCTGAAAATAAATGAAGATTTAAGTTTAGACTATTCTTTCAACGTGACAAATTTATTTAACTAATGTATCTTTTTACCTTATCATAAATTATGCACACAGAACCTTTTTCTTCAAGCAAAATAACTGCTTATTGGCAGTTATTTATAGAGATTTGCATATTTAAGTTTGGATTACTTTGGGAAAAAATGTATATGTCGCTCGTTTTCCTTTCAGCTAATTAATTAGCTTCTAGTGAATCAGCATTATTTTAGAGAATTGAAATTGTATTAACCTATTCTAAAATTAAAGAACGCTAAGAGACTGAACATGTGCTATAACAGGAAACTTCATGAATAATTTGGAGATGCAGTTTTGGTACATATTGCCATATTCTAGAGTATGTATGAATGCCAATATTTGTCGAGTATATTTTCTTTTCTAGTTTTAAACTTTTAAACAAAGTCTACAAGGGTGAATTGGACTTATATCATTTTGTACTTTATTTGCGTCACAGCAAAAGTTGCATTATGTCTAGACATACATATTTCAACATAAAGCACAAACAATCTACAGACATAAAGGTTTTACATGCTAAAAACCCAACTTACATCCCTACAACATATTCAATTTTAATCATATTGTACTGCAAAAGAACTTTGAACAATAGTGTTCCTACGAGCATCCAAGTACTCAAGAATCAAAGGCACCAGCTAACCATCGATTTTCGTTTCAACAAGTACTGAACTGATAAACGACAGTACCAGTTGAAGTGCCAGCCATCAGAACAGAAACACATGCACCGTGCCTGCGTGCATGGGAAAGGAGATAGGATTGACTGAACCAAGTACCATGTACGCACCTGCAAATGGCTGGCTATGTTGTGCCGGGTGAGAGAGTTGATCCCCATGATCTCCAGTATCCTCGACGGTACCGCCTTATCGACGCCGAGCTGCTCCACAGACTGCACGAACCTCCGGTGAAGCTCCGGCGTCCAGTCCACCTGCAGATTGAGCACGACATGTAATGCCACAAGACTCAAGTGTGATGCTGTTAATGCTGCAAGCTTCTAGCTAGGGTTAATTTGTATGCACCTTTGCCTTCTTCTTTCCTTGGGAGTGCTTACTGGACGACTTGCGCCGGCTCTCAGCCTCCTGCGACGATGACGTCGTTGACGACGGTGACTTTGCCTCTGCCACCACGCCTCCGTCGTCGCCGCCCACGTCCCTGTTCCCTTCTACCACCTCCTCGACATAATTGCACTCTCGCTTCTCCTCCCCAGCCTCAACAAACACCGTATTCTTCTCGCCAATGACACCACCGCACGTATTCACCGCACCGACGTCCGCCACAGCAACCGAGAGCTCGACACTGGGCACCTCCTGGTCCCGCACCCCCTCGCCGCCTGTGGCGACCGGCTCGAAGTCGGTGAAGATCTCGGCGGGGTCGACCACGAGGTCCGGCAGCGCATGGCCATCCTCTAGCCTGAGGAAGAAGTCCCCGAAGTCTATGTCGTCGACGGTGAAGTCGAACTCTATGTCCAACATTACGCCCCAACTTCCGCCATGCCGGCGCCACCGGCGACTCCAACACGCTGACCCTCCGCATCGGCGCACCTCGCCGGCGACACGGCAAGCATCTCGACTACCAATAACCAATAGCTACGTGCAGGTCCAACTCAGATAACTCACAGATGCAGTGCAGTGCGGTGCAGTGGAAGTAAGATGTGTTAGGTTATGCGCGCCGTTGTTGTTGAGGTACTAACCAGTTGGTGCGGTGGAGTTGTTTTTGTTGCGATGGCAAAGTATGTACTCTCCCGGGAGTATTAGGGGAGCCTGCAGGGAGGAAGCATGTGGACCGCAAGCTCGCAAAGATTTCGACGATTCGTTTGATGGGTGGCCTTGTCCGCGAGCGCTAGTGCAGTTTGGTCGCTTCTGCGAATTATTGCGGCCATTGTGTGGATGAGTCTTTTTTGGAGGGAGTTTATTTTTCCTTTACGAAGAACTCAGGGAGAGAGAGAGAGAGAGAGAGAGAAAGAGAGAGTAGGGTGGACTCGATCTCGTGAGACAAAGCCGAGGAAGAAGCGAACAAAAGATGACAGCAGCTGCATGTATATCGGCTGAAGACTGTCCTGCATGCTGCCCCTGCTCATGGCTGTATTTTTAATTAAGAGAGAGAAGGGTTGCGAGTGGAGCAACGCGTTCAAATTATAGAGGATACATGAGGGGGCAAGACTGCAGCGAAAACTACAGTGCAGAAGAATTCTTCGCATAGTTTTAAGAGTTGTGTGTGGTCACTACAAAGAGCTTTGGATATCTTGGTTTAGTTAGTTAACATCATTATAAGGAGTTTTTCGGATACACTTTGGTATACCATTGCAAATAAAAGAGTTAAGAGAGTGCTCACAAGATCTAGCTAGAGTATGTGCCGTCACATTCACCATACGACTAACATGACAAAAAAAAACAACATAGCAAAAATCATCTGCCTAAATATAGCCTCAATAAGGGTGGCGACGATTACATCAGGGTTGACAGTCATAACCCCAATTATGCGCCTTGCAATGAAATTAGCGGTCGCCTGAAGGTGCTCCCCGGACACTCGTGCAGTCCCACAAGAGTAAGACTACTCTACATTCATTATTTTCCATTGCTTGTCCCTAGTTTTCCGCCCCCAGTCCTTTCATCAGTATCCCTCTTTCGCACCTCATGGCATACCTCTTGTTCACATTGGAGTATTAATTGTACTACAAACGGACGATGATAACTCACTGAGTATTCTTGCAGTCAAACATTCATATCCTTCATGCTTGCAAACAACATGTCCTTGCGTACGAGGTCATTCCCCGGGTCTGCAATTTCATCCCTGCTCTTCAACCTATTTGCACAAACTGCACTACTAACCATTCTGACATCCTCAAATTCATGCACCGACAGGATCACACCCATTATACTTTGAAGAACCTGGCCTTCCTCAGAGGAGAAAAGCAGAGCGGATGCTTCGTTTTCGGTAGAGCTCCAACCTTCGTCAGACTCAATGTCATGGACTATTCCATCTAAGAACACCTCCTCGTCAACTTGTTATTCATTATAGTGCTATTGAAATCAGTCACGGGGGTCACTAACATAGTGCGACGAAGAAACAGACACGTATGACCAATCCACCAACGAGAGGGGGGCATCGTTGTTAAGACCAGCGCCAATGACCTCTTGGGAAGGTTACTCCTCCATTGGGGGCCTTGCGAAAGTTCCACATCGGATTCTAGTTCCTCTATGGTGTTGTGCCATTCACCACATCCGCATTTTTCACATATCCTCGCCAATGACTATCTGTAACGTCCTGTTTTTGCTTAAGATTTAAAAATCAAAATTTGGTTTTCAAATTCAAAACCTATTTTATTTATTTTTTTTCTTCCTATTTCTTTTGGGCCGGTTTCTCCCGACCCATTTCCATTTCTTTCTTCCGGCCCAGTCGGCCCGAGCCAACCGGGCCGTTTTCTTCCCCAGCCGGCCCGTCTCCTCACCCCGGCCTCTCTTTCTTCTCTCTCTCGCCCGATCTCTCTCTCCTTCTCCCTTTCCCCTCGCACGCGCCGTCGCTCTCTTTCTCTCCCCCTCTCTCGCTCGCTTCGCCCCGGGCCCTCTCTCTCGCCCGCACTCCCGCCGCCTCGCCTCGCCCAACCACCCCCTCCTCCGGATCCGCCTTCCACGCCATGGCTTTCCCATCTCCGGCTGGCTCCGCGACACCACCAAGCTGTCGCCATCACCCGAGCGCCTGGTCTTATCCTCACAGCACGGCTTTTTCTCCTCCCGCCTCCGCCACCACGCCACGGCTTTGCCCCCCTCTCTCTCGGCCATAAAAGGCCGAGCCCTTTCTTCTTCCCCTTCCGCCCCTTCTTCCTTCCTCCGCGGCCTCCGCCTCGACCTCGCCTCAAGCCCCTTCCTCCGGCGCCTGCCCCCGCCTGGGCCGCCGCCTCCTCCGCTTCCCGCCTCGGCCGACCTGGGAGCTCCGCCTCAAGTCCTCCCCGATGAGGACATCCCTCCTTCTGGATACACGTACTACACAAGACCCTCCAGATTTGGGTGTTGAACTACAAGGTCCTATGACAAGAGCTAGAGCACGTGACTTAATCTATCGTAAAATCGCTTCTAGGTCGAGTGTATTATTTGAGAACTCTATGATGTTGCCTAATAGAGATTATTTACTTGTACTCAGAATCTAGGCCTACGACAGCTTCAAGAAGGTCTCGACCACTTCAAGAAGGCCTACGACCAGTTCAAGAAGGTCTACGACCACTTCAAGAAGGCCTACGACCAGTTCAAGAAGGTCTACGACCCAGCCCGCAAGGCCTCACGACCACTTCAAGAAGGCCTACGACCATATGACTCGTTGGGAGCAATCTACGACCGTAGAGGCGAGCACAAGACTCGTTGGACACAATCTATGACCAAAGATAGTATGGGCTCCTTAAGACCATCCTAGAACCAGACCTACGACTAGATCTTTGACCGAAATACGCGACACAAGGTGTTTGCGTCACCGCTTTGGAAACTAATAAGACTTTGTAAACGTGACGAGGTCGAGTCCGTGGTTGTGTACGCCTCATCCCACTACGCACAACCCTAGGTCGACCTCCTCACGCCTCCCTATATATATCAGAGCCATAGTTTAGAGGCGGGTTTTTCTTAGATTATTCGCCAATTGCGCTTTACGCGATTATCGGTTTGAGGAACCCCACTTGTAAACTTCATCCATATCCGCAATACAATTCAGATTGCATCTACCTTGTTCTTGTGAGTTGCTTCGATTGCTTGCAGGAACCATAACCTTCGTGGTAAGGTCGATCGCGTGCAAGCGTGGTCGATAACGACAGGCGTGCGGGTGTAGCGAATTGCGAGGTGACGATCTGTTGGTCGGAAGCCTCAAAGCGCCAACGCCCTCACGACGAACCAAATCGAATCTATCGGAAGATCGGGCGCCGTAACTCATCAAGTGGTATCGAGCTAAGGTTGCCCGCTAGGTAATTTCGCTTATCCCTTTTGTGAGTTTTGTTCCATCACCTAGAGTCCGTAAAATTGCCCTACAAAAGTTTTAGATCGTAAATTATTCCATTGTCCAAACCACTTTGTGCCTTCGCAATTGTGTTTTCGGTTCCGTTGTTGAATTCGAGTCCATCGTCGGTGTCTTTGTTGCTGGTCTAGTCGTCGTAATCTAGTTTCTAGCGTCGAGTCTTTGCTGTTTCGATCGCCGAGACACCACCCCCATACGACCACCTACTCGAATTTGGCTTCTTCACCCTGGTCGGATTCGATCACCGAGACACCACCCCCATACGACCACCTACTCGAATTCGACTTCTCCACTGGTCTGAACGAACGCTGGTCGGATTCGACCACCACTCGTGTCCGACAACCCTATTTATTATCTTGTTGCTCTTTGACACCCCACCACTCGGTCGAAAACAATCGATCGGTCGGATTGTTCCCATAGCTAAAGTTCGAGAGAGAGAGAGAGAGAGTATCTTTTAATTACCTTTTACCCTCGCTCTCCGGAAAAGTTTGTGACCCATATATATCCATAGACCGTAAAAGGGTTTTGAAGAGTTTTGAGTCAAGGTCACATTCGCAAAAAAAAAAAAACCCTAGGTTGGGTTTTTGCCGTCCAAAAAAAAAAAAAAAAAAAAAAGAAAAAGAAAGCAAAGAGTGCAAAAAAAAAAAAAAAAAAAAAAGAAAGCAAAGAGTGAAAAAAAAAAAGTTACTTTGTGATTTTGGATCCAATTGTGTTTGTATCTACCCTATCCTTCCGTTTGCTTGAGCTAGTTCTAGGAACGCGTTTGGGCCAGCAACTGTGACGAGTACTGTGGACTTTTATTCAGCTTTGCTAATCTGATTTCATTATTGCTATTCCTTGCTACTAAACATTGCCTATCCGAGCCCCACACACTTTCGGCCCTCAGATTGGATCCTCGCATTCGCCTCCGCCGTGGTCATACATCCCACCTTCTCCGATCAGACCACCTGCTGCAATTTGGTAAGAAACTCATAAGAGCTTGGTAAGACGCTTGAGAGTGTGTGATTCCACCCTCCGACCACCTAATAGTGATAGGGATAATACCTTTTTGTTGTCTTTTGTCTCCTACTAACCATGTCAGGTGAAGGATTGGATGCGCAAGATTGTGTTTTGAGGGAAGAGCTCATGACGCTAATGGATGAACAACGCACTACCATTAATGAGGACATCGACAGGAAGCTTCAAGCTACCACAATCACATTACAACGCTCAATCAACGATAGTATTGCGGCGCTCACTACACGCCTCGAAAGAATGGTGAACCGACCACCAAACGTTGGTCGTGTGGAACCTCATGGTGCAGCCAATGACCATGAGTTTGATAATGATAATGAGGTTCACGACCACGATGCCTTTGATGCACGCATAACGAAATCGATCAACTTCAACCGCCAAGGTATGAGAGGTAACAATGTTCAACAACATAATGCACGTGTTAATGATGATCCATATGCTAAAGTTAAGTTCTCTATACCATCTTTTGCGGGTGCTTATGATGCTGAAATATATCTAGATTGGGAGATGACGGAGAATGTAAATTGAATGCTCACTTAGTTCCCGAAGTACATAGAGTTAGGCAAGCCACAAGTGAATTTAAAACTTTGCCATCATTTGGTGGAATAGGGTATGCACCGAAGGATTAGCGCCTACTACGTGGGAAGGTTTAAAGGTTGCTATGCGTAATAGATTTGTCCCACCTTCTTTAAACGTGATTTGCGTAATAAATTGCAGCGCTTAAACCAAGGTAATAGATCCGTAGAAGAATATTATCGAGCTACAAATTAGCATGTTGCGTTGTGATATTATTGAGGATGAGGAAGCTGCAATAGCACGTTTTTATGGAGGATTAAGACGTGAAATTCAGGACATAGTGGATTACAAAGAATACGATAGCGTCCCTAGATTGTTCCAACTTGCATGTTTGGCGTAAAAGGAATTGCGGGGGCGACAACAGAGGCCAAGGAACAACTTTGGGAGCATGTCTACACCACGACCGATCTTGGGGCAATTCAAAACAGCCCCACCTTCACTACACGGTCTGCCGCCCTCCACGAGTAGGGCGCTCAGCGACACTCCGACCACATCACATGCACCCGAGGTAAGTAAAGTTACTAGTGTACAGCTGACACCCAAGAGTTCTTCGTCGGTTGCTTCCACTGGTCGTACCACTGGGATTATTTGCCACCGTTGCAAGGGAATGGGACACGCCATGAAGGATCGCCCAAGTCGTGAGCATACCTTGCCACTACAGACGGTGGATATGTAAGTACTAGTGATATTGAGGATGAATATGTACTTGCAGCTAACATTGCAGGTGGAGGAGACGAGACAGACAATGATGCTGATGGTGTAGAGGAGCAAGTAGCTGCTGTTGACACCGAGTATCATATGAGCCTTGTTGCGCAACGAGTGCTGAGCGCACAAGTGGAGAGAGCGGAGCAAAATCAACGGCATAACTTGTTTCAAACCAGATTTCTTGTGAAAGACAGAGCCTGCAGAGTCATCATTGATGGAGGGAGCTGCAACAACCTTGCAAGCTCCGAGATGGTCGAGAAGCTTGGCTTGACCACACAACCACACCCACGTCCCTACTACATCCAATGGTTCAATTCGCGTGGTAAGTTAAAGGTAAACAAAGTTGTGAACGTGCAATTTTCAGCTGGTAATTACAAAGATAGTTCTGACTTTGATATAGTACCGATGCAAGCATGCTCTTTATTGCTCGGTAGGCCTTGGATATATGACAATGATATTTTGCACCATGGTAGAGCTAATACCTACTCGTTCTTACACAAGGGTAAGAAGATTAAGTTATTGCCTTTGACACCAGCTGAGATTTTGAAAGATGAAGAAGAGCGCGCTAAAAATGAAAGAAACACCGATAAGCATGATTCTGAAAATCAGCAAGTAGCAAAACGTGTTTTCCCACCTAAAAGGGAGAAAGTGGCGTCTAGTCCTAAGTCTGAGGGGATTAAATTGAAGGGATGTGTTATGATTGCCACTAAATCTGAACTTGCTGAAATTTGTGATAATGAGCTGCCATGCTATGCTTTGATATGCAAAAATGCCTTATACTCGCTTGAGGATATAGCTAGCTCTTTGCCTCCTCAAGCTAACCTTTGCGGGGAGTATGTGGATGTATTCCCACCGAGGTACCCGGGATTACCACCTATTCGAGGAATTGAGCATCAAATTGATTTGATCCTCAGAGCGACTTTGCCAAACCGTACGCATATAGGACCAATCCAGAGGAGACTAAGGAAATTCAATGACAAGTCCAAGATCTTTTGGACCGTGGGTACGTAAGAGAAAGCCTTAGTCCTTGTGCTGCTCCAGCTCTTTTGGTTCCTAAGAAAGACGGTAGTTGGCGATGTGTGTTGATTGCGAGCCATTAATAACATTACTATAAGGTATCGCCATCCTATCCCAAGGCTAGACGACATGCTAGATGAATTGAGTGGATCTATTATTTTCACAAAGATTGACTTATGGAGTGGTTACCACCGATTAGAATGAAATTAGGAGATGAATGGAAAACCGCTTTTAAAACTAAGTTCGGATTATATGAATGGTTAGTGATGCCTTCGGTTTAACTAATGCACCTAGTACTTTTATGCGCTTGATGAACGAGGTTTTACGCCCTTTCATTGGAAAATTTGTGGTGGTTTACTTTGATGATATTTTGATTTATAGCAAGTCACATGAGCAACACTTAAATCATATACGTGCTGTTTTTAATGCTTTGAGAGACGCACGTTTGTTTGGTAACCTTGAGAAGTGCACCTTTTGCACCGATCGAGTTGCATTTCTTGGTTATGTTGTGACACCACGTGGCATTGAGGTGGATGAGACAAAGATTGTAGCCATCCAAAGTGGCCGACGCCTACTCTCGTGTCACAAGTGCGAGCTTCCATGGCCTTGCCGGATTCTATCGGCGCTTTGTGCGGATTTCAAAGACTATTGCCGCACCATTGAATGAATTGACAAAAAAGGAGTGCCTTTCCAATGGGGACCTGCACAAGAGAAGGCATTCAACTTGTTAAAAGAGAAGCTCACCCAAGCACCCCTACTCCAACTCCCTGATTTTGGTAAGACTTTTGAAATTGAATGTGATGCCAGTGGGATTGGGATAGGTGGTGTATTGATTCAAGAAGGTAAACCAGTTGCATATTTCAAATGAAAAACTAAATGGGCCTAGTTTGAATTATTCCACCTATGATAAGGAATTGTATGCTTTAGTTCGAGTGCTTCAAACTTGGCAAGATTATCTATGGCCCAAAGAATTTGTCATACATTCGGATCATGAATCGCTAAAACATATTAGAAGTCAAGCTAAACTGAATAAACGACATGCCAACTGGGTAGAATTTATTGAGTCATTCCCATATGTTATAAAGCATAAGAAAGGTAAGGATAATGTGATTGCTGATGCGCTCTCTAGACGTTATACCATGTTATCTCAACTTGACCATAAGATTTTTGGTTTGGAGGCCATTAAGAGTTTATATGTCACCGATTTGGACTTTAAGGAAGTGCTTTGAACATTGTAAAGAAGGGAAGACATGGAATAACTATGTGATGAATGATGGTTTGGTCTATCGTATAACAAGCTATGCGCCCAAACTAGCTCTGTTCGCCTTTTGTTGTTACAGAGGCACATGGAGGAGGATTGATGGCGCATTTTGGAGCAAAAAGACAGAAGATGTGCTGGCCACCCACTTCTTTTGGCCAAAGATGAGGCGTGATGTCGAGCGCCACGTAGCTCATTGCACTACATGCAACAAAGCTAAGTCCCGCCTCCTTCCACATGGACTTTATATGCCTCTTCCTATTCCTAGCGCCTTGGGAGGATATTTCTATGGATTTTGTTTTAGGATTGCCTAGGACAAAGAGGGGGAGAGATAGTATATTTGTAGTAGTGGATCGATTTTCTAAAATGGCACATTTTATATCTTGTCACAAGAGCGATGATGCTACAAACATAGCTGATTTGTTTTTCAGGGAAATCATTCGCTTACATGGAGTGCCCAATACTATTGTCTCTGATCGCGATGCTAAGTTTTTGAGCCACTTTTGGAGATCGCTTTGGAATAAATTGGGGACAAAGTCTGCTGTTTTCTACCACGTGTCATCCCCAAACTGATGGACAAACGGAGGTTGTCAACCGCACGTTATCCACCATGTTGCGGCTGTTTTAAAGAAGAACTTGAAGATGTGGGAAGAGTGTTTACCGCATATTGAGTTTGCTTATAATAGGTCAAGACACTCCACCACCAAGGTAAGTCCGCTTGTAGTGTATGGTTTTAACCCCGTGCTCCTATTGATTTACTACCTTTACCAACCTCTCAAAAATAAATCTAGATGCTAAGAAGCGTCGCATTTATTCTCAAGTTGCATGAGACCACTAAAGAGAATATAGAGCGATGACCAAAAGTATAGGGTTGCTGAAATAAAGGTAGGAAAGTTGTCAAAATTGAACCAGTGATTTAGTTTGGGTTCATTTGAGAAAGGATAGATTTCTAATTAAGAAAATCAAAGTTGATGCCTAGAGTCACAGGACCGCTTTAAAATAATTAAGAAGATAAATGATAATGCATATCGCTTAGAATTACTCGCAGATTTTGGGGTTAGCCCACATTTAACATTTCAGATTTGAAACCATACGTGGGAGAAGAAGATGAGCTTGAGTCGAGGACGAC
This sequence comes from Hsuehochloa calcarea, assembly GCA_036346395.1. NCBI lineage: Eukaryota > Viridiplantae > Streptophyta > Magnoliopsida > Poales > Poaceae > Hsuehochloa > Hsuehochloa calcarea. The sequence continues at coordinate 7,106 of JAYEVG010000049.1, read as the reverse complement.
TCCAATTCAAGAGGGGAGTATGATGAGGACATCCTCCTTCTGATACACGCACTACACAAGACCCTCCAGATTTGGGTGTTGAACTACAAGGTCCTATGACAAGAGCTAGAGCACGTGACTTAATCTATCGTAAAATCGCTTCTAGGGTCGAGTGTATTATTTGAGAACTCTATGATGCTGCCTAATAGAGATTATTTACTTGTACTCAGGAATCTAGGCCTACGACCAGTTCAAGAAGGTCTACGACCACTTCAAGAAGGCCTACGACAGTTCAAGAAGGTCTACGACCACTTCAAGAAGGCCTACGACTGGCTTCAAGAAGGTCTACGATCAGGCCCAAGGCCTACGACCACTTCAAGAAGGCCTACGACCATATGACTCGTTGGGAGCAATCTACGACCAGAGAGGCGAGCACAGTACTCGTTGGACACAATCTATGACCAAAGATAGTATGGGCTCCTTAAGACCATCCTAGAACCAGACCTACGACTAGATCTTTGACCAAAAATACGCGACACAAGGTGCTGCGTCACCGTTTTGGAAACTAATAAGACTTTGTAAACGTGACGAGGTCGGAGTCCAGGTTGTGTACGCCTCATCCCACGGCCGCACAACCCTAGGTCGACCTCCTCACGTCTCCCTATATATATACAGTAGCCGCCATAGTTTAGAGGCGGGTTTTTCTTAGATTATTCTGCCAATTGCAGTTTCGCCGATTATCGGTTTGAGGAACCCCACTTGTAAACTTCATCCATATCCGCAATACAATTCAGATTGCATCTACCTTGTTCTTGTGAGTTGCTTGATTGCTTGCGGGAACCATAACCTTCGTGGTAAGGTCGATCGCGCAAGCGTGGTCGATAACGACAGCGCAAGGGTGTAGCTAATTGCAGGTGACGATCCGTTGGTCGGAAGCCTCAAAGCGTCAACGCCCTCACGACGAACCAAATCGAATCTATCGGAAGATCGGGCGCCAGAACTCATCACTCCTCTCTCCTCCGCCCGCCGGCCGCGCTTCTCGGCAACGCCCCGCCGCCCCGAAGCGCCTCTCCGACGCCGCCTCCACTCCGTCGCCGGCCGCTTCCTCAACAAGACCCCACCTCGGCGACCTCGCGGTCGAGCACCCCTTCACCGCGCGCCGCCCAAAGTCGTCGCGCCTCTCCTCCCCTCTCCTCCCTCCGGTCTCCGTTGCGCCGCTCGGCTCTCTGCGCCGTCGCTCCCACATTGCCTCTCCCCTCCTCCGCCATCCGGCGACACCGCCGCCTCCACGGCCCGCCGCCCCCTGATCGCCGCAACACAGACACCCCCCCTTCTCTCTTCCCCGGCCACACCCGGCCGTCTCTCTCTCTGCCTCTGTATCTCTCTCTCTCTCTCTCTCTCTCTCTCTCTCTTCGGCAGTGGAGCAGTAGAGTGGAGCAGCAGTGGTTTGTGTTTTGTGTTTTGCAAATTGGAATGTGTGTATATTGTGTATGATTATTTGTGTATGCTTTTGAATCGTCGCGGAGTCGGCATTTGGAATCGTGTATTGAGATTTGTATGTCGGTATTGAAGATTTGTGTATTGTCGATGTATTGCTTTTGTATTGCGAATTTGTGTATGCAGTGTAGTTTTGTGTATGAATTGAGATCGGTATATTGAGATTTATTTGTTGATCTTGAAAATATTTGTTTAGGTTGTGCAGGGTAGTCGTGGAGCGATATTTGTGATTTGTGTATTGAGAGTTGTTGTATAGCGATTGTGTTTTGTATGGCATTTGTGTGTTGTATTATTTTGTTTGACTCGATCGACTAGTAGTTTTTCATTTTGGCGAAAACGTTTCCAAAACATTTGTTCTCGATGATTTTGCTACGACTTGCGATGAATCGATTAACCGTTGTTAGTGGTTAACTCGCCGATTGCCAAGTACTAGTAGAACTATCATTTTCGATTTTAGTTGAGAGCTATCGATTAAGAGCGCAATTTGTAAAATCTCGGGAAATCGAGGTTATGCAAATGACCTTCGTAATCGTCTCTGCAATCGTGTCTATTTTAGTTAAAACTTATTTATTCAAATTTTCTGCGTTGCGTAAAATGCTTTAAAATAAACTGGCATTTCCTCAAAATATTTTGGAAGGCTATTCGAGATTAACCTGTTAATCTCGACAGCTTACTTTGAAAACCTAATTAATAATCTTGTAATCCTATCCAGTATTCGTCGGTCCAAATATTGTTTATCCCTTTTTATCCCTGTTCAAAAGTCGTCTTTAATAAAATGATTTACGGTCTTATTAAGTTATCCGGTATCCTAATCTTGCCCGTTCAGCGGCATCCGAAGTGAAGTATCGCTGAGATAGTTCATTCGACCTTGTCTCCCCTTTGTTTTCCTCGGTAGAGTATCTCCGCTTTTATCTCGTGTACTCAGCTGATCGTTTGACCTTGTCAAACATTCCCGCCTCGCTGAATCTCGTCTCTTCAGCTCGTTCATCGTAAAACTTATTTAAAGTGCTTTGTTTATATTTGGTCTTCTGGAAGTTCTTTGGATTTATTTGTTGTTCTTGCTTGTATTGCGTAAATAGGAGTCGGAGTCCCAAAGAAGCAGCGACTCAAGAAGGATCAAGATTCGGATAAAGACGCCGACCCGGAACTCAAAACCCCTGGCAGAGAAGGCCCTGAGTAAGATCAAGGCCGCGATAATCTGACCCAGGCGAGTCAATGCTTTGATCATTCCGAACCTACATTTTTATGCAAACTATGTTTATTTAAAATAGCAAAGTTGCATGCTTTAATTTTGTAAACACTGATATGTTAAAGCTTAAGGTAGTTAAATACCCATTTGTTGATTAATTACTTATTAAGCCTTCCTTTGATAAATTGAATCCAGTATCCTTTGTCACCCTAGTAAATATATGGTAATACTAGTATAGGTTGTACTTAAGCGACATGCTAGTCTTGCTTAAGTACCGGGACAATAACTGTCCCGATCATCATCCTTTAAACATGAAAAATGGTTTTGGGCAGTCATTGGATGTAGATGACTGGTGCGTTGTGTTAATTGGTTTTCCTTCCCAAAACCCTAAACAACTTGCTAGTACCACATCTGGACGGATGGAGAGAATTGTGGGTGCAGACGTAGCACGAGAATGGTTGGTATGTGGTATGAACCGTCCAGATGAATTAAGGACTTAATCTTGTCATGACCTCCTGTGTAAAACAAGTACAACCGCAAGTCTGCAAAGTGCAACTTGGCTTAGTAAAACTTTCAAACCTTGAATGTCGTCTCGCATGGTGGGAAAGAGGGAATGTGCAGCGGCGGGGCGTATCTTTGGCTTGAATGGGACACGAACACGGTGAAGTTTGCCGATCGAGAGGGTAGGTTGACTCTCCATTCAACTACCCTGATCATTTGAGGTGAACATCCCGCACAACGTATAGGCGTAACCCCATATAGGTGAGATGACTAAGGGGCAAGATAGTTCAAGCGTTCTTTGTGACGATCGCTCAACTACATGACTAAGGAATCATGTGGAGAAACGAGTATGATTATCTCTTGTGGGTACAATGTACAACCTCTGCGAGTCTAAACTGCTTTAAGCAACCGCGCCTTCTCATCAAAAGCGGACATGGGAACTTAACCTGAGTTAGTTCTATTTCAAAAATCTTTGTGGGTGGAATGGAAATGTGTTGGGCTCATCCAGCCCTTGTTTTGGATTTTCCTGGGTAGCCTTACTCAGTGCTAATAATCGGTGGACGTAACCATTATCCAAATTAAGCATAAGGTGGAGGTAACCTTCGCTGTTAGTTAATATTGCACTTACTCTCTTTAATAAAAATGCACTTTGTTTAAAATGCTAAGTCATAGGACTTTGTAATTATGATAATTGAAAATGTTGCTTTAGCAAATAAAAGAACCTGAGCCATCTTTGTTAAGCCTTGCATGTATACTATTGCATTCTGTGTGTTGGCTCGCGAGCACGGTAGTTGTGCTCATTCTCGCTCTTTCCCCCAAACCCTCAGAAGCAGGAAATTTTGGAGAGTTCGATTACTACGAGGACCCAGATGTCGGAAGACCCAGGAGTTCTTGAAGCGTAGTTTAGTTCTTAGTTGTTCTAGTCTCGCCCCAGTCTAGCTGACTCCGCTGGTACCTAGGTGCGTCCTATATTATCTGAGTTTTCGGGTAATATCGGATGTACACAGGTTTCCCCAGTCACTTGCCTGTGGAGAGATGTGTTCTCACCCTTTTTGCTTCCGTTGTCGCTTCCGCTACTTTTGTGATGTAATCATTTAGCCTGTTCGTCCCTTATTGTAAAACTTGACCCGATACGGTCTATGTAAACTCTGATGTGTTAAATTAATGAATGGTATGGTTTTACGCCATTGTATGAAATAATTCAGTGATGTATCCGTGAGTGCTATCTCTTGATCAGGGGAATATACATTATTCATGAGAGGATTCGGATTAGAAAATCCGGTCCGACAGAGTGGTATCGAGCATTGTATCGTAGGATCTTTAGTTAGATCTAGTCGAGCCTAAGGACTTGAGTCCTATTTTCAAAATTTATGAAAAGCTTTGGCAAAATATAATGTATTTATTGCTCTTACTCATCTATCTTAGTTCCTTACTTCCCCTGACTTCACTTGAGTTTGTACTCAGTCTGATTCCCTCGTTTGTTTCAAAAATTTGTAGATGGCAACCCGTAAATCGATGCTCCATGGGACTTTTGCTCTCATGAAGAAGGCGGAGTTGAATTAATGGATATTCTCCACCAATTCATGCATCACACGGATTACCTCATAAGCCTATCTTCAGAGGCCGAAAGACTCAAACCCTGGACCAAGAGTCATGGACCATGGAGGTTTTCCTCTATGCCAGAGAGGGTGAGTTCATCGCTCACACCTTTAGACCCGAGACCTCCAAGAGCAGTTGTTCTGAAGCAGTCCAAGACGCAGCACGCTTCGCCTTCAAACGCCCGAGCCAGATGCACCTAGATCTTCTGCGAGAAGCGCCCTTCTACTACTACCCTCTCCGGGAAGGAGGCCGATCCCAAGTCTTCGTCGTCATGTGGGAGTAGTTAGCTTAGTTTAGCTAGCGATTGCTTCTTGTGCGATCTTTTGGTTGCAAGCACTCTTTGTTTCCTTCTTTTGTAGACGATGCGTGTGTATCTTGTGTCGTGACTTAGCATAGCCTATATGCTGTGTTTCTGGAGTCATGTAAACACTTAACCTCCTTAATATAATGCAGCCATTCTAGGCTTTGTATTGTATTTGATCGTTTTTCCTCGTTTGATTTGAATTCCTTTTTGTTGTGCTCTAGAGGGCCAGTGAACCCTCATATATCTCCTCTCGATCTTATCTGAGCTGTTTTCCTCAGATGGCACCAAAGAGGCCAACAGCCCAAGGAAATGGTGTCGATTGTAAAGGAGTTGTCGTTGTGAAGGCCACAAGATAGTTATCCTCGATGGTCAAGATTTCTCGTGACTCATCATTCAATCAATCAAGCTGACCAGTCACCAGGAGCCCCAATGCCAACTCTGCGCTCAAGTGGGATTGTTTTCCGTACTCCCCGCTCCGCCGATCGATCTGCAGCAAACAACCCCGCAGCTAACCTATACTGTTTCAGCTGCGGAGATAAAGGGCACTTCGCCAATAAATGCCCCCAGAAGAAGCTTCGCCTTGCACGTGGTGCAGAAGACGACAGAACAGACCATGCCACCCGTCCACCTCAAGAATTGCTCAAGGATAATGGTACCGTTGCACCAGGAAGACCCCTGAGGGACAACATCTGCTTCCATTGTAAGAATCCGGGACATTTCGCCAACGGATGCCCCCAAAGGAAGCAAGGTCAAAGGATCAACTGTTTCCATTGCGGCAACCTAGGACACCATATGGAAAGTTGTCCCCAGCGGAATCTTGAAGAACCCACAAGGAACGTCATCATCATCAACCTCAACCGTGACAACGAAGAACTCATCAGGAGTCGCAGCGGAAAGCAAGTTGTACTGCTTTGAAGTTCTACTACGGACTCGAAGCCCGTCAATCGCTTGCTTGGAATGTGGCAAGGCAGGACATGTCGCCCAATTATGTCCTCCATTAAGGCAAGTTGCAAGGGAGCATGTTTCGCATGTGGAGAATTCGGACACTATTGCTACTCGTGTCCAGGTTCCCTCTTTGTCCCAATGAGAACACCATCAATCGAAGATTGCCACAGAACCAAGTAGCATGCACATCGTTGTGGAGAAAAGGACACCGAGGCAAACCAATGTTGTGTAAGTGCCCCAATTGTGAGAAAGATCACCAAATACGGTGAGTGCCCGATGAGTAAAGTCATGTGTTTTCTGCGAAGGTCAAGACCATTGCCCCAAAGATTGCTTCATCGTCCAATCCGATCAAGGCGATCGAGTTACAAAGGACACATTTTCAAGTCATTGCAAGACTCATCATAAAGGGGAATGGCAAAGATAACCAATGTCGGACTTGAAGATAATAGCCGATTGCACCAAGTGCCGTGCAGTACCTCGATGAGAAGGAAAGAAGTGAGATTGTTCTCCGCCCTCCTCACCCGTCAAGCGACTGCGGTCACGAGAACCCAAGAGCTCATCTTATTGCTTCAGCTGTGGAGAAAAGGGGCATTTCGCCAATAGATGCCCTCAACCAGTCACCCCGGTGAGGTTCAACTTCAAAGCCACACCAACTCAAGGCGGACTTGATTGCAAGTAAGAGTCGTCGGACCTCGCAAGCATCAAGAGCATTTCGCCAAGCGTAACCAAGGTCAAGTGAACCACATCACAGTTGAAGAAGCCCAGAACTTCGTAATGAGAGTGCGCTCCCGTCTCATCTGGGTAGCCAATCTAGGGGTCGAGATTCCGTTTAAGGAGGGTAGGTTTGTAACGTCCTGTTTTTGCTTAAGATTTAAAAATCAAAATTTGGTTTTCAAATTCAAAACCTATTTTATTTATTTTTTCTTCCTATTTCTTGGGCAGTTTCTCAGGCCCATTTCCATTTCTTTCTTAGGCCCGATCGGCCCGGAGCAAGCCAGAGTAGTTTTCTTCCCGTAGGCCCGTCTCCTCACCTGGCCTCTCTTTCTTCACTCTCTCGCCCGATCTCTCTCTCTTCTCCTTTCCTCGCAGCGC
>JAYEVG010000061.1:0-346074 GCA_036346395.1 Hsuehochloa calcarea | reverse complement strand
TTGTCGTTTCACGCGTTTCGACAAAGTTACTGAGCTTATCGCTCGGGGCGGTCCGACGGTCCTTGCACGGCGGTCCGACCGGTCCCATATCGGTCGGACCTACCATCCGGGGCGGTCGGACCGGCGATGACCAAAAGTGTTCAAATCGAGTGGGCCAAAAATAGGTGTTGTAGACAAGTAAGGGGATCCCAATGCACTTGATCTCATGATTTTTGGAGCCTCGGTGAAAAGTTCTATTGGTTTAAAGTTTCCGAAGGTTTCGGATTTGGGAGCTTGAATTTCGGCTAAGTCTTATAGGCGGTCCGACCGCTCACGAGGAGCGGTCCGACCGCCATGGGGCGATCGACCGGCTCACCCGAGCGTCGGACCAGAACTACTTGAACGTCGGCCACCGTGGTGATGTTGTTTTGTTAGGTCAAAGTCATTGGTTTCATGGCATATGATTTGCATGATGCATGTTTTGACTAACATGGGTCAAGTTGTGAAGAACTTGTTCCCGAATTCGTGTTTTCTTGTCTGTGGTTGTGCAGTGGCTTGGTGGTCAACGACGGTCAACGCGAGGAGAATCGGACTAGACTTGAAGAGTTGAGGTCCGAACGATCGACGATGCGGGTGAGGTCAACAACTCAAGCGTGACACAAGATGGACAAGGGTGACCTATTGGCGAATCCATGACGCATGGTGAAGCGGTTTAGGTCAAAGGTTAAAGACGGCGCTTCGCGGCGTGCGTGTGTGACCCGCTTGTTAGTGGGCCTTAACGGAGCCCAATTAAGTCAAACCCTAAGAGTTTTAGGCCTCCACTATAAATAGGAGGAGATGGTGGTGCACCTCTCTCTCTCGCCTTTTATGTTTTCAAAACCCTAATTGTCTTTAGGGGAGTTGAGGTGGAGGCAAGGGCTCTTGATGGTTTGTGGAGAATTTCGTGATCTTTGATTGTCCACTGATCCATGATGGTGTGGATGTAATCCAAAGAACAATCACGAAATCAATCTATGCAAGGTTTGCTTGAGATAAGTCTCTTTTAGTTCTTGCTTTCAATTTGGTGATTTTAGGGCTTTCTTTGATCCGCGAGTTTGTGATTGATTCTTTCACGTGAATTAGCTTGCTGTGATATGTGTGAATCTATCTAGCATCATCTTGATCATCAATCTCTCACGAACAAGCTTTAGGATCAAGTTTTCGTTCTTGCCCGGTTTTAGACCTTCTGTTAATCAATTGACAATTGCTCAAGATCGTTCCAAGAATTATCATAATATTCGATTGGAATAGGTCCTCAATAGCATATAGAAGGTGTGTGCAAAGTTTCATAAAGATTGGAGTTGAGAATCAAAAGTTTCACCTAATTGTAACTTCGCCATCGGGCCGATTTATCTTGGCGATCGGTTCGAGTCGGCCGTCGACCATTGGTCATCACCGGCCGATCGATTTTGAGCGGTCCGACCGCCAGCACAACGCCGGTCAGACCGCCGCAATCGGTCCGACCGGTTGAGTATAACGGTCAGACCGCCCGTGCTGTGAGTCTTGGTAATCTTAGTTGATTTTGTTATATTGCTTAGGGGTTTAATTGAATTCAATATTAGTCTTCCAACAGATCGTATATTGATCTTCATAGCTTTCTAATAGCTACCGGAGTTAAATTGTATTGAGTTCATAATTTGTGAAAAGTGAGCGTGCTCCTATTCACCCCCTCTAGTCGCTTTTACTGGTCCAACAAAGATCCTCTCTCCGGGATGTCTTCGTGTCTCCTTCTCCTCCTTGCCCTTTAGCTTGGGGCATCCGGAGCGAATGTGGTTTGGCTCACCACATTCAAGCATGTGATAGGTCCACTTCTCCTCCTATTCCTCACCTTGTTATACGCTCGTGAATTTGGTGGAAAGGAGGCTAAGTCATCCTCTGCGGTTTCTCTAGTTGCTCATCACTTAAGGAATGTAAGCGATAATGAAAAACCGGATGAGCTACAATCAAGAGACTCGAAGAACAACCCTTGGATTTGTCGACCACTAATGCCATCGACTGCTGTCTGGGGAGACGCGAGATAAAGTCAATCTCATGCGTCTTCAACCTCGAGTAAAGCTTATCCATGGTAAGCTCACTCATGACAGAGGTTGTCATTGATGGAAGTGATCTTCATTCCCTGCACCTTCACATCAAGAGCACCTGTCGTGGCGTGCATTCTCGCACTCGAAATACCAGTCAACAAATAGCGGAGATCATGAAGAATCTTAGAGAATCTTCCCCACACTCATCCAAAGACTCACCAGCCTCTGTAACCTTGGTTGGTAAAGCCTTTACGACAAGGTTTTCTTGGCCTACAGCCATGTATGATGCTAAGGAGGTGGTTAAAAAGTGTGTCCAGTGCCAATTTCATGGTAGACAAATACACCAACCAGCTCAAGCATTACGCACAATACCTCTTTCTTGGCCTTTTGCGACACTGGGTCTCGATATCCTAGGACCGTTTCCCCAAAGCTCCAGGAGGTTTCGAATTCCTTTTGTGGCTATTGACACGTTCACAAAATGGATTGAAGCTGAACCCGTAACTGGGATAACATCGGAAGCGGCAAAAAGGTTCATGATGAGATGCGTAATTAGCCGATTTGGAGTTCCGAGTCGGATAATTACGCATAATGGTAAACAATTACGCAAGTGCAAAATTTCAGGAATTTTGCGACGAGTTGGGTACCAAATTATGCTATGCTTCATTGCACATCCCAAAGCAACGGGCGGTCGAGCGATGCAAACGGCCAAATAATGCGAGGAATTAAAACCCAGTCTTCGACTCGACCTTATTAAGCGCTCGGGGGCTTGGGTACAAGAATTACCCTCCGTGTTATGGGCAGTTCGTACGACCACCAGTCGAGCAACAGGAGAAACACCGTTTTTTCTAGTATTTGGAGCCGAAGCCATGCTTCCTCCGGAGCTAAAATTACGGTCGACACGAGTTGAAACTTTCAACAACTCAGACCAGGAACAACTTCGAGCAGATGACATTAACCTACTCGAAGAAAGGAGAAACCTAGCCTTAATCCGTTCGGCAGTCTACCAACAAGCCCTGCGCAGATACTATGATCGTAAGGTCCAACCTCGCAGCCTTGCTGTAGGTGACTTGGTATTGAGGCTCGGCCAATCCAAGTCTAATCGAATAAACTTTCCCCAAATGGGAAGGTCCTTACACGATGGGTCGGTAACCCGGCGTGGTCGGCATGCGACTAGCGATGGAAGATGGACGGTGTTCTCTCAAACTCTTGGAACATCGACCGCCATTCATAAATTCTATGTGTGACCAATTTCTCAGGCAATAAAAGTCCAGGTTCTTTCTACTTCTCTTGCCTTATTTTTTGAGTAGTGCTTTTTTAATCTTTCGACTATGATACAAAAACACCTAGTTTTCTTTATACTGGTCGAAAAACAAGTAACATCATCTAGTCGAAACTTCTCCTATCTGCATGTGGTTCTGCCCACTAGAAGGAATTTCCTAGCATCGACTCGTTACTCATTTTTCAGCCAATACAAAGAGCTCGGGTTTTATCCAGTCGAAATGTTCTCAGAGCCAACTCTCTCAATCTTAGTTTATTTTTTCAGTGATTTCCAAAAAATATTCTAAGTAGAGTACACTTGATATATTTATTCGACCACCTTTGATGTACTCGTTTCGTTTGGACTGGTCGAAGGAAGAGACACACCTAGTCGAAGTTTTTCCTCTCTGCATGTGGTCCTGCCCACTAGAAGGAACTTCCTAGCGCTGCTCAGTCTCCTACTTTTTGCTACTGGAAAAGACTTATCGAGTCCATCAGAAAAGGGCGAACGAATTATTAAAGTCCTCTAGAAGTTTGCTTAACTCAAGTTGCTGTTCTTGGTTTGATTAAACTAGTCGGAGATGGTAACATCATCTAGTCGAAGCCTTTTCTCTCTGCACGTGGTCTTGCCCACTAGAAGGAACTTCCTAGTGTCGAGTCGTTTCTACTCTTTCGACCAAGTGCTTGACAACCATAACAAAAACTATAAGTTAAACAAACCTCTCTTTGTTTTCAGAAACCCCATTTCAAACACTATTTACTTAGATTGTATAAACAATCTAAGCAAATAGTCGGGGGCTAGGATAAAGTTATTAATTTGACATCAATTCTTAGTCTTTTATTCGTTTATTATCTTTTGAGTTACTAACTACTCGACAAGATGATTTTCAGGAAATAAGATGGATCATATATTACTCATTAACAGAAATTGTCTGCCTTACAAAGTAGTCACAAGATTACTCTGAAGGGGGAGAGCCTAGCTGCATTTCCTCTGCCACCTTTTTACCAACTGACTGCATTTCCTCAATCAGACGACTTGCCTCTGATTCAGGACAGTCGAAGTCGGCTTCGATTGGTTTAACATTAAGGCGGGGGTCTTGAGCTTTAAGTTTCGCCAAAGCGTAACTTCATCGCAGCTTCATCGCCTCCTTATTGATTCAAATTTTGATTAGTCTTCAGTGGTCACCATTTCTTGCAATTTTCCGACTTGTTCCCCAATGGTACTTGTGTGAGCAGCTATGGTATCTTCTCGAGGAGTTTTTCTCTCAGAATGTAGCTCACTAAGCACATTGTTCAGGAGAGTGATGTTGCCTTGAAGACTAGTCTTCATCGATTCCATCTCCTGCTGGGTACAAGTCGAGGCCTCGCGAAGTTTCTTGTTTTCGACCACTTGTTCTGAAAAGAATAAAATCGGTCAAACGAAAATAAACTTCTGGAGGAAGATAACACAAAGATAATTATAGGTAAAAGCATTTCTTACCTACTAATTGAGAATCCAGTTTCTTAACCTCTTCTCGATGGGAAGCAATGGTTTCAGTGTGCTTTTTCTCCCATGCTCTGATGTCCTCTGCATTCATCTTAGCGATGCGGATGGACTCATTGTAGATCAAGGTTTTTTCTTGGATTTCAGCCTCGAGGCTTCTCAATTGGACAACAATTTCTGAACAAGAAATTGGCATTAGAAAAGGGAAAATACTCAAAAAGGATAACAGGTAAAGATTTACTTACCTGTTAATTGAGTTCTAAGACCCTCGAGTTCTTGATCCTTATTCGCGGTAATACGGGAAAACTCCTGAATGACCAAAGCTTTTTCTTGAACTTCGTTCGAGCTTCCAGATCTCTTTTCTTTATCCGAGAAGAAAGGAGAGTCGGGTAAAGGTTAAAGATCAAAAGCGCCTTAAGTTCGTAACTTCTTCGCTTTATTTTTTCCTGCAATCTTTAGATGCAGAGAGTCTCTCAAGTCTATCCGAGAGGACTAATACTGTTCCTTAGCCTCCTCGACTCTTCTTTTTCATAGTCGAGTGAGTCACTAAGGTCTTCGTATCACTGTTTAACCTACAAAGAACAGGAACGAAGATAAACATCAGCCGAATGGTTGTAAGTACTTCTACAACTACCGACCTAGTCGTAAGTTTTTCTACGACTACGATATGGTTGTAAGTCTTTCTCGACCACTACAGTTGTAAGTAGTCGTAAGCTTTTTACGACTAGTACTTTGTCATGAGTTTCTTCCATGACTATTCTCGTAAAACATTATACGAGTATTTAAGTCGAAAACAATTATGAATGATAAGTGACTTACCATCTCTCCGCCTCTTGCAGTAGTTCTTTCTCCTGTCTTAGCTCTAAAAGTTGTCGATGATACTCACCGACAACAAAGAATTTGCTCTAGAGCTTTCGCAAAAAGAAAACAAAGGAGAAGAGAAGGAAAGTCACATATATAAGTATTTTGAAGATACTTACATTCATAGTCGCCCTAGCAAACATCGAATATACAAGGTCCGGTTCTGCGACTTATCTATCCTCGCGACTTTGTCCCACCACACCTTCTCGAGGCGCTCGTTATCAAAAGTATTCTCCGTATTGGGAATATCTTTGGGATGGGGACTCGGTCACGAGATCTATGTGAGAGGACCCTCGACGGAGGCAGCCCAAAGAAGTCACCACGTGGTTGAAATTTTCTCCTTCGGTTCTCAGAACTTCCCTTTGGGTAGGGAAGGAGCCTCCTACAATTTCCTTCCCGAGCGGTGCACAAGTGGTCACCGCCTTGACCGAGGCTTCCACGGCCGCCTTTGTTGTTTCTACGACCTCGAATCGTAGCGGTCACCTCAACGATAACACCGCTACTTCAAGGGTCGTGCTACAACTTCAGCAGATATGGAGTCACTCGAGTCTCGACTTCATCGCCACTGGGCCAAGGGTGATGTTGACCACCTCCATTGCCACCTCCTCGATGTGAAGGATGGCAATGGACTTCTCAAATGAAGCATTCCCGGGACCAAGAAGTCGATGAAATAAAGAAAAGCAAATCAAAGTGTGAAAAGAAAAGGTAAATGTCGTTCTTACACTTTAGTAAATTTCACATACCTCTGCACTCGGTCTTAACCAGAATTTTGGGGCAATCCTCCCAACGGAGGACCTTTTCTTCTCCGCGACCACGTCCCGTCGAGGTTCAACAATCGGCTCGATTTACCACGCCCGTCGTAGAGTTTGGACAGAACCGAGCTCGGTTTCCGTTTCTCTGGATGGCGAAATCGCCTCGACCATCCCAAAAGCAACACCGCCTCTCGCTTGCGAGTTGTGCCGATGCAAAGATCGTCCTTCATAAAAGACACAAAATCTTTCCAATTCTCCTTTTCCAGTTGCCTAACAAAACTAGGAGTGGCGTAAATCGCGAAAGATTCTTTATCATAACGTAGGATACCTTAGCCTTGCGAGGTTTGCGCTTAGAGATTCACCGCCTCAACCTCCTGGCTCGATAGTGCGCCCTCGGCCAGATATAGCTACAATGCCGCAGCCTTGTAGAGGGTCCGGTCGAAAGACCGAGCTTGAGCTTGCTCCCCTTTGTCTCAGATTTTACAAGTCGACGCCTCTTGGAGGGAGGAGCCGAGCCTTTATCTTTCGACAACCCAATAATAGTCATCAGTACGACTTCTTCGTCGTCCTGACGATTTTCCATGCCTACTTTCTGTAAAGCAAAACAGAAAAAGAAGAATGACTAATTAGTCGTAAGTTTTTCTACGACAAGTACCAAGTCGTAAGTTTTTCTACGACTCTTTCCTGATCGTAAGATATTCTATGATCATCTTTAGTCGTAAGTATCTTCTACGACTATAAAGTCCTAAAGAAAGAATCAACTTTTGATTACCTTTAGGCGCCTATCCTTTCATCTCGCCGCAATGACTTGAGGAACCTCCTGAGTGGTGGAGACTTCATGAGATGAGTCGACTCTAGAGTCAACCTCAGCCTGTGAAAGATCTGTTTAAACAGATAAGAACATTAGACAAGGTTGAGAAAGACCAAACCGAGAGCTAAGTCGACAATTACTTACCCTCCTCGTAGTCTCTGGTGGGGTCTCCTCTTCCCGAGTACCTCCACATAGGAGATTGCTCGTTTCTTCAGAGGACTAATTCTACAGTGTGATGAAATCCTTCACCACATGCCATCCGTCACCCTTCTTCCTTCAAGTCCTTAATAGCTTGAATATAAGGGCTAATCCATTGATATCTTCGTGGGTTGAGTCCCATGAAGATTTCTTTTCAAGCGACCTTCCCCCAAAGAAAGGTCGCCTTGAGGTGACCTTCCAAGAGAACCACCTCTTCCAAATTTCTACCACGAAGACCGGTGAAACTCGAATATACTCCTTCGACTTCGAGTCGTGGAGCTTGAGATCATGAGCTTCCGGCGTTTCCGGTTTGTCGAGCCATCCCATAATAATATTGAAACACTCGAGATCCGCCGGAATCCCTGTGCGCGCCGCATGATACACGAACACACTCAACATGGTAATGGAATTGGGACCTAAGTTCACCGGTTCCACCCCAAAGTGTTCGAGTACTACTGTAAGAAAGGGGTGGCGAAATCAAGGCCGCACTCACAATACGCTTGGAAGACGGAATTTGCCCATTTTCCCCGATGGCCGATCTTTGCCGATAGTGGAATCCACTTCACCGAGCCTTCTCGAATCTTCCCAAGATCGACCAAGATCTTGATCTTAGCGCATCCATCTCCGATTCCTCCCATTCGTAAACTCTCTTGGCCATTTCGCCGTAAGCAAGAAGTTTTTAATTGGGTTGGCGGCGGAGAAGATGAAACCTAGTCGAGGATGGAGAAAGCAAGAGCTCAAGAACAATGGAGTGATTTGGGGAAAGGTAAAATCCAAGTCTACCTCCCGTAAGTTTTTATAATCAAGACGATCTCCGCCGCTTCGAAACCGCCTCGGCTATAGGTCTATGAGAGATGGTTGTACCGCCGGAACCGCTTCATCGGACAAGTCTATGAGAGCGGTTGCAATTCCCTGATGGTCCGCTCGAGAAAAATAGGTGCGATTGTCACCTCCAGCGAAATTACATTCTTGACCAAGTCTTTCTAGTCGAAGGAAGTATCAATCGGAAGAGTTTTTCTCCGATTCCCTACTACGACCACCGCATTCGGTCGTAGGGTTTTTATGACTTTTGATAGTCGTAAGCAACCTTCCGACCAAGCAAATTCCTGGTCAAAGCAAAGACTCAAATGTCGAAGAGTTTTTCCTTCGACTATCATTCTACGACATTCTCATGGTCGTAAGTCCATTTACTGAAACCTTTACCAAGTAAGTTACTTTCACTTGAAGTCGGGGGCTAGATGACGAGGATCTAATAATCCTCATTTTATCTTTTATCTATAATTTTATTATGGGTAAATATGATGTCACATAGTCCCCGTATACCCTTATATCTATAAGGAGAGGCCTACCAAGTGATTGTAAGATCTTCTACAATCACCCCTATAGTCGTAAGTCATGCTACGACTATATCATGGTCGTAAGTCTTTCTCGACCACTACATGGTCGTAAGTCTTTCTACGACCACTACATAGTCGCAAGTCCTTCTACGATCGCTACCGATCGTAAGTCCTTCTACGACTGTAAACTACGACCACCTTATAATCAAACCTACAAAGTAGTGGGTCCAATTGATTAAGGAATCCGAACGGTCTGCACGCACTACTATCCCGCGTAGTAATTGTGCTTAAATACCCCATTATCTTTGAATGATAATGGCCAGACGGCGTGGAGAAGCCAATGCGCCGGTAATTACTGCCATCATACGCCCATTACTGGCTCAATTAAGGCGCCTCTTCCGCAGGGTAAAACGGCTACTCCTTCACGACTATATAAGGGCATCAAGAGCGAGTAGAGAAGGAGAGTTCGATTCTGGGTAATAGTCTTAGCTTTTTACTCAATCATTAAAGAATACCACACCACACAGGATTAGGGTTATTATTCTCTCCGGAGAAGGCCTGAACCTGTCTAAACATCCCGTGTCAACTACTCTGCGTGATTTCATCTCTAGGAGACCCCCCGAATCAAATAATCTTTACGTAAGATCGGTTCTAATACACCGACAGGTTCTGTCTCACTTCCTTGATCACAGTGGACCCTTCATGATAGTCACAAAGAGTCCGCCTGATCTCGTGAGCAGACCGCAAGTGAGCAACACGCTCAAACTCAGATCGACTAAGGCCTTGGATCAAATAATTCCGAGCCTTCTTTGTTGGCCTCCACATCCGGAGTGATCGATCGCCATCGGTGGCACGACATAAGGATTTTTCACCTTTAGCCAAATAGCGTGCCCTTGAGCCTCGATATATGCTTGCATACGAGCCTTCCAATATGCAAAGTCAACTCCTTCGAAAATGTGTGGCTTGGTTGAGTACTTGTCAGTCGCCATGGCTCCAAAGACCGGTTAAGATCTATGAGAAGAGCTAACCGGCTCTGATACCACTTGTAGGACCGGAAGGCGACTAGGGGTGAATAGGCGCTTTCAAAACTTTTTCGCCTAAATCAAAACCAACACGAACTTTACTCCTTTAGCTATGAAAGCTAAGAAGATCAAGTAAGCACACAACGGAAGCCTTGTGTTGGATTTGATAAACCCCTCAACCACACTACACAAATGAAGAAAAGAACTCACTGTTCTTCACTGGGTACTGGCGGTCTGACCGGCTACCACGGCGGTCGGACCGACGGTCAACCAATGGCCGACCGACAACTAACTAGCGGTCGGACGGTGGATGTACGGTTTGACCCGCAAACCAGCGGTCGAATACACGGGCGGTCGAACCGCCGCTGAAGGGCGATCGGACCGGTAGAGTCCAAAGATCAAAAACTCCACCTAAATCCAAAACGAAATTTGATCCAACTATTGATTCAACCAATAAAACTTGACCAAATTTCTAGCACACCTCCCTAATGATATTGGAGACCTATTTCTAGCGACGATCCGTCGATCCACTTCAGAATCGATCTCTCGAGATTTTACCAAAGAGGTGCACAAACCCTAGAAATGAGAAAATCTTGATTCAAGACTTGCTTGTGGGGTTTGATGAACTAGATGACTCTAGGAGTAATCCCACACATCAAAGCAAGATAAAGTAGGCCAAGAGACCAAGCATGAACCTTTGAATCAAGGAAGCACCAAAAATATCCAAAGAGAGAAGAGCACAAAGGAGCAATTGATCTTTCAATTAAGCATCACAAGATTGTTCACTCACAATAGATGCTTACAAAGCCTCTCCACCAAGGAGGGCAAAAGCTCAACAAGGAGCACACTCCAAACCCTAGTTCTCCTCTCCTCTCCTCCAAACCCTAGAAAAGGAAGAAGGGGCTAAATGAATGCTTGGCTTAGTTTTCCATCTCCCTTCCTATTTATACTAGAGAGCTAGGGTTTCCTTTTGGGGTCACTTACACATGGGACCCACACACAAATAACTCTTGAAGCAATCGCCGCTTCACCACGTGTAGGTTGATCGTGGTTCTCATCGCGCCGCCAAGCCTCTCTTGTCCGAATCACATCGAACCTCCCAGAGACTCGCACCGATATCCGCACCACCGATCCAACCAAATATGTCGAACCACCCGCTCGATCCGTCTTGCCCATTCTCGCACTGCTTGAGTCACACGACCTCACCAGATCCCCGATCGCTCGACCTCGGCTCTCCAAGCGTAGTCCCGATCCACTCACCGCTGACGCCGTCGACCGCAAGCCACCGCACAAAGAATAGACAAACAAACCGCTTCGGGAACAAGTTCTTCACAACTTGACCCACATCAGTTCCGCAATGCAATATACATCAATAAAGCATTGAAGTTCATAGAATAACACACTCGTAACAAACTCAATGCAACACTTGGCTCACCTCCAATCGATCGCCGGTCGGATCACCTTACGGGGCCGGTCCGACCGATTTCATGCTGGTCGGACCGCTCCCACAACGGCGGTCGGACCGGTCCAAAGGACTTAGCCAATTTCCAACTCAAAATTCAAACCTTCGGAATTTTCAAACGAATAGAACTTTTGACCGGAGCTCCAAAAATTATGGGACCACATCCGTGAGACTCCTCACTTGCCTACACAACCTATTTTTGGCTCACCAAAAACCCACTTTTGTTTTAGCGGTCGGACCGCCACCATGGCGGGCGGGATCGCTCCACGGGCGATCGACCGCCCAAGACAACCGGTCGAGACCGCCAAAGGCTTCGACACCTTGGAGCAAAACCCGAAAACGCGAGATTTTGCAAACCAACAACGCCATTGCCAATTGACTCATCATCCTGAGATCGTGCACATATCCTCACGATATCCACAAAGACGCTTATCACAGACGGTTTTTGTATAAAACCGTCTATGATACTTTTTTTTGTTGGGCGGGAAAACGAAAATTTGCACTTAATGGGCGGGCTGCCGAAAATCTCTTTATATTAACAGAGTCCTCCATCTCCTCCTTTGCCATCTCCATCTCCTGCTCATCCATTTCTCCTTTGCCATCTCCGTCTCGTCCTGACCTTGCGCTCCGGCCTACCCCGAGCTCGCCGCCCGCGACCTCCTCCACCTCGCCCCAGCCTTGTCGTCGTCGGCCTCCCACGACCTCGTTGCCCCCGACCTCCTCTACTTTGTCGCCCCATCTTCCCCTGAGCTTGTCGCCCGCAGCCTCCTTCACCTCGCCCCGGCCTCGTCGTCGCCAGCCTCCCACGACCTCGTCTCCCACGACCTCACTCTCTCTACTCCCCCTTTTGCCCTGTGATGTGGACTACTACTGTGATTTGTTAGTGCTCTGTGAATGGATTGCGTTGATGCTACTGTGATGTGGGTGATTCCGTGTTGTTTTTAGTGCTATGTGAATGGATTAAGTTGATGCTACTGTGATGCTGTGGCTATTATGGGAAAGCTAACGAAAAGTTCAATTCAAAAATCCATATCAGATTCATGCGTGAGGCTCGGGAGGCTCTAGACGAAGTGAAAACCCATTTTTATTTATTTTTGCAATAGAAAAAGCTATCACAGACGGTTCTTGTTCAGAACCGTCTGTGAAAATAGACTATCACAAATGGTTCTATTCATGAACCATCTGTGATAGTCACTATCACAGATGGTTCGTGAATAGAACCGTCTGTGATAGCCTTTTTCAAAAACCGTCTGTGATGACCTCATATCATCGCATACACATAAATTCAAACGGTTCAAAAACTGTCTGTGATGATGGTTTAGAACCGTCTGTGATGAGGTTTTGTGTAGTAGTGCATAACTGTATGACCACATGCTTAGTATGCAATAGACCTAACTTAGTAAGTTATGGAGTCTCAGCATTGACTACTCAGGTAGTAGGTCAGACTGTGCGCTAGGGTGGTGGTATGTACCATTGTATGGGTCACATTTATGAGTGGTCCATCTCTAGGTCCAACGGCGTGCGTAAACCAACAAGAGAGGTTGGGGTTGACTGTATGCATATCGGGAGAGTCAATTACTGAAATGAGGTTTCGAAAAGATTTTGTTGTGATCTTCTCCGATCAAGTTGATTGCATCTTATGGGTAAAGTGTATAATCTTTGCAGAGTTTTAACAATCTATTCAAATGGCCGCATCCTCGATCATGGACATGCTCGCGGATTTCACACGATGTGTAGGTTTTCATAAAACAATTGGAGGGATAGCTATGTGAATCAACTAATATGGATGTGTGAAAGAAATTTATTAGGCTATGTGAGCTTTGTGAAAATACTTGTTAAAGTACTATTGTTATTTGTTTTAAATTACACTTTCAATCTATTATTCATATTCAATTGGAATTGCTATTTTTATGGAAAAGAACCATAGATGTCATATCCTTTGGAATAAGTCATTATCTATAATTGCATTCTGTGGTGCAAGTTCCTGAGTACTCTTTGTACTCATTCTTGACATAAACAATGTTATTCAGTTTAAGAAGGCTACATTAGTTCAGTGTTGGTCAACAAGGTCAACTTTAAGGATCGTGGAGAACTAGGTCGTGCTACCCCAGTCGATTGTATATGGGCATATGGATGGACTTTACTGAAGTTATTTCGTTTCCTTCTACTACAAGTTAATTGAGATATTCGCCTTCTGTTGCATCAATTGTAAGTTTTGACCTTAAGGTCATTACTCTGATAATTATTGTTAATTGCATATTTCTTAGTTATTTTCACATATAGAATGATATTTCAGCGATGCTGCCACTGTGTGCACTAGCATGATCCTAAACTAGTGCAGTAAACAGAGACAGTGCATATTTGCATATTTCGGTCCCGACATATGTGTGGGGCTTGGTAAGGTAAATCAAGGAATGACAAATATGAAATCTAGGTATTGCTAAGTCAAATAAGGATCCACATCATAATTTTAGAAGTCATGTCAAAAAAGGCATTAGAGAATAATGATGATATCAAGGATGGCGAGAAACGAACACACACTTTGGATGGTGGACTTGTGCAAGTGGCAAAGAGTGATCCTAGGGCACATATGAAGTCCCTGTTATCATATTGCACAAGGGGGAAGATATAGTTTCAACCAAAATGATGCACTTACGATATGAATTCGAAAGTCAATGTATAAAGCAAGCTAGGTCACTTGTGTGAATGCATGACAACTCACCACTGAATGACATACCAAAATCATTGTGCAAAAATAAAATGCAGCCCGGCTTGATATAGACCCGCTTAACAAGAACCACACACCACGTGTGCATGAAGAACCTGTAACACCCCAGCCCAACATTGAGCTTAGAATGCCACTAAACTACTATAACCATCTAATTTACATCAACTTACTATTAAATTTCAGCAAGCATAACAATATTAAAACCCATCCACGGATCGCATTAACACAAGCATAACACTATGATACTCATAGATAAATTAGACCTAGGAGCATAGCAAAATAATAAACCAAGATTAACATAAACCAAGTATCTATGGTTATTCAATACCATCATGTCCTAGATATAAATATTCATGTTATTCTAAAAGTTTCTCATGTCCAATGAATCAAATAATTGGGTGAAGTGCATGATTCCAAGTGCGCTAGCCCTTCCCGAGTAAAACGTCATCACTGGTCACCTAAAAACAACAATAGAGCAAGAATGAGTCCAAGACTCAGCAAATACATAATAAAGCCATAAACAATAGTTTATTAACCATAATCAAAGCTATCATCATCATCCAGTTAGTTAATGCCATTGTCATTCTCAAACTAACAAGCCACATTTCATATAGGTAAAGTTGCATAATTTAACAATTTACTTAGATATGCGATGCACCAACATGCTCATGCTCATATGCATCTCATCAGCTGATACCGGTATAGCGGAGTGTTCACCCGTCGATGACACACTCTATCCTTCACTCCCGTGAAGTCCCCACCAAAGTAGGATTTTATCTAGAGCTCTCCGGACTAGTCATGTATCTTTCTCACCGACCTCACCGGAATAGTTACATGACTTTCTCACCGACCTGGCTCATGCAATCCCTGTCATGATGAATGTAAATGATGCGACATCTTTATTTATTCATCAACATAGTCCATCTCATTAACTCAATATCTCCTCCTCATTATCTCAATATCATAATCTCATTCACTCAAGGTCATCAATATCATGTATAAGAATAAGCTGAACAAAAGCATAATAAATAGCATGATAAGTAACAATAATGATCATGGTGAACAACCCATTGTTCACCACTCTACCATGTACTTGCCTTCCGCGCTGTGATGAGTTAGGAGGCAACGACGGAATTTCTCCACTCCCTGCCCCACCGCCTACACAAATATTTATTCGAAATAAGAAAAATAAGTCATGACGTGGCTACAAGCGTTTTACCATAACCCTCTATCTAATCAACATAACCAAAAACTCAAAATAACGAATTAACTAATCAGCCAATATCGGCCCTTCTGATCAGCAGTACGAGAAACATCTTAATTAAATATCTGTAACTCTGAATTACTTGAAACCAGTGCTCAGATACTCTTAAAGTAACAGGCTACTAAACTCTAGTTGGTGGAATCCTTTGATTCGGCCAAAACAGTGGCCTAAATAACAGTTGAAAACACTAACAGATATCTGCCCAGATTTCAGAACAGTGGTAAAGAAAATGACTTAAATTTTATTCTACTGATCCAATGGAGGTGATCTTTATCAACTTGGAAAGATAATTTAAAGGGCTACAATAACCTATTTGGGTGGGAGTTCTGAATCTTTCTGTAACTAGATCAAAACCGACGAGCAACCGACAGTCTCCAAAATCTCTGACAGACAGAGTAGTGTGCGGTTAAAAAATTCATATCTCCTAAACCACAGGGTGGAATCTCGTGATCTCGGTGCCAAAAGAAAGCTAAGGAAACCAGGAACATAACTCTAGGAGACAAAAACCCAAGATTCGGCCTCTAAGTAATTCATAATAGCCCGACAAGAAAATCTGTCAAAACACATCAGCTGTCCAGGACAGTCGCGGTAAAACTACCATATCTCCTAAACCGTAACTCTAAATCAAATGATCTCGGTGCCTAAAGAAAGCTAAGATCAAGGGCTACAACTTTCTAAGAGGTGGGAAGATCAGAAAACGTACGGAACTTACCCAAATCTGACGAACAAGTCTGACATACGACAGGGAGGAGGGTGGCGGCCGGTTGGAGAGGGGGAGGAGGGGGTGGCGGCTTGGGGAGGGGAGTGGGGAGAGAGAGGGGATAGGCTAGGGTTTGGGGATGAGGAAAAAACCCCCCCCTTGGTTGGCCTCTCTCATGGGCCCCTCTGGCCGCGCCCAGCCCAAGTTGTCGGAAGATCACAAAAACCCCACGATTCAGATTTTCCCATTAGCTCCTTCTGAAACTTCTTCTAATACGCCGATTACTTTTGGGGTATTACAGAACCCCCCCCCCCCAAAGGGCAACAATGCAGAAGTAGCACACTATCAAGCAGACGCAAGATGAATATAAATCTAGCTACAATACGCACACAGGGTCGTAGAAATGAGTTCAACACTTCCCTACTTTTTTGTTATCTTTTTTTGTTATTTTTTTTCTAATAAAGTGATGAGCAGGCGATAAAGGACCCTTCTTCGGGGATAAATGCAATCTAGGTCTATATGGAGAGCATAAAGTGGCAAATGACCAACTCAATATGAAGTGCAATGGCTTTGAAGAACCTCTATCAATGGGTTGACAAGGGGGTAATCACTAAACGATAATGATGGATGGGTTTCAGGGAGGAATACCTCATGAAATTTGCAAAGACTCCAGGGTAGAGTCAGCAATGCCAGATATGGAAGGCTAGAAATGAAAGGAGGGTAAGCAAAAGGAAATGACCAGCTTCTAAGAACTTCCTCTTCTACGCAGATACAAACTTGACAAAGCTCAATAAATAGACATATTTATAGCAAATGGGTTTTCAAATGTTATAATCTAAATTTTGACTATGGTAGGGTGGGGGAAAATACTCTGGATTTATCAAAATAAGTACCACCAAAACTAAAATCTAAGGGTTTTCAATTAAGCCTATGACACCAATCAAAAGATCTTATGGGTTATCAAACTTACTAAGAAAACACTCATCAAGAATCTTTCACGGTGCTAAATACTACAAACAACAACCATGGGTCGAAGCCATAACGTCTAGTAGCAATAATAAACACCTACACAGAAAAGTTGTTGACGCTGACTACGAGCAATCAAATGTAACCGCAAGCGCACGGGTCAATTATAGATTTTCACATAGAGTATTCCGAGGTTGTTGTATCCACAGAGAACAGACTAACTTCGTCAAGGGTTCAACAATGTAGTTTCCATCTAACTACCTAGGGTAAATGAATATGCATGATAAATGTGATCCAACTTCAATAAGAAGATATCTAGGGACAAAGCAATATGCCTAAGAGCTAGAATAGATCTAACTAGGTTTAGGAAACGAGTACTAAGGATCTAAGGTTGCAATGCTAAAATAATAGAACAATAAGACGCTTGATCAAACACTAAGGTAGCTCTCATCCTATAGTCTAATACAACCCTTTTCACTAGTTCACCTATCACGTGATGAGGCTATTCTTAGCGTAGCATGCACCGTACAACTTGGTATAGTTCCACTCGCTAGATCTAAACACAATATCTATACTTAGGGCTAATCAATCAATATAGCATATTACTGACTGAGAAACAAGCATGATATCAAGAAGACACACAATAGTATGATCATAGATGCAACATATAATAACCATCATAGAAAATCATAATAACAAAGGAAGTACAAAGGAATGCTTACAACCGAGAAGATTACAAAAGCTGCAGACTCCGACAGCCTTCCGGAGTAGACACTCCGGATCTTGGGCTCTAATTAGAAACATCCCTAAATAGAGCCTAATTAGAACCCCAATAAATTGAGAGGATAATTAAAACCCTAATTAGATAGGCCAATTAGAACCCTCTTTGATCCTTGATATCTAGTTTAGACCTAATTTCATGGACGAACATTGCTCTTGCCTCACCGGAGCGGCGAGGGAAGAACTCGAAGATTCGATGATTTGGAGGGTACCCCTGAGATCTTGTTTAAAGGACAAGGGGCTGGAGGGTTATGGCTTGGACGTGGTACAGTTGGAAACAACCGATTTGGAGAGTTTGAATTCGGAATTTCATTCGTATTCGAGTTAGTTTGTACTTTCCTTCTGTGTAGAGAACCTTCCGGAGGCCAGAACGTTTACTCCTGAACTCAGAATTGAGTGATTCATGTTTTCCCATTTAGCTAACACAGGGGATTAAACTTCCTATTTGTGGAGGTTTTCTGCAAAGGCCGTCTTCGTTGCCTAATTTGCCTTGTAATTTAACTCTATTGTGGACTCTGCTTCTCTACGGAGCATGCCTTGCGAGCTCCATATCTCACACGTAAGAACTCCAAATTAGGTCAACGGGGACTCTAAACTAGATTACGCAAAGAGATCAAAAACTTTGTAGTTATGGTATTTTCCATTTGAAGGTGTGTAACACGTGAAAATCACGTTGTAAGATGATGGACATATTTTTCCCGTTTCTTGTTGAGGAAAATATGGAATCTCCCAAATTCCTTATCTCTTTGGCTTTCCTTTCTTCAAGAATTGTGTGAAAATATCCAGAACCAAGTGAATAAGTTCCCCTACTAAATTATGAGTCCCACCAACGATTTGTTCACAAAATTGGCGTGCACATAGCAATCCTCCATGTCATCATGTTGCCGACCTGTCAAAGGCTTGGTGTTTCCATCGTAACTTTTCTGTCCGAACTCCAAATTGGGCAAATGATATATGCATTTCAATCATCTCAATGAGAGAAATGTCTTTGGAATATCCAAATCGGGGCTTGAAAATGTACTGATCATTTAAAGCTCATGGAAATTATATTGAGAACCCGTTGATTTGCCGATTCAGCAGTAGATTTCTCCAAATTAGTGAATTTGACATAAAAATTACCTGAAAAGTTATATTTTCCTGCAATACAAGACTTTTGCATGAATATCTCAAATGTGGATGGTTAGTAGAACAAAATGTAGCATTCGCAATGCATATAGCAAAAAATGGCATTGTAGGAGAGTATGCATGTATATCTCAAATGTGGATGGTTAGTAGAACAAAACGTAGCATTCGCAATGCATATAGCAAAAAATGGCATTGTAGGAGAGTATGAAATATGTGTAAAATGCCAACATCACCTCATCCTGTCATTGTCCTCTCCTCATCACAAGTGTGCATCTCGTCGTCACGGGATGCATCTTGTTCTCAACACGCCGACACTTCTCTCTCTATATCTCACGAGTATATGCGTACATACATACATATGTGGCATTTTGGGATTTTGTTTGTATCCAAAAGTGTCAGTATTTTGTTGTACAGTACATGTATATGTTGGTTTGTGTTGATTGTTTTTGTGTGAAAAATAACAAATATTTACTATGTATAGGAATAGTGTATAGTACTTGGTGACATTCAAATATCTGAATTTCAAATTCGAATGTGGACAAGTCAAAGTGCACTGATTAATCCGGTGGCCATCCCTCCTCTAAAATGCAGAAATACATCATTTAAGTGAAGAATATATAGTTCGGATAAAATACCTTACACTAATCTCAAAGCATAATGAAAGGCCCAGATTTTGGGTGGAGATCCATCTAGGTGGATGTTACATTTTCGATTCTTGCGGACTCGCCACCACCATCATTAGAGCGGCGAGGAACCCTCACCTTCGCCTTTCGACGATTGGGCCTCCCACTAGGTGCGGGTTAACAGCGGTGCTCATCTTCGCTGCCGCCAGATCCTCAGATTCATTCCTCATGAGTCTTCAAGTGGCCTATCACCTCCTCAACCATCATCACATTGAGGTCGCCGAACTGCTCAATAGTGGAGACGATTTGCAAAAACTTTCCAGGGACATCCCGAAGGAACTTTTTCATAACCTAGTTTTCTTCCATCTTGTCCCCCAAGGCTCCGATCTGGTTGATAATGGTCGTCAACCTCATGGCGAAGTCGTCAATTCATTCCGTCTCTTTCATGCGCATCCCCTCAAACTCGCTCTTGAGGGTCTGCACTCGCGCTTCCTTGACACGATATGCGCCAAGATACATTGTCTTCAACGCCTCCCAATGCAGCTTTGGCAGTCTCCTTTTCGGCTAGTAGGAAGAGTGTTTCCTCCAAAATGCCTCCACAGATGGCCGCCAAGGCTATCTGATCATTGCGAACATTGACATTGCCCATACTCCTCGTATTGATTGCCCATACTGCATAATTGGTCTTCATGAGCATCGGATAATGCAGTGGGACGGCGGAACTCTCCTTCGCCATCGCACCCGATGTCACCTTGTCACCGGAGACACCATTTCCCAGATAGCGCAGCATGATCTTGGGCATATACGTACGGATCAAGAACTCAGGCTTTGATACCAATTGTTGACCTGACCGGAGATGAAGAGACACACTACAAGAGAGCAATTCACAAAGACAAAGAACGCATAAGACCGATCGACTAGAAGCACACGCGGAGACCTACGGCAACACACGCACTGCAGGCCATGGAAAAAAGATAGAAGCACACACACAAGCAAAGGACAGAAGTACACACACAAGAATAGAATAGAAAGAATTTTGTGCTGCCGAAACCAAACACACACAAGAATAGAACAAGAAGAATTTTGTGTCGCCGGAACCGGTGCAACTTTTTTGAATTTATCTTATATTTTTAAAAACTGATTACAAGGGTGTCTTTTTTATTGAGAGCAAATGACTATTTGTATCTGGAAAGGATTCTACATATCCTGATGGGATACTAAACAAACTCTAGTATTCATAATGAATACTGCTTAAATATTATAGGACTATATAAAATCTAGATACACCATATACACAAATATTACTAACAAATGTACTCCTACCTCGTTATTCAGTAACGCGTGCCAACCACAGTACCTAGCATTTCTGTAGTTTACTCAAGAAACGATGTCACGCATAGAAATATAAGCAATCCTGCAGGCAAGCCAAATCTAGCTAGATGGAGTAGGCAAGGTAAGTCTTCATGTGCGACGTGGAGAAGCCATTAAAGTTGGAGCTGCATGCGGTGGTGTACGCTCCAACGTCTTGGAACACCAGCCAGTCCCCAACGCGCAACTCCGGCAGACGGTACCCCCTAACCACCTCGTCAAACGAGTCGAGCGTGGGGCCGAACACCGTCGACAGGTACATCTTCCCTTCCCGACCCGTCTCGCCGTCGACTGGACAATTTGCCACCGGCAAGGGGCGTGGAACGTAGTTCTCAAAGTGGACGCAACAGAGGGTGCCGAACAGGCCATCATCGATCCAGTACTGCCGCACCTCGCCGCGGGTGCGCTTCCCGAAGACGCGCGCGGCGAGCGCGAAGGTCGTCTCGGCGAAGTAGCGCCCCGGTTCGGCGATCACCTCGACATCCTTCAAATCACCGAAGTGCAGCGCAAGTGCAGTGTTGATCACCTTGGCAGCCTCTCCAAACGTGGTGCCGCTAGCCCTAAAGCCCCCGCCGATGTTGAGCACGCGCATTGGCAGCATGCCGAGCTCCGCGGCGGCGTCGAACGCCACGCGGGCGGCCTCGATGGCGCTGCCGTAAACGCCCACGCGGGACACGGCTGTCCCCACGTGGAACGAGACGCCGACGACGGCCATGCCCGCGCGACGCGCAGCAGACAGGAGCGGCATCACCTCTTCTTGGTGTGCACCGTACTTGGTGCCCAAATTTAGCTTTGCGTCGCCGTCATCAGATGTCTTGAGCCGTAGCAGGAGGCGGCACTTGGGGTGGAAACGTTTGATCTTGTCGACCTCCTCCTCTGAGTCAAAGGTGGTAAGGTTGATGCCCACACTGGATGCGTACTTGATGTGGGACTCGAGCTTGCACGGATTTGCGTAGATGATACGGTCGGCCGCGACGCCGAGCCCCAACACGGCCTCTATCTCGGCGCGGCTGGCGCAATCGAAGCCCAGGCCGAGGCCAGCCAGCGCGCCGAGGAGCGCGGGGTTCGGGTTGCACTTGACAGCGTAGTACGGCCGCACGCCGTCGAGTCCGCGGCGCCATGCCACGAACAGCCCAGCGACCTTGCCTAGGTCGAGCACGTGGAACGCGCCCGTCGCGACGATGGTCCGGACGAGGCTGGTGACGCCCGCGTCGCGGCGGAAGGTGAGAACCTCGTGGTCCCTCACGACGGGCGCGGAGAGCACATCTTGCATGTCTCTGCCGGCTTTGGCCATCTGTGCGTCGCATCTGCTGCGGGTGTGGTCAATATATAGGCCAGTATGGCATGATTGCTTCTTTTTTTTTTTTTTTTGAAAATCAATATTTGGCTTTTTTTTTTTGCAAAGCAGTTTTCGGCTAAGCTAAACAGCTGAGCTGAAGATATTTGATATTCTGATTTTTAGTTAGGTCGATCGGAGCTTCCGAGTTAAGAAATATTTAAGATGCCCTTAGGCAAACGAGGGTAATTCACGACAACTAATGGCAATTGACATCATTTAATTATAATTAATAACAATTAAACATAATTAACGATAATTAACTATCATTGATGGAAATTAACGACAACTAATGATAGTTAATAGAATTTAACGATAATTAATCGCAATTAACGTGGGAGGAGGAGGAGGAGGCGGGCCGGGGAGGGAGGGAGGCAATCAGGGGCTGCGATGAGGAAGGAGCCGGTCGGAGGAGGTGGCACAGGGTAGGCAGAGACTACGCGAGTGGGCGGAGGCCAGTGGGTATTTGGGGTTTTGTTTAGTGGAAAGTGGCGGGTAAATAACCCGGCCCCTAACTCTAGGGGCAAACTCGGAACCCTATTCCACCAAAGCTGTGGGAAGTGGCTTCCAGCTTCGCAATGTTGAAAATAGCTTCTGGCTTTTCCAAAAGCGGATGGAAGAAGTCGTGGATGATCTTCCCCCTAATTAGTCTGGCAGCACCAATGAGATGACTGTGTTGACTAGCTTCTTCTCTTCAGCTGTCAGTTTGAAAGAGGTCTTCTCCTTCTTCACGTCCTCAGCAGACCAAGTTGGCATAGGGCCTCCAATATACTTCAAGCGACTGCCTCCAAGAACCTTGGAGTAGAACCACTCCTTCTAGTAGCTAGTCCCGCTATGTATGCTTGATAGGGAATGGGGATATTTATAGGACATTTGGTCGTGGAGCTTCAAATAATTACTTTCATAGAACCTAACTTCGCAAAGATGCAAAAACACACTAAGAATTATAATGGATTTTGGTCCAAGGTGAAAGAGCTCCATCCTAAAGTAATCTAGGATATATGCTAGGAATTCATTCTCCGGCAAACAAAAACCTAATTTCACGAAAGAAGCGAAGCGGATAATCTAACATTCTTCTGGAATTGTAACCGCCTCGTTGCCGTAGGGACTACATTTGATTAAAGGTCGAGCTGCGAATATCCTTGTTTCTCCAGTTCTTGAATGTTATTCTCAGGAAGGATTGAAGCACCCAAAATCCCCATGATTAAAGATCAAACAAAGATTTTTTTGAAGATGAAGAGATTTGGGAACAAGAGGAATTGGAGACGTAGAGACACAAAGGCGGGAGACGGAGGATGCAATGAGAGTGAAGTAATAGTAAAGGCGGAAGATAAGTCTTGTTATCCCTCTTTACCACAAATTGTTCACCTACTCACTGCAACCTTCGGATACAATTTCAAAGAAAACAAAATCTTTTATTTCTCGCATATTTTCATTAAATGATTAGAATGATTATGCCTAATCAAATCTTATTGGTGCACGTTTTGAGATAAGAAAGCCTTAAGTAAATTTTCTTTATTTTCTTAAGCCTTCGGGGCTAGCTGACGAGAATTATTGATCAAGTCAACTTTTACGTTAAAAGTCAAGAGTCTCTGTTCAAATAGGCCCACATATTGGAGGCTATCTCTAGAACGGTTATGAACCTACAACCAGTACTTAAAAAAGTCTAATACTCTTTACTACGACCAAACTGATCGACGACCAAGTTGAGTCATGAGACGACCAGCTGTGGACAACATACGACCAACCATACGGTTTTGGTTTGTCCCCGACCAGCAAATTGGTCAGTAGACATGACAGTTTCCCATGTGACTAACGTGAGAGTGGTTATTGGTGCATCTAGCAATTTACGACAGTTAGATAAGAGACATGACGGTTCAAAACTCAATAGAAGAACATGTGTGGAGATTATATGCGTCTCTAGCTGCATTAATTACCTCTCATTCAATAGCAATAAAGGGGATAACTCACATATTCTGTAAAATAATCATCAAGTCAATAGACATAACATGTTCATCATTCAGATTCAAGTTCATAGATTTTGTAACATCTTTATTGTATTCTCATACATACACTTAGTGTATCCACAACAATAAAAAAATTTCGTTTAGATTGTGCTCTCGTATCAGTTTTCAAAAAAAAACTAAATAGGGAATCTAATATTCTGATCATGAACACTTGCAAATAGCTACCTAATGTCTATTTCTAAGGTGATTTATGCTTTCTGAATTGTAAGCCACATTCTGACACCATGGCGGGCTCACGGCTGCGGGCCCGGGCTTTTTTTTTTTTTCCTTCGGCCTTATCAGATCGTCTGCCGTCGACATGGCATGAAACTATTGAGGGCTCATACGAAATCAGTCAGAGAAATTAGAAATGCGGTTGCGTAAGACAACAAGCGCCAATTGAGTTGCTGGCGTATTAATCTTTTGAGCGTTGATTTTCTGGTTAGATGATCGGGACATCACCAGTAATCGTCGGCACAATGGATGAGCACTAATTGATGACTACGACCAACGTGAAAAGGGTCAAGAAAATTCACCAGGTTCACTGTGTCTTCAGCATGTACGTGCTTAAGATTATAGTTGCAACTACCTCACGGACGTACTCCTATCCCTCGCGCAACATTCGTATATAATGTGTATAGCAATTTTAATTCATACGTGTAACAAAATACACTGATAACAATACAATGCAAAGAAAAAAGATTGAAAAAATCTTATTATCACCGAAAATTATATGAAACCATCAAATATAGAACCTAGTTAGGCTTTAAAACTAGTTCAAATATCAAGAATAAATAAATTTTGATATTTCAAACGTTACAACATTTGAAAATAGTAGTGACAATATCTGAAAATAATTATTACAATATTTTTAAAAGAGCTGCAACAAACCAGTATAAATCATGCAGCAATGGAGAAAATCATGAGTCACAACAAAAATACTTCTTGTGACAACATTCAATGTAACAATATTACAACAATAAAAACACTCC
Source organism: Hsuehochloa calcarea (assembly GCA_036346395.1). NCBI lineage: Eukaryota > Viridiplantae > Streptophyta > Magnoliopsida > Poales > Poaceae > Hsuehochloa > Hsuehochloa calcarea. Next base: position 320,964 of record JAYEVG010000061.1, on the reverse strand, counting down.
ATACAATATTTTAAGCCAAGTGTTCCAACAAATTAAGAAATCGCTTACAAAAAATTTTTGTACCCGGAGGCGGGAGGGGTTGAGTCCGGAGGGCATCGTGAACATGGCCACCACCGACGTGGCCCCTGCCGGCGGCACCACCGACAATGCTGGCCCAGCCCTAACGACCTGCATCTCCCCATCTCCGCCTCATGCTACTACCGGTGGGGTGGGCGCGAGGGAGCCGATGAAGAGCTGGGTGAAGTTCGTGGCCCAAGCAGCGGATGATGAGGTGCAGCCACCGAAGGCAACATCGGGGTCGGAGGCGAGCGTGAGCGGGCCAGGGCAGGCGTCGCTGCAGGCATGCAGCGACCACATAGGGCAGCAGCACACGAAGAGAAAACACTGGCAGCTAGGGCAGCAACGAACGCAGCAAGCAACTAGCGGCTACGCTCGGCAGCTTGGGCAGCGGCGGCGGCAACAGGCAGCCACATTAGCTTGGCAGCGGCGCGGCAGCAACGACTTCTTGGCACATGGCAGCGGCAAGACGAGGACGCGGCGCTTTCGTACCCCAAATGGACCTGTTCGATATCTTGAGGGGTAACTTGGCTGGGCTGGAAAATTGTAGAAGCAGGTATTATTGTATAATCACTTTGAATAAACACAGGAAATAACAACTATGAACAGGTATATATTTTTTGTTATGTAAAGAAGACAAGTGTTCTGAGAATGATTGATACCTCATCAGAATGAGAACCAATATTGTTCGGTGGAGATGCATGAATTGATTTGTCACATATCCGAAGTAGTCTTCTGATTCTAGTTGGAGGCTGAATAGCTAGAACTTGGACTATAGCCTATAGGCAGCGAGGAGGTAGCAATTTGGAATGAACTGATCCCGAATCGCTCAAAGGGATGGAATAGGAATGAATCGTTAATTGTGTCAATGAAATCAATAAAAAGAGGTACTCCGGTTTAACAATTTGAAGCAAGAATGGGAAATTGGCTGTTACTGCAATGACTGACCAGAAGAGATAAACAGGGTCGCTTCGGAAAGCAATTGGAAAACAATACTTATCTCCTGAAATGAAATGAGTAAGTTCTACGCGGACCGAAATGCAGAAGCAGCAGCCAACCATACCAAATGAACAAGCACACTTGGGCACAACAATTGCGGCCACAATCACCGACAAATAAATCTATAAGAAGCGAATTCGGGAGAAATGAAACAGCAAGGCTTGACCAGGAGAGTGTTATGAATATATTGTGTGTATCATTGAAGAGGCCCAAAGGGCGATATATATAGGAGTACAAGAGATATATGTCATATATAGATAAGGCATATAAGAGTCCCTATTCTAACCCCTATTCTAACATATCTCTAACACCCCCTTCAAATGCAAGGCGTATGCAATAGTATTGTATTTGGAAAGGGTTGATACTAAAATATGAAAAATCCAAAGTCCAAATCTTGATAATATTGTCGTAGTATGCAGCTCTTGGAAAATATATCGAGTATCAAAAGATCTTCTCCCATCCGGTGTCATGCGATAGCTCATAAAGCACAAGATGCAGGAGCGAAGTCGACCGCAGCAATAGATCGAAGAAGATGATGAAACCAACAAATATAGAGAGAGTTGTCAAATCAAGTCGAATAGGAATTGGTGGAAGCATGGCAGCGCAGATCGTAGCCCAAGACGGCGACGACGCAGTGCACAAGAAGCGCAACGAATGCACAGTGAAAAAGAAGCGCAACACAATGCATAAGAAGCGCAACAGAGGCGCAGTACAGAAGAAGAGCAGCGCAATGCACAAGAAGTACAACGAAGACGCAGTGTGAAAGAAGCGCGGTGGCCTTGAAAGCTTGGAGCGGCGGATCTGCGGCTCGAGAAATAGCAATGAGGCGCGTTTGCGCCATACATAAGGCAATTCCTATGCTTCTATGACTGACAATAAATTTGTGGACTCGCATGGCTAAGACGAACTCAAAAATTGAGTACTACGGACTTGGATGAACACAGCAGAAGAAACGACACAAAGCAAGAAAAAGACTAAAGCTAACTAGCAGTAGATACTAGCATAACTAGCAGCAGCAACCGACTCAATCACCACTGACAGCAGCAGCACACAGCAACACATATCATGTAGTTTAGACGGCAAACACACCGAGTCACCCCAATAAGAACCAACAAGGAGACGCGTGAGTGTAGCCATCCCAATAGCCATCAGTAAGGAGCCGGGCAAGCAGTCATCCCAACAGCCAAATGATTCCAGTAGCCATCTCTCCTCAATAGGAGAGCAGAGAAGGAGCTTTGTGAGACTACCAAGTCGCCCTATAAGTGCACCCCTCTTTGCCTCCTCCTCGGCCTTCCTCTCCCCCTCGTCGCCACGAAGAAGGGGATAGGCAGGAGAGGCGGCGGCGGCTCAAGGTAGAAGAGGGCCGAACCGGAGCTTCTCCTCCATGGGCGCGCGAAGAAGGCCAGCCCGGCGGTCCTCATCGCGTCGAGCAACCCCGGCGGAACCCCATGGTTCACAACGTGGAAAGCGCCCCACTCGGCGCACGCGCCGTGGACGGCGTCGGCCGCTGCCGTGCCGGACAGAGAAGGCGGCGGGGATGCTGGATCCGAGCGAGGAGAACCACGGCGACGCGTCGGGGCAGCCGGATCTAAGGTAGTCCGATGCGGATCCGGTCGACGTGGGCTCGCACGGAGCACAGAAGGTGTTGCCGAGTGGGCTCATGGCGGCGGAAATTCCAGAGGGCCGTAGCGCGAGGGGCGGTGGAAGCCTGAAGGGGGCGAGTGAGCCACACGGGGCAGCGGGAGCTGAGGGCGAGGGAGCGGTGACGAAGAGGAGCCGGAGGCGGGTGGCGCGGCGTCGCCGATTCTGCGATGGCGGCGCCACAAGAGCGGCGGCAGCGGGATCCAGCGACGGCGGCCGAAAGGAGGCTGCGCTCTCGGGCACGAGGATGGCGGCGACGGCCGCCCAAAGGAGGCCACCCCCGGGAGTGAAGATTGCTCCTCCCGGGCGGCGGCAATGAAGCTAGGCAACATACAGCTCTGATGACCCAGTAAACCCTAATTCTAGCTCTGATACCATGTTATGAATATATTGTGTGTATCATTGAAGAGGCCCAAAGGGCGATATATATAGAAGTACAAGAGATATATGCCATATATAGATAAGACATATAAGAGTCCCTATTCTAACTCCTATTCTAACATATCTCTAACAGGGAGAACCGGATCTTTGGCAGGCGAGACGTTGGCTTTGGAGAAGCTCGGCACAGGAGAGCAGCGGCTCCAGAAGTTCCTGCTAGGAGAAAAGGAGAAGTACCGACAAAAGGAGAAGCGAGTTCAGGATAAATGAAACAACAATGGAGAGACGCCTTCTCCTTCCCCGGAGGGGGAGGGGGAGAAGTCGTCGAAGCGGGAGGAGGAGAAGCCGCCGGAGCGGGGAATGGAAGGAGGAGGCGAAAGGGTGAGGGAGGTTTTGTTTCGTGAGACAGTCGCAGCTGGGGAAAAGAACAGAACAAATTTCATCCGAAACACACGTTTTAGGCCGGTATGAAATAACTTGGAGGCGACCTGCGCGACGAAACCGAGGACGCATGGGACGCATGGACCACCAAATGGGAGGCACCGACATGCAGCCCAGACGCGTGGAGCAGCATTCCGTGGATGCTATGGGAAGCCACGAGAAGCATGGGATGTGGCTCATTGGGGGAAGCGAACGGATAGACACTTGCGAATGAAAACGGATTACAATGGCAGGTGGTACCGCAGCGAAGGAGAAAGCAGAAAATCTTTCACGTATAGATCAAAGAGAGATGACCCACAACAAGTATTCGCACAACTACAAGGAAAATATACACGAAGTTGGTGCACAAATCGGCTGCCCTCGAAGGATCGCTTCTGTAACCTCACAAGGAAAACAAGAGCAAAATGGTCGAGATTTTTCTCCAACTTAACTAAAGTCCCCAAAGGATTAGTGTACATAGCTATTTATACTAGAAATAACCCTCCTAGTTAAGTAACTTTTGCTACCTACTTCCAAATGCTACACCATTTATTGGATATAAAAATAGACTTCTTAAGCTTTGGAACGGTGTATCCCCTGCTTGCAGAATATTCCCATATTTAAATCATTTTGCTAGGGAATTTCAAAGACATAACCAAAAATGAGATGAGTCACTTGTTGACCTCCTTTGGGCACACCCCTGCCTCCCTCACCTCCCACTGGGCCCACTAGTCGTAGATACATGTCACCAAGCAATGCACACTACTACAGAAAAGCTCATCACAGACGGTTTTTGAACCGTCTGAAATTTTATGTCTGTGATAACAGGCGGTTATCACAGACGGTTCCAACCACGAACCGCTCAGGATCTTGTAATCACAGCGGTTCGTGGTTGGAACCGTCTCGTGATAAGACTTTAGACCTAATTAATTTTTATCGTATTTTCACTAGCCTCGAGAATTGCTAGCCATGCCCTCAAAACTAGCAAGCGTAAACATATCACGAGATAATTGTTGACAACTCAAAGTGATCATTTAACTCAAAATCAATTACAAAAGAATGTTTCAAGTATATATTGTCGCTAGAGTTACAAATTGAATTACAACCAGTCAAAGTGAATTACAATATTGAATCAATTGTTTCGAGGTCGTTCATCGGTGTCCACAGCGTGAAACTCTCCGGTGGTGTTAACTATGTCTGCCTTGATGAAGCCGCAGAGCTCCCCTCGAACGTGCGTGACCTGGTCCATCTCGAGTGCATTTAACTCTATGTTCAAGCCCTGTCGCTAGTAGGAGTAAAGTAGTAAGCATATATATTTAAATTTATAATTAGGAAATAATTATTACGAGATTGACAAACATGGTTTCCTGGAGAATGATCTCCGGAGGCGACATCACCATCAGAGGATGCATTACTCGGCTCGTAGTTGAAACCGGCATCCATGTCGACGTCTGCGTAATCTGCCAAGTCAAACCAGTTCTCCTCGTTCCATTCCCCTGCCATGAGTGTATGAGATTTGAAAAAAGAGAGTATGTTGACAAGAGATTACCGGAAGCTCCCCACGGACGGCGCCAACTGTCGGTGTATTAGAACCGATCTTACGTAAAGATTATTTGATTCGGGGGGTCTCCTAGAGATGAAATCACTTAGAGCGATTGACATGGGATTTTTATACAGGTTCAGGCCTTCTCCGGGGAGAATAACAACCCTACTCCTGTGTGTGTATGGTATTGACTGTATTCTCAACAATCAAGCTCGAAACTAAGTCTATTAAAAAGAACAGTACTTGTGTTTCTCCTTGACTCGCTCTGTTTCGCCCTCCCCTTGTCCTTCTGATTGATGCCTTTATATAGTCGTGAAGGAGTAGCCGTTTTGTCCTGCGGAAGAGGCGCCTAATTAAGCCAGTAATGGGCGTATGATAGCAATAATTTCCGGCGTAGTGGCTCCTTCACGCCGTTGGGCAGTTATCTTTCAGAGGTAATGGGGTATTACGCACTATTACTACGCGGAATAATAGTGTGTGTGGACCGTTTGGATTCCTTAATCAATTGGACCCACTCGCTTGTAGGTCTTATTGATTATAAGGTGGTCGTGGTTGACTTAGTCGTAGTAGGACTTACGACTGGGTACAAGTCGTAGTAGAGCTTACGACTGGGCAATAGTCGTAGAAGGACTTACGACTAGGTACAGGTCGTAGCAGAACTTACGACTGGGCAATAGTCGTAGAAGGACTTACGACTGGGTAATGGTCGTAGAAGGTCTTACGACCAGGTAGTGGTCGTAGAAGGACTTACGACCATGACATAGTCGTAGTAAGACTTACGACTATGGGGGTGATTGTAGAAGATCTTACAATCACTTGGTAGGTCTCTCCTTATAAATATAAGGGTACTTACGGGACTACGTGACATCATATTTACCCATAATAAGAATTATAGATAAAAGATAAAATGAGGATTATTAGATCCTCGTCATCTAGCCCCCCAGCTTCAAGTGAAAGTTACTTACTTGGTGAAGGATTTGCAAATGGACTTACGACTATGAAAATATCGTAGAATAATGGTCGAAGGAAAAACTCTTCGACATTTGAGTGCTACTTTGACCAGGAATTTGCTTGGTCGGGAAGGTTGCTTACGACTATCAAAAGTTGTAAAACCCTACGATCGTGAAGTGGTCGTAATAGAAGCGTCGGAGAAAAACCCTTCCGATTGATACTTCCTTCACCGAAAGACTTGGTCAAGAAAGTAATTTCGCTTGGAGGTGACAATACGCACCTAATTTTTTCGAACAGATCATCTAGGGAATTGCAACCGACTCCCACAGATCTGTCGATCAGACGGTTCCCGAAGTGGTGGCAATCATGAAGATTGCTTACGACTATCAAAAAGTCGTAAAAACCCCTACGACTGTGAAGTGGTCGTAGTAGGGCGATCGGAGAAAGAACCCTTCCGATTGATACTTCCTTCGACCAGAAAGACTTGGTCAAGAAAGTAATTTCGCTTGGAGGTGACAATACGCACCTAAATTTCTCGAACAGACCATCTAGGGAATTGCAATCGACTCCCACAGACCTGTCGATGAGACGATTCCCGAAGTGGTGGCAATCGTGCGGTTATTTGATTCGCCGGGAGTTAGACTTAGAGTTTTACCTTTTTCCCCAAATCGCTCACATTGTTCTTTTCGTCTTCTCCGCCTTCGACTAGGTTTCATCTTCTCCGCCGCCAACCCAATCAAAAACTTCTTGTTTCTGAGAGAAATGGCCAAGAAAGTTTCCGAGTGGGAAGAATCGGAGATGGATGCGCTAAGATTAAAGTCTTGGTCGACGCCGAAGATTCCGAGAAGGCTCGGTGAAGTGGATTCGGCTATTAGGCAAGACGGCCGTTAGGGAAAATGGGCAAATCCACATCTTCCAAGCGTCTTGTGAGTGCGACCTCGATCGCCTACTCACCCTTTCTTCTGATGGTACTCGAGCACTTTGGGGTGGAATTAGGTCCTAATTCCATTACCATCTTGAGTGTCTTTGTGTACTGTCGAGGCGTGCTTGGGATTCCATGGATCTCGAGCTTTTCCAATATTATTATGGGATGGCTCGACAAACCGAATCGCCGGAAGTCATGGTCAAGCTCCACGACTTGAAGTCGAGGGAGTATATTCGAGTTTCACTCGGTCTTCATGGCCGGGATGGAGAAAGAGGTGGTTTTACTGGAAAGTCACCTCAGAAGACAGCCTCTCTTTCGCGGGGAAGGCTGCCGAAAAGAATCTTCATGGGATTCGACTCCTGAAGATATCAGCCGGATTGCCTCCTATATTCAAGCCATCAAGGACTTGAAAGAAGAAGGGCTGACCGGATGGCATGTGGTAAAAGATTTTATCACACGCCAGATTAGTCCCTTGAAGAAACGAGCATCTCCTATGTGGAGATACTCGGGGAGGGGAGACCCGACCAGGGACTACGACGAGGGTAAGTGAACTTCCAACTTTGCTCTCGGTTTGGTCTTTCTTAACATTGTCTAATATTCTTATCTGTTTACACAGATCTTTCACAGGCAGAGATTGACGCTAGAGTCAGACTCATCTGTGAGAAATCTCCGCCACTCCGAGTGGCGGTTCCTCGAATCATTGCGGCTTTGCCCGCAGATGAAAAGATAGAGCGCCTAAAGGTAATCAAAAAGTTGATTTTTTTTCTTTAGGACTTTATAGTCGTAGAAGAACTTACAACTAGTGGTGATCGTAGAATATCTTATGATCAAGAAAGTGTCGTAGAAAAACTTACGACTTGGCACTGGTCGTAGAAAAACTTACGACTGATCAGTAATTCTTCTTTTTCTGTTTTGCTTTACAGAAGGTAGGCATGGAAAACCGTTAGGACGACGAGGAAGTCGCACTGATGACCATTGGCGCAGGGTTGTCGAGAGACAAAGGCTCGGCTCCTCCATCTAAGAGACGTCGACTTGCAAGATCCGCCGACAAGGGAGGAGCAAGCTCGAGCTCTGGTCTTTCGACCAGACCCTCTACAAAGCCTGCGGCAGACATAGCCATAACTGAAGCCGAGGCTGCAACTATCGAAGCCGAGGAGGTTGAAGCAGCTGAATCTTTTAAGCACAAACCTCGCAGGGCTAAGGTACCCTTCTATTATGACAAGGAATCTTTTGTAGTTTCTGTCACTATTAGTTTTGTTAAGCAACTGGAAAAGGAGATCTGGAAAGATTTTATGTCTTTTGTGAAGGGCGATCTTTGCTCGGCAGACAACCTGCGATCGAGGGTAGTGCTGCTTTTGGAATGGTCGAGACTGATCTCGGCCATCCAGAGAATCAGGAGACCAGAGCTATGGTTCCTGTTCAAACTCTACGACCAGACGTGGACGTAGCTGGGCCCATTGTTGAACCTCGACCAGGCGTGGTCGTGGAGAAGAAGAAGTCCTCCGTTGGGAGGATTGCTCCTAAGTTCCTGGTTAAGACCGAGTGCGCAGTATGTGAAATGTACTAAAGTGTAAGAACAACATTTACCTTTTCCTTTTCACAACCTCGATTTGCTTTTCTTTATTTTTGTCGACTCCTTGACCCAGGGATGCTTAGTTGAGAAGCCCATTGTCACTTCTTCGGTTGCTGGAGAAGTAACAATGGAAGTGGTTGAAGGATCTTCCTTGACCCAGGTGGCTCCCGAAGTGGTTTCTCCAACTGCTGAGGTTGTAGCTACGACTACTGAGGTCATAGCTACGACCACTGAGAGGGTAGCTGCGACTACCGAGGTCGTAGCTACGACCACTGAAAGGGTAGCCACGACCTCTGAAATGGTTGTAGAGACCACAGAGGCAGCTGCAAAAGCCTCTGGTCAAGGTAATGATGACTCTGTACACCGTGCCGGAAAGGAAGTCGTGGCAGACATTCCTTCCGGTGTCCAAAGAGAAAATGCAGCTACAGAATCAGAGGATGAAGAATATTTCAACTTCTGTGCTGACTTCTTTGGACCTGCTTCCATCATAGGGTCTGCTGCTTTCAGATCTCGCGACCGAGTCCCCCATCCCAAGGATATTCCAAATAGAGGAAATACCTTCGACAATGAGCATCTTGAGAAGGTTTGGTGGGATCAAGTCGCGAGGGTAGACAAGCTGCAGAACCCGGAGATGGTGTACTCGACCTTTGCTAGGTCGACCATGAATGTAAGTATTTTTAGGATACTTATACATGTGGCTTTCCCTTTCTTCTCACTGTCTTCTTTTTGCAGAAAGCTCTAGAGCAAATTGCCGTTGTTGGTGAATATCATCGACAACTTTTAGAGCTACGACAAGAGAAAGAAGAACTCTGCATACAGGTAGAGAGATGGTAAGTCACTGTTATTCATAGTCATTTTAGATTTGACTATTTATATAGTGCTTACGAGATTTATCATGAAAAAACTCATGACAAGGTATTGGTCGTAAAGAGCTTACGACCAGAGGCTTTGTCGTAGAAGAACTTACGACCAGATCGAAGGTTGTAGAAGAACTTACAACCGATCGCCTGATGTTCATATCCACTTTTGTCCTTTGTAGGCTGAAAAGTGACACAAAGACCTTAGCCGACTCGCTCGATTATGAAAAAGAGGAGTCGAAAAAGCTAAGGATGGAAGTAGTAGACCTCTCGAAGAAACTTCGAGAAGCCATCTCTGCAACTAAAAGATTGCAGGAAAAAATAAACAGTAAGTGCTGAACTTAAAACTGCTTTTGATTTTGATCTTTACCCAACTCTCATTTCTTTTCCAGAAAAAGAAAATGAGATGAAGAAGCTCCGGACCGAAGTTGGAGAAAAAACTTTGGTCATTCAGGAGTTTTCTCGCATTACCAAGAACAAGGATCAGGAACTCGAGGGACTGAAAACCCGAGTAACAGGTAAGCAATTCTTTACCTGTTGTCCTTTTCGAGTATTTTTCCTTTTCTAATGCTAATTTCTTTTTCAGAAATTACTGCCGAATTGAGAAGTCTCGAGACTGAAGTAAATGAGAAGACTCTGATCTATAAGGAGTCCGTCCGCATTGCTAAGATGAATGCAGAGGACATTAGATCATGGGAGAAAAAGCACACTGAAACCATTGCTTCCCATCAAGAAGAGTTCAAGAAATTGGATTCTCGACTAGTAGGTAAGAAATGCTTTTACCTACAATTATCTTTGTGTTATCTTCCTCTAGAAGTTTATTTTTGTTTGACCGGTTTTATTCTTTTCAGAACAAGTGGTCGAAAACAAGAAACTTCGCGAGGCTTCGACTCGTACCCAACAGGAGATCGAATCAATGAAGACTAGTCTTCAAGGCAACATCACACTCCTGAACAATGTACTTGGTGAGCTACATTCTGAGGGAAAAACTCCTCGAGAAGATACTGTAGCTGCTCACATAAGTACCATTGGGAAACAAGTCAGAACTTTGCAAAAAATGGTGACCACTTTGAAGGCTAATCAAGCCGAATCAATAAGGGAGGCAGTCGAAGCTGCAGTAAGTTACGCTTTGGCGAAACTTAAAGCTCATGACCCCCGCCTTAATGTGCAACCAATCGAAGCCGATTTCGACTGCCCTGAATCAGAGGTAAGTCGTCTGATTGAGGAAATGCAATCAGTTGGCAAAAAGGTGGCGGAGGAAATGCAACTAGGCACTCCCCCTTCAGAGTAATCTTGTAACGACTTTGTGAGGCGAGCGGTTTACATTGATGAAATATATGATCCATCTTGTTTCTGCAAATCATCTTGTCGAGTGGTTAGCAACCCGAAAGATAACTAACGAATGAAAAACCAAGGACTGAAGTTAAATTAATAACTTTATCCTAGGCCATCTTGTTTCCTGCAAATCATCTTGTCGAGTAGTTAGTAACTCAAAAGATAATAGACGAATGAAAGACTAAGAATTGAAGTCAAATTAATAACTTTATCCTAGCCCCCGACTATTTGCTTAGCTTGTTTATACAATCTAAGTAAATAGTGTGTGAAATGGGGTTTCTGAAAATAGAAAGAGGTTTGTTTAACTTATAGTTTTTGTTATGGTTGTCAAGCACTGGTCGAAAGAGTAGAAACGGCTCGACACTAGGAAGTTTCTTCTAGTGGGCAGGACTACGTGCAGAGAGGAAAGGCTTCGACTAGGTGATGTTACCATCTCCGACTAGTTTAATCGAACCAAGAACAGCAACTTGAGTTGAGCAAACGTCTTAGAGGACTTTAATAATTCGTTCGCCCTTTTTTGGTGGACTCGATATGTTTTTTCCAGTAGCAAAAGTGGGAGACTGAGCAACGCTAGGAAGTTCTTTCTAGTGGGTAGGACCACGTGCAGAGAGGAAAGACTTCGACTAGGTGTATCTTTTCCTTCGACCAGTTAAAACGAAACGAGTACACTAAAGGTGGTCGAATAAATATAAGAAAGTGCACTCTACTTAGAATATTTTTCGAATTTACAGAAAAAATAAACTAAGATGGGAAGAGTTGGCTTTGAGAACATTTCGACTAGATAGAACCTGAGTTCTCTGTATTGGCAACAAAAGTGAGTAACGAGTCGATGCTAGGAAGTTCCTTCTAGTGGGCAGGACCACATGCAGAGAGGAGAGACTTCGACTAGATGATGGATGATGTTACTTGCCTTTCGACCAGTGTAAAGAAAACTGGGTGTTTTTGGATCATAGTCGAAAGATTATAAAAGCACTACTCAAAAATAAGACAAAAGAGCTAGAAGGAACCTGGACCTTTATTGCCTGAGAGGTTGGTCACACATAGAATTTGCGTAACTGGTCGATGTTCCAAGAGTTTGAGAGAACATGTCCATCTTCCATTGCTAGTCGTGCAGACCACCGAGTGACTTCGACCACTGTGTAAGGACCTTCCCACTTGGGAGAAAGTTTATTCCGATTAGACTTGGATTGGCAGAGCCTCAACACCAAGTCACCTACAGCAAGGCTACGAGGCCGGACCTTACGATCGTAGTATCTGCGTAGGGCTTGTTGGTAGACTGCTGAACGGATTAAGGCCATGTTTCTCCTTTCTTCGAGTAGGTTAATATCATCTGCTCGAAGTTGTTCCTGGTCGGAGTTGTTGAAGGTTTCAACTCGTGTCGACCGTAATTTTAGCTCCGGAGAAAGCATGGCTTCGGCTCCGAACACTAGAAAGAATGGTGTTTCTCCTGTTGCTCGACTAGTGGTCGTACGAACTGCCCATAATACGGAAGGTAATTCTTGTACCCAAGCCCCCGAGCGCTTAACGAGCTGGTCGAAGACTCGGGTTTTAATTCCTCGTATTATTTGGCCTTTTGCACGTTCGACTGCCTCGTTGCTTTGGGGATGTGCAACAGAAGCATAACATAACTTGGTACCCAACTCGTCGTAAAATTCCTGAAATTTTGCACTCGCAAATTGTTTACCATTCTCTGTAATTATCCGACTCGGAACTCCAAATCGAGTAATTACGCATCTCATCATGAACCTTTTTGCTTCTTCCGTTGTTATCGATTCTGAGTTCGGCTTGATCCATTTTTGAGCGTGTCAATAGCCACAAAAGGAATTGAAACCTCCCGGAGCTTTGGGAAACGGTCCTAGGATGTCGAGACCCCAGGTCGTAAAAGGCCAAGAAAGAGGTATTGTCTGTAATGCTTGAGCTGGTTGATGTGTCTGTTTACCATGAAACTGGTATCGGACACACTTTTTAACCATCTCTTTAGCATCGTACAGAGCTGTCGGCCAGTAGAAACCTTGTCGAAAGGCCTTACCGACCAATGTTCTAGAGGAAGCATCGTCCCACAGATGCCACCGTATATCATGAAGGAGTGTTATTCCTTCGTTTGCGGAATGCATCGCATGAGTATCCCTTAGGTTCCTCGTTTGTAGAGGACTCCTTCGACCAAAGTATACATTTTGGCTTTTGGGATAAGCGATGCGCCTCAAGATCATCCTTGAGTCTGGAACCCTTGTGAAGATACTCGTAGATGGGAGTCATCCGGTATCCTCGTAATCTAGTGAGGCCATCTCAATAGGAGGTGTCTCTGGTTCTTCGACCGAGAGATGACTTTTGGAGTTGCTCCAAGAAAACTCCTTTTACCGCTATGATCGGAAGAAGCCATCCGAGCAAGTTGGTGCGAGAAAATTATCCTTCGAGGATGAATTGTACCTCGAAACCTAAAAATGCTTTTCTAACTTACGTGCTTCGATAAGTGCCGAGACATTGTCGAGTTAGAGCACCGTACTCTTTCCGACTTGATTCACGACTAGTTGAGAGTCTCCTCTCACGAGTAGTCGACGAATCGAGAGTGCTTCGCGGCTCGTATGCGGCCTAGCAAACCTTCGTGACTACGCCACGTTGTTAGTGGTGCCGAAAGTTTAATTGTATGGCATACTTTAAGGTTTCTCCGGTAGGAGATATCGGACCACCCGACCCGAGCCACTTAAAGTAAGTGACCGTCAAAGTACATCATCCATTGGTCGTGGGAATCGTCGGGATCTGAGCAGTTCAGATTTGTCCATTCGGCGACAAAGTCTGCCAAGATATGGGATTTTATGGCCGTTCGGGACACGAAATGGAGGTCGAACTCCCCAAGTTCGACTGACCATTTTGCCATGCGTCCCTCTGTTTCCTTATTATGGAGGATCACTCCCAAAGGAAACTCGGGCGCACGACTATTTTGTGCTTTGAAAATAATGCGCAGATTTCCTCGAAGACATGAGGAGGGCATATAGAAGTTTTGGACACGAGGGCGCTCCTTAGGCGTGTAAAACTTCGCGACGTGAGTACAGCGGTCGTTATCGTTTTCACGTTCTCGACCAAGATCTTGCGCTCTTGCCTATGGCGTGGCAGCTAGGTAAATTAAGAGCGTCTCTTCTGGCTTTGGAGAAACCAAAATAGGAGCACTCGAAAGGTACCTCTTGACATCCTCGAAGGCAGCGTTTGCCTCGTTCGACCACTCAAAACCTTCGTGTCTCCTGAGAAGTTTAAAGAAAGGTAGTCCTTTTTCTCCTTGTCGTGCGATGAAACGACTTAAAGCCGCCATGCACCCAGTGAGTTTCTGGACTTCCTTTTTGTGGTCGGAGGGCGCATTTGGAGAATGGCCTTTATTTTCTCAGTTTTTTGCTTCAATTCCTCGTTCAGATACTAGGAATCCAAACAATTTACCTGAAGAAATTCCAAACACACACTTCTCGGGATTAAGTTTTAAGCGGTGCTTTCTGAGGTTGTCGAATGTTTCTTGTAGGTCAGTGATATGATTAAATTTCTTAATGCTTTTCACGACTAGATCATCAACATAGGCTTCCAGATTTCGGCCTAATTGAGATGAAAAAGCTGATTGCGTCAAGTGTTGAAAAGAAACATCGGCATTCTTTAGACCAAATGGCATTTTGTAGGATCGTAACGGCAATCAGAAGGGGGGGGGTTGAATGATTGCAGCGAATGTACCCCCAAATTCGAAATCTTCTTCCACACAAGAATACCAATATCAACCTCTCTGTTGAAAGCTTGAAGAGCTTCTCACCCGAGAGCACAATTGCACAGTAAAGACTTAAACAGAGGCGCACCACCAAGACCAAACCAAGAATCAAAGTTGAACAAAATCAAACTTGATAACTTATAGATGATTTGTGTCTACAAGATGCTCAGCATAGCACCCCTCAAAACTCAACTCGATGGATCTACCAAAAACAGCCGCAAGACTAACTACGGCCAGTCTAAAACCCACGGTTCTTATTCAACGCGGGCGCAGCCCTTTGCCCCTTTTATAGCAAAGGATCAATTCGTATCTAACACCAATACGAATCCTAACCTCTCCGAAAATCAGGGACCCGAAACCCTTCTAAAACGGGTTTTACCAAAACCAATTTAAACTTTCCAATTTCATCTCCTCTTTCACGTCGTGAGCCTCCAGGTGACCTCCCCGTAGCTCCAACGCAATCCACCCTTGCCTTCCAAGTGCTCTAGCGCGATCCAAACAACCTCTTGACATCCTTGACTACCAAGACCTCAGATTAACCAATCCTAGTCCGAGTCCAACCATCATCCCGAGCCTTGTTCGTCCTCACGCTCTCCTGCACATGCAAAGACAAGAAAATCCAAATCCATGGCACAAGTTATCCAACTTGACCATCCATTAGTTCACACACACACTCAGACACTATCATGCATCAAGCAATTAGATAGAGCAAACGAAATCAACAAACCCGTAGTCAATTTCGCAAAGTCCTCAGAACAGCGTCCTTTGACACGTGGACGCTCCAGATTCATGGGCCGTTCGGACCATGGGTTTCAATCGTTGGATTTGAGGCACGTTCGGACGGTCCGAACGTCTCACACGATCCACACCGTCAGATCTCAATCCGACGCTCAAAAGCGCTACCGTTCGGATGGTCGAGCGTTCAACTCAATATCAACCGTTGGATCAAGATCCAGCGATTCGCATAAAACACTTCGAGAAAATGATGTGCGGTACTACCGTATGTTTATGCGCCGGATGATGTGTGTCGTTGGACCAAGCTTCACAACCGCTTCGTTTTGAGAGTATCAGAAAGTCCGAACAGCCCACTTGATTGCATCCGTTGGATCACGATCTAACGATTCAGCAAACCACCGTTCAAACTCAGTGACATGCGATACTACCGGTTATCCTGACAAAAGCTGATTTTCAGCAGAACTAAACAGAGCTCTGAATCAAGTCACCAATTGAGATCAAAAACGTGTTCCAGAGACAAAAGATTCATCATTAAGTACTGAGACTACGTCTAGCATATTGGCAATGTATTCATCATCAAATATCATGACTAAAAACCTCTTGGTCTTACAATCTCCCCCTTGATGACTACATTGACAATACTTTCAATATTCAGAGATGAGAGAGTGAAAGGAAATGACAAAAAGGTCAAGGCTGCCAGGCAAAGTGAGCTACAGCTGACAGACTTCCTTTAACACTTGGAAATCAAATTTGTGCAGAAATTTTGTCAATTTTTCAGATTAGTCAGTTTTCTCCCCCTTTGGCAATGTGATCATCAAGAGCATAATAAGAAGAAGCAGGAACAGTGAAAGTCCAGAAGCTTTATGAAAATTGATTAAATGGATTAACAAAGCCAATTTGGTGAGTGGAGCTAATCAAGATCATATAAATGCATATACCATGAAGCCATATCCAAGACAGTATTTCCAAATAATGAGTCAATTTAGATTCATGACAAGCTTTTTCACACAATGACTAAAAAGATTATATGACCACAAAGAGAAGTCACCAAAAGTGAAAAGCCAAGCAAAGTGAGATGATTTTAAAAGCTGGATGAGCTACAGTCTCAAGTGTGATCCTTTTGCTGCACTTTCAATTCTTATTTGCATGTGGCATGCTTGTAGCATACTTCTTTTCAGGTTGGCATGCTTGAAGCATACTTCTTTTGATTTTGAGCACTTTTTATGCCCTTTTTTTATTATTTCTCTTATTTCAAAAACACATAGTTGTATACTGCATGCTTGAAGCACACTTCTTTTCATTTGAGCAGAGTTGTACCCCTTTTTCATTGTTGTACACAGCTATGCATGGTATACTTGAAGTACACATCTTTTCAAATGCTTTTTCTCGATTCTTTATCTTTTATAACATGCCAAATTGAGTGAGCAACAGAGGATCAAAGTGAGAGACATTTTGCTACAAATCCAAGACTTAAAATAAGACTCACAAATCACTTATCCTTTTCAAGAATCAACATAAAGTGATACTAATAATCAAACTAGTCAAAGATTTTAGCCAAGTCATGCTTTAGTTCTTTATGTAGTATGTGCAATAAACCATCCAGTTAAGGCTACATAGGACATGAACAAATATGATAAAGATAGCTCTACTACTCTTTTAATTTCAATGGCTTGGACTTTAATGAATAATTAAGCTTCTGAAAATTCACACAGCTCCCCCTCAAAATAAGCCCAAAGAATGAACAACACCCAACTCACTTCTCAAATGAACAAATCGAGAAGTATCAAGCGGCTTAGTGAAAATATCGCCCATCAAAATCAGTCTCAACAAAGTGGAGAACAATATCACCTTTTTCCACATGATCTCTGAGAAAGTGAAATCTGATATCAATGTGTTTGGTTCTAGAATGTTGCACTGGATTTTTAGCAATGTGAATAGCACTAGTGTTGTCACAGTAAAGTGGAACAGTACCCAATTCTAAACCAAAATCTCTAAGAGTAGAAGTGATCCAAAGAACACGTGGCGACTAGCGGCGGAACAACATACTCAACTTGATTGATTGAGCAACGAAGATTGTTTCGTGAAGACCAAGACACTAAGGAAGTGCCTAAAAAGTGACATGTGCGGATGTGCTTTTTCTATCAATTCTACACCCATAAAATCACTATCCGAATATGCACACAAGGTAAGGCAGGATGAAGATGAATAGAAAAGCCCAAATTCTAAAGTGGATTGGAGATACACGAGAATTCTTTTACAACTGTCGATGAGATGCAAGAGGTGAAGCTTGAAATCGAGCGCATAAGCATACAAATAAAGTGTATATCCGGCCTTGAAGCGTCAAGTAGAGTAGAGAACCAATCATACTCCTGTATTCTTTTGATCCTTTGCTTCACCTTCTTCATCCGGGTCAAGAGCGGTTGAAGACCCCATTGGTGTGGAGATGGGTTCGCAAGTTGCCATGTCGAAACGCCTAAGCAAGTCTTTCGTATACTTGGTTTGATGAATGAAATTGCCTTGCTTTGTCTGTTTTACTTGCAGCCCCAAAAAGTAAGTTAACTCACCCATCATACTCATCTCAAACCCCCTGCTCATAGTATCTGAAAACTTGGAAACCAAAGCATGAGAGGAGCCCCCAAAGATGATATCATCCACATAAATCTGAACAAGTAATAGATCATTGCCAAGTCTAAAAGTGAATAGAGTTTTGTCTACCTTGCCCATTTGAAAATCATTTTTCAACAGAAAAAGCTTGAGCCTCTCATACCATGCTCTAGGAGCTTGTTTCAATCCATATAAAGCATTTGTAAACAGTATGTTCAGGGAACTGCCACCATCAACCAACACTCGATTGACCCGACAGTTGTTGATGGTGGGTTCGACCACAATCGGATATCGACCTGATTGATTCGAAGTGATCGGGCAGTCATCCTTCTCAAAAGAAATGGTAACTTCCGACCACTTCGGTAAATTATTGACAAGAGGAGCATCTATACAGTTTACCTCTCGTCCGGCAGCTTTAATTTGTCGTTTTGACTCGTATGTCGATGATCCTCCGTAGATGTGCTTAACGGTATGTTGTGGATCTTGGAACGACATCTCTTCATCATCTGACGATTTTTGGCCACTCGTATTCCCTACCTGTTCGAGAGTAGGGAGTGGTTCTTTGCCGTTGTAGTAGTCCTCGAGCTTTCTTTGGAAAACTCGGCAGTTGCGGAGGTCGTGTCCTTTCTTTTTATGAAAAGGACACCACCTTGGTTTGTCGTTCTTTCGATCAGGGCGCTTACCTTTGCCTTGATCAGGGTACGACTTGGTGGTTCGTTGCTCTTTATCTTTCACAGCTAAGACCTCCTTGAAACCACTGGTTTGTGGTTTTTGACCCTTTATCTTATTCTTGGACTTCTTTGATTCTTATCCTTTTTTCCACCAACTTCACCTGGCTCTCGAGGAGTATTTGTTTCTCGATCGATAGTGTTGTTCCACTCGACCGCCTCAGAAGCAGTCGCATATCGATCAGCCATCTCGAAGAGCTCAGCAACAGTGTTGGGAGGATTCAAAGCAATATCCTCTGTTATCCTTCTACTACGGACTCCTTGCTTAAAAGCCCTGATAACAGATGAATCAGAAATTTTCGGAATTGAATTACGAACCTGACTAAAGCGTTTGATGAATTGATGCAAAGTCTCATTGTTGTTCTGTTTTATCCGGTGCAAGTCGTCTTCCTTTCCAGGGCGGTTGTATGTGCCTTGAAAATTTGCCAGTAGAAGGTCGCAGAGGTGTTGCCAAGAGTAGATCGACTCGAGTGGTTGGTTAAATAACCACGATCGAGCGGATCCTTCAAGCACAGTTGGAAGGTAATTTGCCATTACATGCTCTCCTCCTCCTCCTGCTCGGACAGCTGTTGTATAGATTTGAAGAAATTCGATGGGATTTTGAGACCCATCAAACTTCTCCATGTTTACTGGTCGAAAATGAGGTGGCCAGCGAACAGCTCGAAGGTCAGGCGAAAATGCCCGACATCCGGTAATAACTTCTTGACGTCTTCTTTGCAGGAAAGAAGGGTTAATGTCACCAGGTGATCGTATACGACGATACCCGATGTCGACTGTCCTGTAGTAGGTCTCAGCTCTACGAGGGGAATACTCCTCGTACTCCATCCGTTGCGGATTTCCTTGTCGAAGTGGCGAACGATTACCTCTCCGGGGGGCTTCTTGATCATCAGTCAATCGAAACGTATTTCTCCGAGTAGGGGATCGATGCGACTTATTGCCGTGTCGATCTCTTCGTGGTGAAATGTTTGATTGACTGGTAGCTGAGGAAGTCGCATTGCTACGACTACCTGATTGATGTCGACGAGGTGCTTCCAGTCTTGTCATCACAGTTCGAAGCCTTTGCGCGATTTCTTCAGCGAAGAGATCGTATCCTGGCGTTCGAGCAAGCTCTTGAGTGGGATTTTCGAGCAAGTCTTCGATGTCTTGGAGTTCTTGTACCTCCGTCGACTGATATTGGATGCGCCCAGGTAGGTTCTTCTGGGCTGCAATCTTCCTCCGTCGGATGGCCTCAAAATTTTCCTCATCAGATCCTTGAGGCCTTCTCAATGGAGTGCGAGAATGTCGAGGATTTCCTCGCTCATCGAGTATTGGTTACGTCACACCGGTGATGCCCTTGCCATTACCACGAGGGGGCGCAGTGCGTGATCTTCGGGGAGTGTTCTTATCTCGGCCTCCATAAGGCTGACCCTGATCTAAGGGAAGGACGAAGACCTCCCGTTGATGATTCTCACTTGCGCTCGAGGCCTCCCCGCTTGAGGAGTATTCGAGAGACACCATCTGGCGACTTGGAGTAACCCCCTCCAGGTAGGGGAACTCTGGGTTATAACTGTCTCCGTCCGCAAATGAGATCTGCGGAGAGACGGTCAATTTGCGAAAAAGCATGCTTGATCACACTCCTCCGAGTTATCACGAGAGAGGATCACCAGATGTTGGTGGAGTCCTGGAATGGTGGCTCTCAGAACTTGTCTCACCAGGTCGGACCGTCTTAGGGGGACTTGAACACTTGGAGGAAAAACTCTCGTCGTGTTGTGAGTCCTTCTGGGTGCGGTCCTGGTCGGATTGACCCTTGTCCTTTGAGGGAATTGGCTCCTCTGTTGGACGTATCGTTGTGGGGGATAAGGATCCCTCCTCAACTCCATCGATGGGATGGTTTCCTGGAGAATGATCTCCGGAGGCGACATCACCATCAGAGGATGCATTACTCGGCTCGTAGTTGAAACCGACATCCATGTCGACGTCTGCGTAATCTGCCAAGTCAAACCAGTTCTCTTCGTTCCATTCCCCTGCCATGAGTGCATGAGATTTGGAAAAAGAGAGTATGTTGACAAGAGATTACCGGAAGCTCCCCACGGACGGCGCCAACTGTCGGTGTATTAGAACCAATCTTACGTAAAGATTATTTGATTCGGGGGGTCTCCTAGAGATGAAATCACGCAGAGCGATTGACACGGGATTTTTATACAGGTTCAGGCCTTCTCCGGGGAGAATAACAACCCTACTCCTGTGTGTGTATGGTATTGACTGTATTCTCAACAATCAAGCTCGAAACTAAGTCTATTACAAAGAACAGTACTTGTGTTTCTCCTTGACTCGCTCTGTTTCGCCCTCCCCTTGTCCTTCTGATTGATGCCTTTATATAGTCGTGAAGGAGTAGCCGTTTTGTCCTGCGGAAGAGGCGCCTAATTAAGCCAGTAATGGGCGCATGATGGCAATAATTTCCGGTGTAGTGGCTCCTTCACGCCGTTGGGCAGTTATCTTTCAGAGGTAATGGGGTATTAAGCACTATTACTACGCGGAATAATAGTGTGTGTGGACCGTTTGGATTCCTTAATCAATTGGACCCACTCGCTTGTAGGTCTGATTGATTATAAGGTGGTCGTGGTTGACTTGATCGTAGTAGGACATACGACTGGGTACAAGTCGTAGTAGAGCTTACGACTGGGCAATAGTCGTAAAAGGACTTACGACTAGGTACAGGTCGTAGCAGAACTTACGACTGGGCAATAGTCGTAGAAGGACTTACGACTGGGTAATGGTCGTAGAAGGTCTTACGACCAGGTAGTGGTCGTAGAAGGACTTACGACCATGACATAGTCGTAGTAAGACTTACGACTATGGGGGTGATTGTAGAAGATCTTACAATCACTTGGTAGGCCTCTCCCTTATAAATATAAGGGGTATTTCTGGGGACTACGTGACATCATATTTACCCATAATAAGAATTATAGATAAAAGATAAAATGATGATTATTAGATCCTTGTCAGGCACCATTATGTAGTCCTTGTCGTCCAAAGCAAGCAATCCCATTTTTATGTAATTCTCGACGTAGGATGCGTCTTGGTTGATTGTTTGCTCAGAGACCACGTGTGGGTCGAGGAAACCCACCGGTTCTTTGATTCGATGGGCACATTTTATAATGTATCTGTACATAAGGAATGAGTTATGATATTTATCGGTATCACATGAGTGTATAAATTGATTGTACACACTTATAGTATCCAGCATCGTAGAAGTGAGGCATCGAGGGCAATTAGGTTGTATGTAATACTCTGAAAAATAATATTAATATTAATAATCACGTCTTAAGGGTCGGAGCGTAATTAATTAAATAGTAACAATAAATAATTAATTAATAACGTTTTAAGGTTCTGTGTGTAATTAAATAAAATAGTACTTATAAAAATAGAATATTTCAGAATTGTTAAGAGCTATATAAATAGATGGTGTGATTTTTAGAAACCCTAGCAGCCTTTTTACTTTTTTCCACCCCAGCCGCCAATCGCTTTGTTTTTTTTTTTGCTCGTCGCCGCCTCAAGTTTCACGGCGAGCATCGGCCGCCGATACCTGCTGCAGAGGCTACTTGTATTCTACGTCTGTATTCTTTGGAGCCGCTCAGTCTTGCCCGAGCCGCTTGATTGCTTTTCTCTGTATTGCTTCTTTCTTTGCCGCCGCCGCCAATCTATTGTCTTCTTTTAGAAGTCGTCTTCTTATTGCCGTCTTGCCGTTGCATTTATTTCTTTGTTGTTGCGTGGGGCCGTGCCGCCGAGTGAAACCTGCGCGGCTGGCTGCTGCTGTGATCATTGCTTTTCTGCCGCCGGCCAAGCGCTCATCCACGCTGGCTTTGTTGGGCGCCGAACAATCGACTGCATCATCGTGTGGCTACCGCGTCGCCAACGCAAGAGACTCTGCCAATTAACTTCACGTACGAATGCTGCAAGTTACTAGTACATGCATGTGTGCAAGCAACCTTCCATTGATTGCATGAGGATTTGTGCCATATCACCAACAAGTGAGGTTTGTTGCTTGATTTCTTTTATCGCAGACTTTACTTGTGGGCTAATTAATTAATTTAGTTCTTGACTAGCTATGGGGATTAGCAAATAATACAAAGTACTACGTAGCTAAGTATACATGCAGCAATTAGAGTTTATAATCAAGATTAATTAGAGAAGCTTTATAATTTTCTAATAGAGAGGCTGATTAATGAATTTGTTTAACGTGCTGTCCGTTGTACGATTTATTCGGATACCTTAGTGGCGGAATTTGGAAATCTCATCTACTAGTTAATTGTAGATAATTTCGATATCTTTCTATAGCATATTTTATTATGTCGATCGGACAAGTAGATTTCGAGATATGGTTTTCGGAAGGCTACTGTCCTTACGGTTGTCGTCTTTCGGCGCTATTTTGGTAGACTGTAGATTAAAAATAATAAATAGCCTAATTAGAGTTTTTGATCTACATGAAAGTTGTAGATAATTGTCCAATGGTTCTGTAGAATCTGAGAACGCGCATTTTGGTTGAGTAAAACAAAAGTTATGAATTTAGTAAGACCGCTGTTCCGAAGCGGACAGATCGGCTTTCTGGGCTAAATACGGAGGGTTAGATGATTTAATTAGAAGTCTTCGTAATCCAAGAAAATGTGGATAATTTTATGAAGAATCCAGAATGGGGTGGTTTGTGGTGATCGGACTTTTGAGTCAAAAGTTACGTTCGTTTTAGTGCCTAGACTGCAATGGGTAACTATTCGGTACCGGCGTAATGTGGTATATTTGGGGACGTGTAGGAGCGATGTCGATTGATTGTTGTTCTTATGATGCTGTAGCTTGTATTGAGATTTGTGTATCTAATGTAGGAGAGGCGTCGTACTTGTTGCCATCTGCTAGCCAAATTGTGCGTCGCAACTAGTAAAGGCAAGTGCATGGTAGACAGCGATCAATGATCGATCACTGTTTTCTTGATCTTCTATTACCATTATTGTTGTGCTTTTATTTTGTTTAATTGCAAGCAATGGAATGGTATGGATTTATTTTGTTAATGGATATGATGAAAAGTTGGATATGATGTTTATGATGGAGTTTGCATGTTTGCATACATAAGCATCTTTGCATAAGAGAAGGTGATCGTGATTGATCACAACTCCACGGGAGTGGAGGAGGTCCCCGATCCTTATGGAGGAACGGGCTTGAGAGTGAATGTTGTCGCGAGCATTCACTCACGCTATACTCAGATATCTGTGAAAGAAGTGCATGTGGACATATAGATTAGAGTTGCATTGATATTTGAGATTAATGGTTGTGAATCAAAGAGAAGATAACTGCATGAGAATATTAATGGAAGTACCTGTGATGATAATGAAGTTATTGAATGCTGTTGATTTATTATTGTTCGTTGTTTATGGATGTGTTTGCTGAGTCGTGGACTCACCCTTGCTTTATTGTTGTCTTTAGGTGATCTTCGAGGACGCCGTAACTGAGAGCGAGTAGGGCACATGGGCAACACATGATCATTTGCCATAAGAACCTTTTCATTCATAATTGGATTACTCTTGGACATGTTAGAGGTTGAATAAAGTTTAGGACATCGTTTGGACTAGACTATTTGCTTTATTAATTTGGTTTCATTGGTTGATGCTACTTTGGATTATTTACCTGGTTATAATTCCCATTGCTTATTTATTATCACTTGATCCATAATTATGCATTGCTCTTCTTGTGGTCCATTGATATGATAATCATTGCTTCCTTGCTGTAATTTTTATAGTGTGTCGATAAACAGTAGTGTAAAGAGTAGAGTGGTGGCATTCTAGGCTCAGTGTTGGGCTGGGGTGTTACAGTTGGTATCAGAGCGGGCTTTAGCTCCGTGGTGAATAGATTAACAACTTAGGCAAACTAAAATTGTTAAAATTTGTTTTAGTATTAGTAAATCAACTAAAATATGCTAATGGTTAACTAACCTAAAATTTGACACACTAGTGCACAGTAGGTTAGAGAGAGGTACGAATATAGTTTTTACGCTTCCGTTATGTTGTTCATTGATGGATGAGTTTATTTTGAGCTTTGAGCTCATTGTGTATTGTTGATTGTGGTTGATAGCTATGCCGAGGGGTAGAGGACGTGGTCGTGGTGGCGCGATGCGTGGAGGTCGTGGTCGCGGGCGAGGTTCCGTGGAGCCACCTCCTGTGAGTGAGGAGTCGATGGGCGAGGTGGTTCTTTGTTGACCCGCCTCGGTTGGGGTCGAGGATGAAACCCCGCTTTGTTGAGAGAGTTGGTGGGAGAGATCCGTGCTCTTCGTCAACAGCGGATATTTGGTGGGAGGGCGTGTTGTCTTGAGGACCGCCACTCAAGGTCGATCACTTGGGAGGATTTTGTAGTTGATTCAAGGAAGTTCTACCCTACTCTTTTGTTGAGAAGATGGAGGTTGCCTTGACGACCTTTGCTCGGGGAAGAGGTCTATTCTTGAGTATGAGGTGAGTTCAACAACTTGGTTCGCTTTGTCCCTTGATGAGCTTAACGATGATCTTCGAAGGCCAAGAGGTTCCGCCGGGGTCTCAATTCTAAAATCTAGGCATGTGTTGGGAGCTACTCCACTCTGTGACTACGGCTCATTGTGGAGCAAGCTAGAGGCATGGAGTTGGAGATGCGACTCACAAAGGCGACAAGCCTCTAGTGGATCGTTGTTTCGGTGGTGACGGAGAGGAGCTCTAGTGAGGAAGTGGGTCATTCTCACACCTTTCAAGAAATTCAAGGAGGACCGCATCTTTCAGTCCTAGCGATCGAGGCCGTTCCTTTCTTGGCGCCTCGTCCTTTTGCAGTACTCGGCTCTTCGTCTGTCCCTGGCGGGCATGCTTTGCTTTAAGTGCGGTGATGGACACGTGGCCGAAGTGCACTTGGACGGAGATTGCCGTCGGTGTGCCGATCGGGTCACAAGGAGCGGGTGTGTCGCGAGAACCCTTCTAGCGTGATCAAGTGGGAGCTGTGCCATCTTCTTCTTGATGGGTCTGCTCGAGGATCTTTCCGATGATGATCGCTCCTCCAGCGATGCCATTTCCTCGGCTTAGGCGCCTCGGTAGGGTACTATCGGCCGCCACCTTCCGACCGCTTCAGGTTGCACGACCGGCTTTACCGCACCGCCACAGAGATTGTTGGGGCTCGCCGCCCAGCGTCGTCTTCTTCGCCATGGCGCCACAGAGGTACGCCATGCCCACAGTGAGTCCGTGGGTCGCCCCGACGTGGTGGCGTACTTTGCTTGTGGATTCGCTTGATGCTTTAGTCCTTTTTATTCAGGGCTACCTTTTCGTTTGTGTCGACGCGTTTGCTAGGAGAGCGAACTTGAGTATGCAAATGGATTTCTCGATCGGTGTTGGTTAGTTCTCCTGGGGGTATTATTGCTAGCTCTACTGTTTGTCCTGAGTGTTCTATTATTATTGATGGAGAGAAGTTCACGGCGAATTTGATAGTTATACAAATGGAGCCGTTCGACGTTATCTTGGGTATGGATTGGTTGCACTCTTATCGAGCCGTGATATCCTCGTTTACAGAGAATGATCTCTGTGCGCACCTCGTGCAGGAGACTTTGACTTTTCAGGGGAGTGCGCCCCCACGCTCTCTTTCAATGTTGGTCGGACTGTTCCCGGTCGTGCAGTGAAAATCGGACTTCTTTAGCTCTTCTTTGAAAACCGAGTGTGGCCGCGGATTGAGGAGATTCGGTGGTCGGTGATTACCGGATGTGTTCCGGTGATCTCCTGTTTGCCACTGCGCGAGACGTGGAGTTTCGCATTGATCTTGTTCCGGGTACTCGTCCCATCTCGATGTCTCCATATCGATTAGCACGTCCGTTTCAGGACGAGTTGAAGAAGCAATTGGATGATTTGTTGGCTAAAGGTTTGATCAGGCGTAGTGTATCGCCGTGGGGAGCTCTGCTACATTCACGAGAGAAGAAGGATGGAAGTTGGCGTATGTGTATTGATTACCGTGCGCTTAATGCGGTTACAATCAAGAACAAATATCCATTGCCCCGCATTGAGGATTTGTTTGATCGGTTGAATGGAGCTCAAGTATTCTCAAGATCGATCTCCAATTCGGTATAATCAAATCCGTGTGCGTGGCGAGGATGTAGAGAAGACCGCTTTCTCCACCAGGTATGGGCATTATGAGTATAAAGTTATGTCCTTTGGATTGACTAATGCACCTGCCATTTTTATGGAGACCATGAACAACATGTTACACGAGTATCTAGATGACTTCGTGGTGGTGTTCATTGATGACATTCTTATCTATTCCAAGACCAATGAGGATCATGAGCGTCATTTGAGGCTGGTTTTAGACACTTTGAGAGAGCACCAGTTCTATGCTAAGTTGAAGAAGTGTGAGTTCGATTTCGAAGTGGGTTTTACGGGTCATGTGATTAACCCTCGTGGTATTCTTTGTTGATCCTAGTAAGGTCTCCACAAGGTGGATTGGAAGAGGCCGACTAGTGTGAAGGAGGTGAGGAGTTTCTTGGGATTGGCTGGTTATTATCGGCGTTTTGTGCAGGATTTCTCTATCATTGCCAAGCCGATGTCTTAGCTTACTCAGAAAGGTGTGAGATTCCAGTGGACTGATGAGTGTGAGCGCAGTTTCTGCATTTTGAAGGACAGGTTGGTGACCTCTCCTATTCTCACTCTTCCCGAGCCGGGGAAGCGGTTCACAGTCTTTTCGGATGCGTCTCGAGTGGGTCTTGGCTGTGTTCTCATGCAAGACGGTAAGGTGATTGCTTATGCGTCGAGGCGATTAAAGAAGCACGAGCGAATTATCCCACTCATGATTTGGAGTTAGTCTGCGGTTGTTTTTGCTCTCAAGATTTGGAGGCATTATCTATCTGGCGAGCCTTGTGATATTTTCACAGATCACAAGAGTCTCAAGTATATCTTCACTCGAAGGATCGAATTTGAGGCAAAGGAGGTGGTTGGAATTGATCAAGGACTATGATCTTACTATTCAAGATCATCCGAGCAAGGCCAATGTTGTTGTTGATGCTCTTAGTCGCAAGGCGACTCACGCTACTCTAGATTGCCTTATTGCTGATTTTGATCGCATGGGTATATCCTATTGTTATGCGGACACGACACTTGTTGAGACACGCTTGATTCTTGAGTCGGCTATTCGGGCCGTGTCGGGAAGCACAACAGAGTGACCGGTTATTACAGGAGGTTAGGAAGCGTCTGGATGAAGGTAAAGAGAGTGATTTTAGTATGGATGATTCTGGTACTTTGAGGTTTAAAGGTCGTCTTTGCGTACCACAAAAGCGGAGGTCAAAGATGATATCTTGAGGGAGGCACATCGCACTCCATACAATCGCTTCATCTGGTGAGACTAAGATGTATCGAGATCCAAATGCGAATTTTTGGTGGAAAAGAATGAAGGTGGATATTGCTAACTATGTGGCTTCTTGTGGTGTTTCTCAGCAAGTGAAAGCTGAACACAAGCGTCCTGCAGGGTTATTGCAGCCTTTGGAGGTACCCCAGTGGCCTTGGGATGATATCTCTATGGACTTTGTGGTGGCGTTGCCTCGTTCGCCGCGAGGAAGGATGCGATTTGGGTAGTGGTGGATCGATTCAGCAAGTCTCACGCACTTCATTCCTATTCGCACAATAAATTCAGCGAGTGATCTAGCTCCTATTTATGTGCGTGAGATAGTAAGACGCATGGTGTGCCAAAGACCATCGTTTACGACGAGACGCCAAGTTTGTCTCAAGTTACGGGAGAGTCTGCGAGTGCATTGGGCACAGCTCGCCTTAATCTGCGTTTCACCCAGCATGATGGGCGGTCAGGCGTACTATTCGGACTTTGGAGGATATGTTGCGATCTTGTGTTCTATCTTGGAAGGGTAGTTGGGAGGACCAGTTGCCACTTGCAGAGTTTGCTTATAATAATAGTTACCATTCCAGTATTAGAGCCGCGCCATTTGACGTTGAGCGTGTGGCCATGGTGAGGCAGAATCATTAGCGGCTCAGAGCGATGTAAAAGAAAAGTTATCTTGATTTGAGGCGTGACTTGAGTTTGCGGTGGGTGACCAGTGCTCTTGAGTGTCTCCCACTAAAGGCATTGTCCGATTCGGTACCAAAGGAAAGCTTAGCCCGAGGTACGTTGGACCGTTCTCGATTATTGCAAGAATTGGAAAGTTAGCCTACCGCTTGGACCTTCCTGAGTCCATACGTGGGGTTCACAATGTGTTTCACGTCTCGATGCTGAGAAAGTTTTTGAGAGATCCAGAGCATAAGATTTCATTAGAGCCGTGACTATTGAGCAAGACCTCACGGTGGAGTCGCGTCGTGCGCGATGCGGAGAGGTGGAAGCGAGTCTTTGAGGCACAAGACGTTGGTATACGTCAAGGTCTTGTGGACGATCACCGAGAGAGAAGCGACTTGGGAGTTGGAGTCTGCATGCGCGAGCAATATCCGGAGTTGTTCACGTCAGCACGTGTTGTTTTGTTGTTTAATTTCAGGTGCGCTTTTTCTTTGAGTAGAGCAGTGAGTAGAATTCGAGTCGAATTACATTAAGAGGTAGAATGTAATACTCAAAAATAATATTAATATTAATAATCACGTCTTAAGGCCTGAGCGTAATTAATTAAATAGTAACAATAAATAATTAATTAATAACGTTTTAAGGGTCTCTGTGCAATTAAATAAAATAGTACTTATAAAAATAGAATATTTGAATTGTTAAGAGCTATATAAATAGATGGTGTGATTTTTAGAAACCCTAGCGACCTTTTACTTTTTCCACCCACCGCCAATCGCTTTCTGTTTTTTTGCTACGTGCGCCGCCTCCAAGTTTATTGGCGGGCATCGACCCCGTACTATTCGAGGCTATGTATTTCTTGTACCATTCTTTGGAGCCGCTGTCTTGCCGCCGCCTTGATTGCTTTTCTCTGCTTGCTCTTTGCTGCTTTGCATGCCACCAATCCTATTTGTCTTCTTTGCAGAATAAAGTCTTTTACCGGTGTCTTCTTAGATTTGCGTTTATTCTTTGTTGCCGCGTGGGACGGCTGCCGCCGAGTGAAACCCTGCGCGAAGGCTGCTGCTGCTGATCATTGCTTTTCCTGCCGCTCGGCCAAAGCGCTCACCCACGCTGGCTTCGTTGGGCGCCGAACAATCGACTGCATCATCGTGTGGCTACCGCGTCGCCAACGCAAGAGACTCTGCCAATTAACTTCACGTACGGATGCTGCAAGTTACTAGTACATGCATGTGTGCAAGCAACCTTCCATTGATTGCATGAGGATTTGCTGCCCATATCACCAACAGTGAGGTTTGTTGCTTGATTTCTTTTATGCGCAGCTTTTACTTGTGGGCTAATTAATTAATTTAGTTCTTGACTAGCTATGGGGATTAGCAAATAATACAAAGTACTACGTAGCTAAGTATACATGCAGCAATTAGAGTTTATAATCAAGATTAATTAGAGAAGCTTTATAATTTTCTAATAGAGAGGCCGATTAACGAATTTGTTTAACGTGCTGTCCGTTGTACGATTTATTCGGATACCTTAGTGGCGGAATTTGGAAATCTCATCTACTAGTTAATTGTAGATAATTTCGATATCTTTCTATAGCATATTTTATTATGTCGATCGGACAAGTAGATTTCGAGATATGGTTTTCGGAAGGCTGCTGTCCTTACGGTTGTCGTCTTTCGGCGCTATTTTGGTAGACTGTAGATTAAAAATAATAAATAGCCTAATTAGAGTTTTTGATCTACATGAAAGTTGTAGATAATTGTCCAATGGTTCTGTAGAATCTGAGAACGCGCATTTTGGTTGAGTAAAACAAAAGTTATGAATTTAGTAAGACCGCTGTTCCGAAGCGGACAGATCGGCTTTCTGGGCTAAATACGGAGGGTTAGATGATTTAATTAGAAGTCTTCGTAATCCAAGAAAATGTGGATAATTTTATGAAGAATCCAGAATGGGGTGGTTTGTGGTGATCGGACTTTTGAGTCAAAAGTTACGTTCGTTTTAGTGCCTAGACTGCAATGGGTAACTATTCGGTACCGGCGTAATGTGGTATATTTGGGGACGTGTAGGAGCGATGTCGATTGATTGTTGTTCTTATGATGCTGTAGCTTGTATTGAGATTTGTGTATCTAATGTAGGAGAGCGTCGTACTTGTTGCCATCTGCTAGCCAAATTGTGCGTCGCAACTAGTAAAGGCAAGTGCATGGTAGACGGCGATCAATGATCGATCAACGTTTTCTTGATCTTCTATTACCATTATTGTTGTGCTTTTATTTTGTTTAATTGCAAGCAATGGAATGGTATGGATTTATTTTGTTAATGGATATGATGAAAAGTTGGATATGATGTTTATGATGGAGTTTGCATGTTTGCATACATAAGCATCTTTGCATAAGAGAAGGTGATCGTGATTGATCACAACTCCACGGAGTGGAGGAGGTCCCGATCCTTATGGAGGAGCGGGCTTGAGAGTGAATGTTGTCGCGAGCATTCACTCACGCTATCTGCGATATCTGTGAAAGAAGTGCATGTGGACATATAGATTAGAGTTGCATTGATATTTGAGATTAATGGTTGTGAATCAAAGAAGATAAGCGCATGAGAATATTAATGGAAGTACATGTGATGATAATGAAGTTATTGAATCTTTGTTGATTTATTATTGTTCGTTGTTTATGGATGTGTTTCTTTGAGTCGTGGACTCACCCTTGCTTTATTGTTGTCTTTAGGTGATCTTCGAGGGCCCAGTGGCGAGAGCGAGTAGGGCACATGGGCAACACATGATCATTTGCCATAAGAACCTTTTCATTCATAATTGGATTACTCTTGGACATGTTAGAGGTTGAATAAAGTTTAGGACATCGTTTGGACTAGACTATTTGCTTTATTAATTTGGTTTCATTGGTTGATGCTACTTTGGATTATTTACCTGGTTATAATTCCCATTGCTTATTTATTATCACTTGATCCATAATTATGCATTGCTCTTCTTGTGGTCCATTGATATGATAATCATTGCTTCCTTGCTGTAATTTTTATAGTGTGTCGATAAACAGTAGTGTAAAGAGTAGAGTGGTGGCATTCTAGGCTCAGTGTTGGGCTGGGGTGTTACATTGTATAGGTCAAATAAGTCTTCGAATCCCACGACGAAGTAGCCAGGCTCGTAGAGAAAATGCTCCCTCCGTGTCGTGATGATTCCAAGATGGCCCCCTCCTCTCGGGTCTTGCGCAAGTACTAATCATGCAAAGCTTGACAAGCTAGACCTGAGCTCTTTATTTCTGCGCCGGAGACCAACGGACTTCCGAGGGAGTATTTCACGGGTTTGGGAGGTGCCATAATATTCTTCGATTTCGATTTCTCCTTAACGAGGCGGCTGAGGGACGTCTTCCCGTGAGACGCCTCAGGGACCGATATGGTGACACGCTTTTCTTGTCCCTTCGTCGTCTTCTCGACGGGAAGCGATGTGGCGGCCTTCTGAAGCTTTGGTTGAAGCGGACTTATTGAGGGTCCTATTGGAGAGGTAGGGTCTTGTCCATATCGTGTCACTGAAGGGTCCAGTGTGATGTCCTTCTTGGGCCACTGGATAAAAGTGTGCGTGGCATCCCCTAGTGTTCTAATTTCTTCGTTCAGGGGAATCTCTAGCGGGATGGCCATGAAATTGTCATGTACCATGTCCACCTGCACCCTGGCGTAACCCAACGACAGCTGGGCACCGTGCTGCACTACCCCTTCCTGGTATGGATACACCATACCCCGCCCAGCCTCAATAGGAATCGACCCAACCATCCTCACTTGGAGCTTGCAGGGCGTCGGCCCCTACAAAACGGTACAAAATTAGCTAAGGCGTCCTATAGGTATATCTTTGGAGCATTCCAGAGATGTACATTACCTCGATGTCGTCGATCGGTAGTTGCACGTCGTCATGTCCGATGTCGAGCTGGAGTTGCTCTCAAATTAACAGGGGCGGCTTGCGTCTGCATGAGTTGATTTACTTGGTTCTGTAAGTTTGTTATTTGTTCTTGAAATTTTTCAATAATCACATGTTCCAACCGAGCGTCGTGATGGTCCTTGGATCTCTTCCTACTCCTATATGTGTCGGAGTTGTGTGGGAATCTATCCCTCCAAGGTACGTAAACCCCAACGCCTCGTGTGCGATCCGGGTGCTCCTTGTTTCCCAGGGTCGTAGACAGTACATCCTTCTCCCTGTCTACTTCGAAGGAACATTGGAAAGATGCAGAAGTCAATGCTTCCTGCACGAGGACATCATGTTATTGTAGACACCATGAAGTTATGGACTTATTAACAATTAAGTGGTTCGATAAATTTACGAGCGTTGAGACCTTTGCCTCGTCTGCCGGGTTTGTGAAAGAGATGCTGCCCGAAGACTTGGCTGATGCCCTCGCTCTTAACCAGGCTCGAGCGCGCTCATCTGGAATCTCAGCAAACGGTCGGGCAGCGGTCTCGTCCTCCGCCGCCCATTGCGTGGCTTTACCCGCGTACCCAGCGGTGCCGAGTCTGTGGGGGTGAGTGTTTTGTGCTGAATAGCTCATGCGCCGCACTTTGCTCTGAAATTCGCCGTCGTCTTCATGCGCACGAGTGCGTCCCATGTATCCCGCGACAAAAATTGATACGTCGTGAAGGGCATCCGACCCGTGTTCACGTACTGACAAGCAGGCTCTTGAAGGTCCTCCACGCGTGGGACATCGCGAGCAGTGCGTGCCAACGCACACGTGCCTGGTCTGCTTCAGGGAAAGTGAACGAGGCATAAAGTTCAGTCCACAACTTATCTCTTTGTACATCCGTCAGAGACTTCCAGGTTGGGGTGGTGATGGGGACCCGTTCCCCTACAAGTACCCTGCAGACGGTCCGGAATCTCGCAGCTGCTTTCTTGGGACTCAGCGGGATCCTGACGTCACTGACCTCTGTGATCGTCATGCGGCCCGAGGGCAATTTGGAGATTCCTCTACCTTCTCGCCTGCGTACCACCTTGATCGGAGATCCAGACGCATTTGGCGACGTCACTGACGGCGGCGAAGACGGTGCCTCTGCCATCTATATAAGTTACGTACGCAATGATTACATAATCAAATAGAAGTTACCCATTGAACCTAAATATATGATACATAGTAAATAAAATATATGAAATTGCACAAAAAAACTGCAAAGGAGAAGAAAATATTGCAAACAAACAAACACACATACAGAGATGTAACGGTAAGTACATGTTAAACTTATAGCGGTCAGCAGGTTCGATTCCTGACAGATGCAGGTGCACAACATAAAACGATAAGAGCAGTCGGTGTCTAAACTCGTATACCTTTTTACGAGGGGGTAAAACCCAGTAAAGACACGTCCGTCTAGTAGATTTGTGGATATAAAATAACACATTTTTTTATTTTGAACTAAATGCAATTTAAGGGATTGCATTTATAAACAAGGATGAACTATTCTCATCAATGGCAAATGATGCGGCCTCTATTGTACAATATAAGATCATCTACACACTGTATTCCCTCTACAAATATTGCTGCATAGCTAGACCTAATTTCGGTAGCACAAACAAGCATCGTACCATTACTAGCGCATGACCTCACCAAACTACCGAGCGCTTCGTACGACACAGCTAGACCTAATTTTAAAACAAGAGCTTCTAATAAAATAATGGATATTATACGAGCAAGATATTGATATTAACATGTTAATCCTGAATAGCTTCCCAAAATTAATTTTTTTGAAAATTGTAAATTAATTTCCAATACCACAAAGCCTTTTACACAAAAGCAGAAAATTTGAATAAATTAGTTTTAACAAAAACTGAGCGATTGCGGAGACGATTACGAAGGTCATTTGCATAACCACGATTTCCCGAGATTTTGCAAATTACGCTCCTAATCGATAGCTATCTAGTCGCCAGATCAACACAGAGATTCAAACTGACAGATTATACACAGAGGTTTCGAAAGCTAGATCAAACACAGATTTTCCAAGGTGCCAGATTGCTCCAGCCACTGCTGCTAAACAACAAAACACTCAACTGGAGAAGTAAGAGTCACAGTTAATAATCCACACTCAATTCACTGCCAACAACCATCAATTGACATTCAAGATCACTGCCAACCCCTATCTATCAGTGAACTGAGGAGGCAATAAACCTCAACCAACAATCAATACCTCCGGCTCGACCAACAAGCGCCTCAGCGGCAGCTTCATGGCGACAAAATACTCAAACATTACTGACGTTGTTCAAACTATAATCAAATAACAGAGATTCACCAAATATTTGCAGGGGTCGGTTAGTGGCGATGGCGGACGGAGGGAGTGGTGAGGAAATGGAGGTGCGCAAGGGAAATACATCTCAAGATGACACAGAGTCGTCACCACCTCGGCCTGCAGAGCGTCGAGTCCTTCGGGATCGATGACCTTCTGAGCAATTGAGTTAAAGAAATAACACAGCCTAAAGATTGCCACTCGGACCTTGTTTGGCAAGATACTCCTAATTGCAACAGGAAGCATCTGTGTCATCAGCACATGACAATCATGAGACTTCATACCAATTAATTTCAAATCTTTCATGGAAACAAGCTTCTTAATATTGGCGGAGTAACCGGACAGAACTTTCACACCATGCAAGCTTTGACACAGTTCATTTCTCTAGACCTTGGACAAAGAGTAGCAAGCTGGGGGAAGGTACGTTCGTCCTTTATCGGTCTCTTTCGGTGCTAACTCGGTTCTTATGTTCATATCAACCAAGTCACGCCGTGCGTTAACACCGTCTTTTATTTTGCCACTAATGTTCAGTAAGAGACCAATCAAGCTATCACATACATTCTTCTCCACGTGCATGACGTCGATGCAGTGGTGAACTTCTAAATGCTCCCAATAAGGTAAGTCCTAAAAAATTGACCGCTTCTTCCAGATGTTTTTCTGAGAGGTCCTTAATTTACGTCTATTTCCAAGCACAACATCGATATCCTTAACCATATGATAGACCTCTTTCCCTCTAACAGCCCTTGGAGCTGAACCGTCCTCCTTATTTCCATCGAATTGTTTCTTCATCTTGCGGTATGGGTGAATCCTGGGAAGGAACCTGTTGGACCAAAAAGGCGACTAGAGGGGGGGTGAATAGGAGCACGCTCACTTTTTTACAAATTATGAATTCAACACAATCTCACTCCAATAGCTATGAAGAAGCTATGAAGATCAATATACCAGTACAGTGGAAGACTAGTATTGAATTCAATTGAGCCCCCAAAGTAAAGCAACAAAATCAACTAAGATTAAAACAGCGGTCTGACTGGTGATGATGGGCGGTCTGACCGGCAGACTCCAAAACAGATCTGAAACAGTAAAAACAGCCCGATGACGAAGTTGCAATTAGGTCTAACTTTTGATTCTCAACTCCAAACTTCACGAAACTTTGCACACACCTCCTCTATGCTATTGAGGACCTATTCCAATCGAATATTATGATAATTCTTGGCTAGATCCTGAACTGTTGTCAATTGAGTAAGAGAGAGTCTAAAACCGGGCAAGAACAAAAACTTGATCCTAATGCTTGTTCGTGAGTGATTGATGATCAAGATGATCCTAGATAGGTTCACACATATCACAGCAAGCTAATTCACGTGAAAGAATCAATCAAAAACTCGTGGATCAAAGAAAGCCCTAAAATCACGATAATGAAAGCAAGAACGAAAAGAGACTTATCTCAAGCAAACCTTGCGTAGATTAAGAACGTGATTATTGTTGGATTACACCCACACCATCAAGGATCAGTGGTCAATCCAAGAGCATGAAAATCCAATCAAACCTTCATGAACCCTAGCCTGCACGCCTATCTCTCCCTAAGACAAAATTAGGGTTTCTAACATAAAAAGGGTTAAAAGCCCCGGTGCAGCCACCACCCCCTCCTATTTATAGTGGAGGCCTAGACCTTCTGAAGTTTGACTCTATTGGGCTCCCGTTAAGGCCCACTAACAAACGGGTTACACACGCACGCTTCACATCATCCTAAGATCTAGAGCATATCCCCATGATATCCACAGAACCTACGGTGACGCGTATACACAGTTTTGCGCGAGTTGTTCAGCCATACACTCTCGGTACCATCTAAGCAGTGCGGACAGGCTTTGGCTCCTTTTGTACTGAACCCCGACAGGTTACCAAGGGTAGAAAAATCATTGATGGTGCAGAATAATATGGCGCGTAAAGTGAAGTTCTCTCGTTTGTACGCCTCCCATACTTGTACCCCTTCGTTCCAAAGTGTCACAAGATCTTCCAGCAATGGTGCTTGGTACACATCAATATCGTTCCTAGGTTGCTTCGGCCCTTGGATAAGTAGTGACATCAAAATGTATTTTTGCCTTAGCAATATTCTTACGCTTGTATCGGGATGCTTTGCACACAGGACATACATGCATGTCTGCATACTCTTTACAGTAGAGGATACAATCGTTCGGACATGCATGTATTCTGTCTACTTTCATTCCCAATGGACAAAGAACCTTCTTAGCTTGGTAGGTCGTGCTGGGCAACACGTTTCCCTCCGGAAGGATGTCAGCGAAGAGACCTCACAACGCCGTAAAACTCTTGTCGGACTAACCATTGCTTGCCTTCAATTTCAGCAGTTCAAGCATGGTTGACAACCTTGTGTATTCCGGCTTGCAGCCAGGGAACAAAGGTTTCCCCGAGTCCTCCATTAAGCCCTCGACTTTACAAAACTCTATCTCACCGTAGTTCCCTTCTGCATCGCGTAGCATCTAATCAAGATTATCATCATGCGACCTATCCTCATCAAAAGCACATTCCATACCCTGCATATCGTTGACTTCCTCGGCGATGTCGTCATTACTGACTTCCGGTATAATCTGCTCTTCACCGTGTTTGCTCCAACATGTATATCCTTTTTGAAACCCTTCATATTAAGTGAGCTTGATCTCATTTGGGTTATTAAATATTTTCATATTACTGCAATCAATGCATGGACAATACATAAATTTTATCCCCTTCTTCAACATATCCTGCTCGGCGGCTCTTCTAAAAGAAAACACGCCATTAATATACTCTTCACTCACACGGTTCTCAATGTACATCCAATTTAGGTCCATCTACACGTATACGCACGTAACAAATTAATTAGTGTTAAATTATATTAATAAACCGCAAGTACCCTTCATAATGACCAAACACATTAGTGATTAGTATAGAGCAAATATAAAGGGTTACAGATTGTTACACATTAGTGATTAGTCTAGAGCAAAAATAAAGGGTTACAGATCGTTACCTTTCTCTCCAAGGTGGCGCAATGTGGGAGGAGGCAGCAGAGGTGCCGCAATGGGGTAGGAGGAAGCAGGGGTGAAGCTCAAAACGGAATGGGCATCAATGTGCATGGAAGGAGGCAGCAGCAGCAGGGTGGCGTAACAGGGGAGGAGGCAGCAGCAGTAGGGTGGCGCAACGGGGGAGGAGGCAGCAGCAGCAGGGTGGCCAATGGGGAGGAGGTAGTAGCAGTAGCAGAGTGGCGGTGCCTCAAATAGAATGGGCAGGGGGTCCTGTCGGGAGCATGTATTTATAGTGGTAGTATATCACAGACGGTTCTTTACAAGAACCGTTTGTGATACGTCTACATCACAGACGGTTAACGAAGAACCGTCTGTGATAATTTTATCACGTCTGTGATGAGGCATCTTCTATTGCCTGTTTTGTAGTAGTAGCACTCCACAACTAGATCACTGTCCTGCAATGTCCTTCTTTGCTTGGATAACTTTCACACTTGAAGATGTGCGTAGAGCAATGCACCAAGTCGTGGTCACTTACACAACTACACAGAGGGTCATTACAGATGACTCCAAACTGTCATCACAGACGGTTTTCGAACAGTCTGAATCTATATATTTGATGTAACGGTGGCCCGATCTTCCGAAAAGTACTGATAAGTCGATTGTGAAGAACTCGACGTTGATGATCCGAAGACTCCAACCAGAACAGATCAAACCTCCTGCAATCACTACACCACTGCTCCGATGGTTATCAACAGTGCCGAACACGGTTGACCTCGCCAAGAAGGATATCTCCTGCATGCGAATCGAGAACACAAGAAAGAAAGTAGAAGATGCAATGTGATATTATATTGCGAATATAAATGAAGTACACAATGTGGGTGTAGGACCGGAAAGGCGACTGAGGGGGGGGTGAATAGGCGCTTTAGAAACTTTCTCGCCTAAATCAAATTCTACACGAACTTCACTCCTTTAGCTATGAAAGCTAAGAAGATCAGTAAGCACACAGCGTAAGCCTTGTGCTGAATTCGACACACCCCGACAACCACACGACCCAAAAGTGGAGACTTAAACTCAAAGGGTTGATCACGAGCACAGCGGTCGGCCGGCTACCAAGGCGGTCGGACCGACGTTCAACCAATGATCGGACCGGCAACTAATCAAGCGGCGGTCGGACGGTGGACAACGATTCGACCAGCGATCAATGATCGAATATACGGGCGGTCGGACCGCCGTTACAAGACCGTCGGACCGGTTCGATCGATCTTGAAAAATCCACCCCAAATCCAAAACGAAATTTGATCCAACTTTTGATTCAACCAATGAAACTTGACCAAATTTGAGCACACCTCCTAATGATATTGGAGACCTATTTCTAGCGGCGATCCTTGGATCCACTTGCGAAACAAACTCTCAAGGATTAGACAAGGAAGTGCACAAACCCTAGAAATATGAAAAACTTTGATTCAAGACTTGCTTGTGGGGGTTGATGGTCTAGATGATCCTAGGAGTACTCCCATACATCAAAGCAAGACACAAAGGGTCAAAAGACCAAGTTTAAACACTTGAATCAAGGAAGCATAAAATTCATTCAAATGAGAGAAGAACACAAAAGAGGAGACAAATGATCTCACAAGCAAGCATCACAAGATTGATTGATCTCACAAGATGCTTACAAAGCCACTCCAACAAGGAGGACAAGAGCTCACCCAATGAGCATACAATCTCTCCCTCTCTTCCTCTCCAAACCCTAACCCTAGAAAAGGCAAGGGGGAAACCAAATGAATGCCTCTAGGGGGTTTTACATCTCCCCCCTTCTATTTATAGGAGAGGACTAGGAATCCACTTTTTGGGACCCACTCACACATGGGACCCACACTCTCAACTGTTGAAGCAATCGCACCTTCACCAGCGTGGAGTTGATCGGCGGTTCTCATCGACGCCAAGCCTCTCTTGTCCGAATCCCATCGGAACCTCCCAGAGACTTGCACCGATATCTGCACCGCCTGATCCAACCAGCTGCACCGAACCACCCGTTCGATCCATCTTGCCCATCCTGCACCATGCTTGAGTCACACGACCTCACCCGGTATCCATGATCATTACGGACCTCGGCTCTCCAAGCGTAGTCGATCCACTCACCGTTGGCGTCGTTGACACGCAAGCCACACGCACAATAGACAAACAAACCGTTTAGGAACAAGTTCTTCACAACTTGACCCACGTCGATTCCGCAATGCAATATACATCAATAAAGCATTGATAACCATAACACAAACCACATTGAAACCACATCAATGCAAACTTGGCTCACCTCCAAGTCAAAGCGGTCGACCGCCCCACAAGGCGGTCAGGCCGATTCGAGCGATCGGACCGCTCCCACAGGCGGTCGGACGGTCAAACAGCCAAAATTCTAGCTTGAAAATCCGAAACCTTACGAATTTTCAACTCAATAGAACTTTGTACCGGGAGCTCCAAAATGATGAAACCACATCCGGAGACTCCCTCACGGCCTACACAACTTATTTTGGCTTAGCTCTAAAAGCCAATATTAGGTCGAGCCAGTCCGACCGGCCACCATTCTTGGTCCGGCCAGTCCCACAGCGATCGGCCCGCCCCAAACCACCGTCGGACCGCTGTGGTCCGCGGAGATAAAGCAAACCCCAAAACGCGAGATTTTGCGAACCAACAAAGCCATTGCCAATTGACTCATCATCACGAGATCGTGCACATATCCTCACGATATCCACAATCTCCCCTTGATGAACACATTGGCAATTTCCAAGAAAATGTGGTTTTTCGAAATGAAAAGTAAAAATCGCCATTTTCGCATAAAGGTACAACTCGGTCCAAAAGCAAGAAAAAGCTTAGGAACCGACCAAGCTGGCTTCAGAATAGAATAGGCAAGTGAGATATGGCAATGAACGCACAAAAGGATTCAAATTCGGAAGATGGCCAAAAATCTCACTAAGGTCCATATGAAAGACAATATGTTCTATTTGACCTTTGATCATTGTGAGTCTTCTTGAATTGCGATTCAAATCAGAAAAGGCAATAAAACCCGAGACTCAACTCACTATGATCACAAATTTTCAAAAGGTTCACAAATTTTTGTGTGTGTGTGTTCTTTATGTATGAAACCTTACGTAAACCAAAAGCTCCAAGCGACATTTTCTTCAATCCTTCTCCCCTTTGACAATGAATTCATCAAGATGCATGGGACAAGAGCGAGCATGAAGAAATGACTTTATTTTGAAATTTAACAAAAGGAGCCATGACCATTATCTATGTAGACAGTACAAGACATATACCAAGCCATATAAAGAGAAGGCGCTATATTCAATCATGGTAAAACATGTCTTTATAAAGCTAAAACCAGGATAGCGACAATCTGAGATTAACAGAATTAAAATCATGAAAGGTTGCTCAATGTCAAAGTTTCACTAAAAGCAACCAATAATGAGTCAAGCCATGTCTATAAGCAAAAAGAGACTCAAAACAAGAACTGAGGCATTTTGAGCATTAAGAGAATTCTTTTGAAGCAAAGCTCAAGCACTTAGCCCTTTTTGGGCAAATTTTCTTTTTCTCCCCCTTTTTTTTACTGTGCTAGATCTCAAGCCTTGCCATGACCATCTCAAGCGATAAGCTTAAAAGAGTGGTCTAGGTCATCAAAACTCCCCCTGAGTTCATGCCTAGTGCAATGGCAAGCCGTCTCATGAGAAAGGATTGGTGAGATCAGTTTTTTCGCATAGAAAATCTCATTTTCCATTTGCTTGACTTAATAAGATAAAAAGCTCATTTTTCATCTCAAAATAAGTTCAAGACTCAATTCAACCTATAAGACATGGCAAGAATCATAAGAGGATCACTAGAGCAAAACTAGTCACAAGATCCAACAAGACATGATTCGATTCAATTTGCTCACAGATATAAAGCTAGCAAGGCAAAAGCTGAGCTAAACAAGAGGAGCCATAAAAGAAGTCTAGCATACTATCACTTGATATGATAAGGTATAGAAGATGAAATCAAGTCATACAAGGATAATAATCAAAGCTCCACAATTTTTTATTATGCAATGCAAGACATTTGAGATAAAAATGCATTATGATACAATGAAAACAAAAAGAGCAAATTCCCTCAAAACATCCAAGCCTCAGTACTGGGATTTGAGATAAAAGTTCTAGGAGTCCAGTACTGAGATGGATGAGGCCTGGGAAAAGCAAAAGAAGCAGCAGAAAAATGATCAGGCACAAAATCATAAGAATGCCCATGAGCACCACCTGGACCTCTCCAAAACGATCTACCAAAAGACCGATACTCCCCCTGTCTAGGTGGTACCCGTGGTCTATCCTCACGATATCCAAGACCAACCTGCTGCCTGGACCCACCAAAAGAGTCAACAAAGTTCTCTACGAACCTAGGCCGATATGTGGTACGCTGAATAGGCTGCCTGGCTCTAGAGACTACAGCTGAAGAAGAGACTCCTCTAATGGATCTCAAAGTGCTCATTCTCTCTTTCCTCTCAATTTTTGCTCTCCGGAAGCAAAACTCAACGGTGTGGCCCTCTTTCTTGCATAAGGTGCAATTGTACTTGACCTTTTGAGGGTCCGTCTTGGTGAGACGAAGCACCTTTCTTGCTAGAAGGAGATTGAGCAGAACCTACAGATTTAGGAATAACCTTTGAAGTCAAAGAAGGTTCTTGCTCAACCACACCACTTTTCACAACTCTAGCAATCTTTGATGAGAGATTCTTGGAAAGCTCTAGGGACTTAAAACCTAGGCCACTGTTTTTCACACTCACCTTGGATTGGTCTAGAATCAAGTTGAGTTTCTTTTTCCCAC
The DNA here is from genome assembly GCA_036346395.1 of Hsuehochloa calcarea. NCBI lineage: Eukaryota > Viridiplantae > Streptophyta > Magnoliopsida > Poales > Poaceae > Hsuehochloa > Hsuehochloa calcarea. The sequence goes on along the minus strand of JAYEVG010000061.1, from coordinate 278,363 downwards.
TAGAAAACTTCTCAAGAGTCATTTTGAGGTAATCGTTCTCTTTTGCCAAAACTCCACAATTGGAGCACTTTTTAGAATCGATTGCCTCAACATGTTTGCTCTTAAGAAGGTCCACTTCCACTTTAAGAGCCTCACAAGACACACAATAGGACTCGCCAATCCTATTCAACTACTCCTTAAATTTGACTCTAAAAGACTCTTGTATCTTACCAGTAGCAGTTTCAATTTCAGCATGCAACATACAAGAGGAAGAATCAATAACTTTCTTTGAAGCAGTAAGAGACATGGATCTTTTAATTTTAGCTTTCTCTTCAAGAGTCTTGTTTAAAGCTTCAATCTCAATTGTAAGCTTAGGGCAATTTTCACAAGAGGCAATTCTAGAATAAGCAACCATTTCACCATCTCTTGCATTTTAATTCGATTATTCTTACAATGAGAACAAGTGTGACTAGCATCAAATTTTCCAATTCTTTTAAAGAGCTATCCAGTTTTAATTCTAGCAAAGCACGTTTGAGCAAGTTAACGGAATAGCATCTAAGCGATCACATCAAGCGGAATGGCATTCATGCAAGCGTAACTAGACTTGAGAGATTCTAGTTCGAAAGAGCATTTTCAATTGTTCTTCAACAGAGGAATGAGCATTATTCAAGCTTGACAATTCATTAAGCAAGCTAGAGCATGAATCACAGAAATCATCAGGATTAATGGATTTGAGCCTAACCACTTCTAGGTTCAAATTATCAATCATAGTATCCTATTTCTTAATCAATTTAGCTTGCTTATGCAATTTTTGTTCGGCAAGCACCAAAGCCCTTTTCATGTCAGGAAGTGAGGGGCATACCTCATCGGGATCACTAAAAGGATCCTCGCTGTTGGAGGAGTAACTGTCGTGGCTGTTCTTAGCCATAAAGCACATGCCTGTGAAATCACGTGCCTTCTCCTTGCCACGGGAGTCACTCTTGTCGTCCTCTGTCTCCGAGTCCACATCTTCCATGCTCACATCCTCTAGAGCTTCAAGGACTCAACTGACAAACTTGCGATAGTTTGTCTTCTTGGACTTAGCATCCCTCGCTTGAGAATGCCTTTGTGACTCCTCCTCCTTGCCCTTCAGCTTGGGGCATCTAGAACGAATGTGGTTGGGCTCACCACACTCGAAACAAGTGACAGGTCCACCTCTCCTCCTACTCCTCACATTGTTGTAGGCTCTCGTGAATTTTGTGGATAGGAGGGCTAAGTCATCTTCAGGTAGTCTCTCAAGTTGCTCATCGCTCAAAGAATGCAAAGCAGACAAAGAAAATCGGATGAGCTAACATTAAAGGAATCGACATATCTACCCTCAGTTTGTCAACCACTAAAGCCATCGGCTCTGTTGTGGGAGAGGCGAGATAAAATCAATCTCATGCGTCTTCAACCTAGAGTAAAGCTTATCCATGGTAAGCTCACTCATGATGTTGTCATTGATGGCGATGATCTTCATCCCCAGGACCTTCACATCTAAAGCACCCAAAATCGGCGTGCATTTTCGACTCGAAAATACAAGATCAACAAATACGAGATCATGAAGAATTTTAGAAAATCTCCCCACGCTCATCTAAAGATTCACGTGTCTTTGCTCGATCTTGGAGTATGCTTTCTTAAGTCGGTTCTGTCTCACTTCCTTGATCGCGATGGACCCTTCATGATAATCACAAAGAGTCGCGGATCTCATGAGCAGACGACAAATGAGCGACACGCTCAAACTCCGATCGACTAAGGCCTTGAATCAAAAATTCGAGCCTGCCGTTGTTCTCCACATGCGAGGTGATCAAATTGTCATCGGTGGCACGACATAAGGGTTTTACCTTAAGCCAAATCGCGTGCCCTTGAGCCTCGATGTAGGCCTCCATTCGGCCTTCAATACGCAAAATCAACTCCATCAAAAACATGTGCTTTGATTGAATATCGCTCGATCGCCATGGCTCCAAAGACCGGTTAAGATCTATAGAAAAGAGCTAACCGGCTCGATACCACTTGTAGGACCGAAAGGCGATCGAGGGGGTGAATAGGCGCTTTAGAAACTTTCGCCTAAATCAAATTCAACACGAACTTCACTCCTTTAGCTATGAAAGCTAAGAAGATCGATAAGCACCACAGCGTAAGCCTTGTCTTTGAATTCGACACACCCGACAACCACGACCCAAAAGTGGAGACTTAAACTCAAAGGGTTGATCACTGGGCACGGCGGTCGACCGGCTACCAAGGGCGGTCGACCGCGTTCAACCAATGATCCGGCCGGCAACTAATCGGCGGTCGGACCGGTGGGCAACGATTCGACCAGCGATCAATGATGCGAATATCTGGCGGTCGGACCGCGTTACAAGACCGGTCGGACAGGTTCATCGATCTTGAAAAATCCACCCCAAATCCAAAACGAAATTTGATCCAACTTTTGATTCAACCAATGAAACTTGACCAAATTTCGAGCACACCTCCCTAATGATATTGGAGACCTATTTCTAGTGACGATCCTTCAGATCCACTTCGCAGAAACAAACTCTCAAGGATTAGACAAGGAAGTGCACAAACCCTAGAAATATGAAAAACTTTGATTCAAGACTTGCTTGTGGGGGTTGATGGTCTAGATGATCCTAGGAGTACTCCCATACATCAAAGCAAGACACAAAGGGTCAAAAGACCAAGTTTAAACACTTGAATCAAGGAAGCATAAAATTCATTCAAATGAGAGAAGAACACAAAAGAGGAGACAAATGATCTCACAAGCAAGCATCACAAGATTGATTGATCTCACAAGATGCTTACAAAGCCACTCCAACAAGGAGGACAAGAGCTCACCCAATGAGCATACAATCTCTCCCTCTCTTCCTCTCCAAACCCTAACCCTAGAAAAGGCAAGGGGGAAACCAAATGAATGCCTCTAAGGGGTTTTACATCTCCCCCCTTCTATTTATAGGAGAGGACTAGGAATCCACTTTTTGGGACCCACTCACACATGGGACCCACACTCTCAACTGTTGAAGCAATCGCCTGCTTCACCACGCGTAGGTTGATCAGCGGTTCTCATCGACGCCAAGCCTCTCTTGTCCGAATCCCATCGGAACCTCCCAGAGACTTGCACCGATATCCGCACCGCCTGATCCAACCAGCTGCACCGAACCACCCGTTCGATCCATCTTGCCCATCTTGCACCATGCTTGAGTCACACGACCTCACCCGGTATCCATGATCGTTCTGGACCTCGGCTCTCCAAGCGTAGTCGATCCACTCACCGTTGGCGTCGTTGACACGCAAGCCACCGCAAAAGAATAGACAAACAAACCGTTTCCGGGAACAAGTTCTTCACAACTTGACCCACGTCAGTTCCGCAATGCAATATACATCAATAAAGCATTGATAACCATAACACAAACCACATTGAAACCACATCAATGCAAACTTGGCTCACCTCCAAGTCAAAGCGGTCGACCGCCCCACAAGGCGGTCAGACCGATTCAGCGATCGGACCGCTCCCACAACAAGGTCGGACCGGTCAAAAGACAAGCAAAATTCTAGCTTGAAAATCCAAACCTTACGGAATTTTCAACTCAATAGAACTTTGACCGGAGCTCCAAAATGATGAAACCACATCCGTGAGACTCCCTCACCAGCCTACACAACCTATTTTTGGCTTAGCTCCAAAAGCCAATATTAGGTCAGACTGTCCGACCGGCCACCATTGCCGGTCCGACCGTCCCACGGGCGGTCTGACCGCCCCAAACCACCGGTCAGACCGCCTGTGGTCTGACAGCATGAAGCAAACCCCGAAAATGCGAGATTTTGCGAACCAACAAAGCCATTGCCAATTGACTCATCATCCTGAGATCGTGCACATATCCTCACGATATCCACAGTGGGGTTCCTCAACCGAACGTGCGGCGAGACTGCTAAGCAGAATAATCTCAAAGAAAAAGCCCACGTTAAACTATGACGGCTACTGTATATATATAGGGGGACGTGAGGAGGTCGACCTAGGGTTGTGCGGCCGCGGGAAGAGGCGTACACAATCTGGACTCCGACCTCGACACGCTTACAAGACCATATTAGGCCAAAATGGTGACGCAGCACCTTATTCACTATTCATGTCACGTATCTGTGGTCGAAGACTTGGTCGTAGGACTGATCCTGGGGTGGTCTTGAGGAGTCCATGTTATCTCTGGTCGTCGGCCTTCTTGAAGTGGTCGTAGACCCTGCGAAACTGGTCGTAGACCTTCTTGCACTGGTCGTAGTCCTAGATTCCTAAGTACAAGTAATTCATCTCCGTTAGGCAGCATCATAGAGTTCTCAAATAATACACTCAGCCCTAGAAACGAATTTACCTGATAAATAAGTTGACGAGCACGTGCTCGAGTAATTGGACCTTGCACATGAGGAGTGTTCGTATCAGTAGAAGTGATGTCCTCATCATCCTCCCCTTCTTGAATTGGAGTCGTCCTCGACTCAATATCATCCTCCACGCCCAAGAAAGGCCGCAAATCTGCAATGTTAAAACTGGAGCTAACCCCGAAATCTGCAGGCAAGTCTAACTTATATGCATTATCATTAATACGTTCAAGAACTTTAAAAGGACCATCTGCACGTGGCATGAGTTTAGACTTTCTTAATTCAGGAAATCGTTCTTTACGCAAGTGTAACCACACAAGATCACCAGGTTCAAAAGAAACATGCTTGCGTCCCTGACTACCAGCAATTTTATATTTAGCATTCATAATCTCAATATTCTCTTTCGTTGTCTCATGCATCTTTAGTATCAACTCAGCATGTTGTTGAGCATCAAAATTTACTTTCTCCGAAGCTGGAAGAGGTAACAAGTCGATAGGTGCACGAGGGATGAATCCATAAACAATCACAAAAGGACACTTCTTTGTGGTAGAATGTAGCGAACGATTATAAGCAAACTCCACATGACGCAAGCAGTCCTCTCACATTTTTAAATTCTTTTTAAGCACAGCCCTAAGCATAGTGAACAAGGTTCTATTGACAACCTCAGTTTTTCCATCGGTTTGGGGATGACAAGTAGTGGAAAATAACAGCTTAGTCCTGTGAGATCCCGGGGTATTTACCTTGTAATACTTAACCATCTGATTGGCCCTAGCATCACAAATCAAATATCTCGATTCTCGGCGCATATGTACTTCCCAAGATTGCAATACACATACCCCATACAAAAATTAAGCATCCAAACCATACAAGTCATTCATTAAACAGTCTACAAGCTTACAACATAAGGGCATACATGTCCATATTACAAAAGTAGGGCCGACCGGCCAAATAATAGAAGATAACCAAAGTAGCAGCGGAAACATAAGCCATAAGATGGCGATAAACAAAAGCCAAACGGTTTGCCATTAGCCACAAGGCAACCGACTGGGAACGCCCAAGCTAGTCGTCGAGAGCAAAGTCGAAGTCGGTCTCACAATAGTTAACCCCTTGGGGGTCAACCTCCTCTGCAACAATTAAGCAAAGCAACTGAGTACAAAAAGTACTTGCAAGACTTACGAGTAACAAGCCTATACATAGCTACATGCAAGCTAAAACAAAGGAGGAGGTTATATGGTTCATTTGACGCATAAAATAACATTTCATTTACAATAAGTAATAGATTGAAAGCAATTTGACAAATCTATTTTGATTGTTTAAATAACAGCGAGACAACAATAATAAACATAAATAACAACCTAGAGGTGACTTCCCAACAGCCACCACAACATAGCACGAATTACCCATTCGTACCACCTGAATTCAAGTTTTATCAAAAACTGCTGAGTCTAACTCTTGTAGAGACCTAACCAAGCATGTCCATAACCAAGGACTTGGCTATTCGAATAGATTATACCCTGCAGGGGTGTACCAATGTGCCCACACGCCAGACCGCCTTTTTGCCATGCAACAGAGCACACTTCCTTAGGTATGCCGGCAAGGCTAAGTCCTACGAGACGCTTTTCAATGGATTGTACTAACTACGAGTCGCACGTATGGGGGTTGACCCTTAGTGAACCGCCGTTACGGGCTCTCACTAAGGACCCACGTGTTGAGTCGACGCTTGCCCACCAAGCAAAACAGCTGCAGGTGCTCCTGGGTATGGCGAACCTAGAAAAGAACCCATCCCTCTCAACCCAAACAAACATTCTCTTTTTCATACCAGCAGCGACTCAGTAGTTAATACCTCCCAAAGTACTTAGTCAAGAGAGGTCCCATATCCCTCTCATGTGGTTAGCACGCAAAAACGCTTGGGTCAATGTCCAAGATGTTCAGGCCTTGTTGACTCGGGCACCATTCACACACCCAATAACCACACTATCAAACCAATGTTCCCAAGTCTAAAACATTTTACTTTCAGTTTTAGTTTTCCAAATACAATTACATACATGAGTATCCATACTCAATTAATTATAGTGACGATAAAATAACCATCGCTGAAGCGATGATCCCCATTCTACCGTTCTAAGCATTTCTAAGCAACATCAACTCGCAAACTAAGTAAAGTGATTAGAGCCCATCCATCGAACTCTAAACCACAGCGAATAAAACCTAGGCTCAGTGGTAAAGGATGAACATTTACCTACAGTCTATGCAACTATAGGATCAACTACTCGATCGATAATTTAACAACAAAATAGAGCATGCATACATACACTTTGCAAACAAGATAATAAACTTTGAAAGTAATGGAATCAATATGATCAAATGGAAATAACTGCTTGCCTTGCTGGAGATAACTTTATTGCTGCGGAGGATCACTCGCGTAATCAATAAAGTTGTCGGAACCTATTCGAAAGAATCGAAAGTACAATAAGAACGAATAATACCGCAAAGACCCAAAAATACCATTTCGTCCAAAAATCATGAAAACTTCACAGAAGGTATAGAATGATTTTAGATGACTTTAGCAATAAAAATCAATTGATTTGGATATTCCATTCAAAAGTTATGATATTTTTAAAATCGGTTTTTCAGAAAATCCAATAAATTGCTAACTATCACTATCCATCTGAAAATAAAAGTTTTGGTGAAAATTTACAGAGAGGTGGTGCATATGAAATTTTTATGGTAGACAGAGCACCACATGAGATGATCAACAAAAAATTATTCACCTCATTCGGAGCTAAGATGAATTTTCTATGATTTTTTAAAGACAAGAAAGTAGTACACAAGATAATTGTAAAATCAGATTTTCAGAGATAGTGATATTCTTAAAACCTACTTTACAATAAAGTACTGTATCAGAGGAACATGACAAAATTGAGTTTACTAAAATTGGAGCTACAGAGAAATACTCATGCATTTTTGAAGTTAAAACAATTTTTAGAGTAATAAAAGTATTAAACCTAAAGCAATTTTGCCAAAAGTATTTTCTGGAATAGTAACACGGTTCAAACCATTTTTATCATAAAGTTCATGTAAAAAGGAATCTAGTAAAATTTGAATCATCAAATTTGGAGCTAAAATGAATTACTTATGCAATTTTAAAGTTAATGCATTTTTCAATTAAAAAATAAAGCATTTCGGATTTTATAAAACATAAAAGACTTTTACACCCAAATGATCCTAGCCACGATGTCGTGACGGTGGGTCCTATGAATAGTGCATTTTCCATTTTGAACCAAGAGAATTTTCTACCGACAAAGGGGTCCACATGTCATAGTCACGACTCACAGCACAGTGCGTAGACTCATTGGTCCACGGCCGGTCCACGAGTTCCCACACTGTACACTGAACCCTATGGCCCACATGTCATACACTGTGAAAATCGGGATTTACACCACGCTTACTGTGCTCGGTCCCACATGTCAGTCACAACAAGAATCCGAATAAGACAGCCATTAACTACTAAGCAATCATTAGCAGTTAATGAACGAGATTTGGTTTTAAATGATGATGCTACAGTGTTGTCGGAAAACCGACAACACAGTCCTGGCTTCGCCGGACTCTCGTCGGCGTTCTCGGCCACGGCGGCACTAGCTAAGGGTATGGTTAGGTTCAAAATACCCTTGCGCACCCAACGGTGGTACTCACGGTGAGTGGTGGCCGAGGCGGCGCAAGACCGAGAGAGGCGGAGGAGAGCTACAGCTAAACGCAAATGACACAAGCGAGCTCCGCATTGTCCAGGGAAGCGGGTGCCACAGCATCAACAAGGCACAGGGAGGCTACTTGAGCGAGGGAGAGACTCGGAGAAGGTCGGAGTTGAGCCAGCGATGAGGAGGGTGATGGCGGTGCGGTGCTTCACCGAGGGGAGCCCACTCTGGAGAAAGAGACAGATAAAGAGTGGTATAGAAAGCTCAAGGACAACCCACAGATGGTGTACAAGTAAGGAATCGGCAAGGAGCTTACCACACCAGCGATGGGGAAGAACGAAAGCTCCGCGGCCGAAAATGGTCCAAACTCGGATTTTGCGGGATCCTGTGAACCGATGGCAAAATAGAGTGAGGGGAAAGATTAAGCAGGCCAAGGCGCGGCCGGTGACGCACTTGAGCGAGAAAGAGACTCACCGGACACAGAGTTGGCACGGCGACGGCTCCGGGTGCGAGTTTTGCCACCGAAGAGAGCTCGACGGTGTTCCGGGCGCTACACGCCAAGGCAAGGCCCCGCGTTAGCAAAAATAGAACCTGGGAGGAACGGAGATGGAGCAGGAGGTGGCAGCTCGAAGCTTACCTGAGAGAGAGCCGATGTAATACCCCGGATTTGAATCGGGTAATTAGAAAATAGCCGGGAGGAGAAAAGGCAATTAAATGAGTAGAAATTCCTGAAAAGAGAAGTGGTTTTTCGTAAATCCTCGACAACCTGGGCCTAGGCCGCAGCCCAGGAGGGGCCCAAGTGGTGGCCAGCCAAAAAGGGGGGGTTCCCACCCCCCAAATCCTAAACTCCCCACTCTCCATCCTCCTCCCCACTTTGAGCCGCCTCTCCCCACCTCTCCCTGCTGTTGCGCCGCCTCGTCAGATTTGGGTACGTTACGTTCATTTTCTGACCTGTTCACCTCTTAGAAAGTTGTAGATCTCGGTTTTATCTGTCTTTTTCCACTGAGATTACTTGAATTGGAGTCATAGTTTAGGAGTTATGGCCGTTTTCTACGACTGTACAGGAAAGCTGACGAGATTTAGCAGTCTGCATGTCTAGCCAATTTGTATTTTTTTTGAGGCCGAATCTGAAGGGTTACCCAACACGAAAGTTGTAGCCATTCCAGTGAGCTTTCAGATTGATAAAGAACATATTTTTTAGAGTTGTCAATCAAAATTTATGAATTTTTTACCGTCGCTGTTTTGGTAACTGTTAGATTGCAGAGACAGAAAACTTAGAAAAAATTTACCTGAATATAAGAATTAGTAGGAGGCCGAATCAGGAGACTTTTCCGACTAGACTATTGTAGCTGGTTTTGTTATGATTCCAGAGAGTCCAAGATCACCCCATTCCGAGTTGTGTAGCAAAAGTTATGGTGGTTTTAGTACTCTATCCAGAAAACCCGACGTGAAGTTGATGTTTTTTTAATTGGCCTGGTAGGGATATTATTTCGCCGATTCAGCAAGGCTCACCAACTAGACTTAGTTGGAGAATTTAATTATATTTCCATAAAGTCCAAGAACATATTATTTGGACCCCTGTACTAATAGATATGGATTTTTGAAGTTGACTGTCCACCGAGGGGACAGATCGACGTTTAGGAGTTTGGGGTCGGGATCGAGTTAGGAGTTTTGCAAGTCCATGGTTGTTGTTATATAGGTTGTTTTGATCCGCTGCTGTGTCTTAGCATGTGTTATAACTATTATTCAGGTGGTGGACCGGTGCAGAGAGCAGCTCATTCTGTGCATCCCTCGTTCTCTCGTGGTTAAGGCAAGTACAGTAGTAGTAAATTATGTGTGATCATTTATTTATGTGTACTATGCTATGAGTATATTATGTTAATCATGGATGCTCGAATGTTATGGACAATAATGCCCGTAAATGCTAGAAGTATGAGTAAGTTTCATGAATGCATGATGATTTAAAGAATTGACCATGTGCATCATGATATCATGTTGGAGGCATGGTCACGTGGTGACCAAGCATTAATTGAGGTCTCCATCATGAATATGATGGGCTTTTGGGTCCCCATACTTGTGGAGTACGGGCTAAGGTCCCTGTGCTAGAAGGCACAGTCATGGGTGTGCATCGACGGATGCACACTCCGCAATACCTAGATATGCAAAAGAGAGAAAGAAAAGTGCATTTGAACAGTTTGCATCGCATAAGCATGAGACATATTTCTTATTGGGTTACGTGGATGGATGTTGTTAATTACAGCTGTGTTGGCTATTGTCTTGCTATTTGTACTTTACTGAGTCTTGGACTCACTCTTGCTGATGTTGTGTTTTTAGGTACCTCGTTTGCGGACGGCATGCATGGGAGGAAGTAGGGTTGCTTTGGTTGCACTCACTACCACACATTCTTTAAAAGATAATCATCATTTAGACCGTACCTTAATAACAAGCAAACTGCTTAAGGATTAACTTTGGCTATACTTGAATGCATTGGTTTATTTGTAATAATGAGAGTGGTAAATTTTAATTATGATTGCTTATGCTTTAGCTGAGTAGATTATTTATGAATGCTTCAATGAACTTTGGATGTTGAAATAATGATAATTTTATATGCATCTGTTGGAATCTCCGGTAAACTTAGTTATACAAAGGAGGTTCTGCCGAAATTTATTGTAGTGTCTTAGATTTGTATTTGTTATATTGTTATTTTAGTAGCATTCCAGGCTCATGTTGGGCTGGGGTGTTATAGCCGAGAACTTGCCTCCTTTCCCTCTGTCACCGAGAGGAAAAGTGAAGATTTGCGAGAGAACAAGGGCAGGTTAAAGCCGAGCAACGGCCAGGAGAGAGGCGACTTGGGCAGGCGAACCTCCAGGATTGGTTGGCGTGGCGGTGCGGTCACGACGCTGCTGCGCGGGACAGAGCGGTGCGTTCCCGTGGCGTGCAAGGGCTGAGCGCCTGCCAGCGAGAGGTGGAAGACACACCCGACAGGTGGGGCCTGCAACGCCAGTGACTCAGTCGTGTGAGAGAGAGACAGAGTAAAAGGGGGGTTGGCGCGGGCTGTTGGATCGAGATCGAACGGTTCAAGTGAAAGGGGCGATCGGCCGGTCCGATCAGCCACTCAATCCAGGCCGTTGATCTCCAAAACGGACGGTTCAAGCGAAAGGGGCGATCGACCGGTCCGATCGACCACTCAATCCAGGCCGTTAAGTTTCCATCGGACGGCTCCCAATCGGCGCGGTCAGCTTTCAGACCTAACCGAAGGGTTACGCGATCTGGACCGGAGAGTCTCCATCGGACGGCTCACCCGCGACGCGGTTAGTTGGTTGAGCTGAACCAAGGAAGCCGGGTCGGGGTCTAACTCGGGTTCAAGCCCGAGGAACAGTGATTCCAGATTTGAATTGAAAAGACTGAGATGATTTGGAAATTTCCAGAGGTATCTCCAGAGCTCTAACAATTCTAAAGTTTTTACTGAGTGATCCTGACTTCAAGATAAACCGTGTGTAAAATTTCCAAAAATTTTCATGCAGTGCATTTCTTGCTAGAAAATTCACAAACTGCTGGACAGGGGGTTTGACCAGGAAGACATCAGGTTTGACCGGCCCTTAAGAAATAGCAAATAATTTCTGAAAATTATGAAATTTCTCAGGGAGGTTACCAAGATGACCAAGAATTTAGGAAAAATATTTCCATAGGATGATCACAAGGTTTGACTAGAATATCTTGAATTGCAACACTTCGAGTCAATAAACTTAATTGAATTTGAAGTCCACATTTCAAGGAGATAAATTCTAGAGAATTCAAATGACAACAAGGATGCATCAAAAAGTTTTAATTTATCCTCATTTTCATACATTTAAATCATAACCCTAAAGCTTTGGGATGTTACAAGTCCCCAACTTACCCCACAAGGTTCTCCAAATATGACTAAGAAATTTAGCATCACGATCTGAAACTATCGTATTTTGAATACCATGCAAGCGAACAATTTCCTTAAAGAACAAATCAGCAACATTTGAAGCATCATCACTTTTAGGACATGGTATAAAATGAGCCATCTTAGAGAATCTATCCACGACAACAAAAATACTATCCCTCCCCTTCTTTGTTCTAGGAAGCCCTAAAACAAAGTCCATAGAAATATCTTCCCAAGGTATGCTTGGAACAGGAAGAGGCATGTATAAACCATGAGGATTAAGTCGTGACTTAGCTTTTTGGCACGTGATGCAGCGGGTAATGAAGCGTTCGACGTCACGCCTCATCTTTGGCCAATAAAAGTGGTGGGTCAGAATGTTCTCGGTCTTCTTCACGCCGAAGTGACCCATCAATCCTCCTCCATGCGACTCCTGTAACAATAAAAGATAAACGGAGCTAGTTGGAATGCATAGCTTGTTAGCACGGTACACGAACCCATCATGCACCATAAATTTATTCCAACTCTTTCCCTCTTGATAATTTAGCAACACATCTTTAAAATTAACATCATGCACATATTGCTCCTTTATTGTCTCTAATCCAAAGATTTTGAAGTCAAGTTATGAAAGCATGGTATATCTCCTGGACAAAGAATCAGCTATCACATTTTCTTTGCCCTTTTTATATTTAAAGACGTAGGGAAAAGACTCAATGAACTCAACCCACTTAGCATGTCTGAGGTTCAGGTTGGTTTGACTTCGAATATACTTCAAAGATTCATGATCAGAATGTATTACAAACTCTTTGGGCCATAAATAATGTTGCCATGTTTCCAAAGTTCGAACTAGAGCATATAATTCTTTATCATAGGTAGAATAGTTCATACTAGGACCACTTAATTTTTCACTAAAGTAAGCAACAGCTTTTCCTTCTTGAATTAACACACCACCAAGACCTATGCCACTAGCATCACATTCTAATTCAAAAGTCTTGCTGAAATCGGGAAGTTAAAGCAAAGGGGCGTGTGTTAGCTTATCTTAGAGAGCGTCGAAAGCTTGTTGTTGTATGGTAGCCCATGTAAAAGAAACTCCCTTCTTTGTAAGCTCATTCAGCAGTGCAACGAGGGTGCTGAAATCCCGAACAAAACGCCGATAGAATCCAGCGAGCCCTAGAAAACTCCGCACTTGTGTGACGTTTTAAGAGGCGGCCAACTCTGGATAGCGACGATCTTGGCTTGCTCAACTTCGATGCCCTGTAGAGTAACAACATAGCCAAGAAAAGAGACTTGACCCGTGCGAAAGGTGCACTTTTCAAGGTTACCAAACAAACGTGCATCTCTCAAAATATTAAACATAGCACGTAAATGATCCATGTATTCTTCATATGACTTGCTATAGATCAGAATATCATCAAAATAAATCACCACAAATTTTCCAATGAAAGCACGCAAAACTTCGTTCATCAAACGCATGAAAGTGCTAGGTGCATTAGTTAAACCAAAAGGCATCACTAACCACTCATATAGTCCGAACTTAGTTTTAAAAGCAGTTTTCTATTCATCTCCCAATTTCATTCTAATCTGGTGGTAACCACTCCGCAAGTCAATCTTTGTGAAAATAATAGAACCACTCAACTCATCAAGCATGTCATCTAGCCTAGGGATAGGATGACGATACCTTATGGTAATATTATTAATGGCTCTGCAATCAACACACATACGCCAACTATCGTCTTTCTTAGGAACCAAAAGAACAGGAACAACACAAGGACTAAGGCTTTCTCTTACGTACCCACGGTCCAAAAGATCTTGGACTTGTCGCTGAATTTCCTTAGTCTCATCCGGATTGGTCCTATATGCAACACGGTTTGGCAAAGTCGCTCCTGTGATCAAATCAATTTGATGCTCAATACTCCTGCAAATACATCCACATACTCCTGCAAATAGGTGGTAATCCCAGGGGTACCTCAGCTGGAAATACATCCACATACTCCTGCAAAAGGTTAGCAATAGCAGGAGGCAAAGAGCTAGATATATCTGCAAGTGGATATATAGTATTTTTGCATATCAAAGCATAGCATGGCAGCTCACTATCAAAAATTTCAGCAAGATCAGATTTGGTTGTAAGCATGACACAACCCTTTAATTTAATTCACTCGATCTTAGAACTAGGTGCTAACTGCTCTTTCTTAGGTGGGAAAATATTATTCACTACTTGCTGATTTTCAGATTCATGTTCAAGTTATTTCTTCTCATTTTCAGCTAGTTCTTTATCACAATTCACAATTTCAGTAGGCGTCAAAGGTAGCAAAGTTATTCTCTTTCCTTTGTGCATAAAAGAGTATTTATTACTTCTACCATGATGAGTTGCATCGGTATCAGATTCCCATAGACGACCTAATAAAAGAGAATAGGCTTGCATAGGTACTACGTCGAAATCAGCAACATCATGATAGGAACTAATGGAAAAATGCACTCTCGCAGATTGTGTTACCTTCACCTTATCGCTGTTGTTGAACCACTCGGCAGAAAATGATTAGCTTATCGCTGCATAGGTACCTTATCGCTGTTGTTTAACTTTAGCAAATGAGTCATCATTAGCACGAGCATTGTGGTACTGAAAATGATTAGCTCCCATACCATGACGATTGTCGTTGACGTGCATCTTGGTCAACAAACCCAGCGCCGGTATCATGGTTTCTCCTCTCATTATCATCTCCCTCCTCAAGATCTTGGACTGCATCGTGATCATACTCACGTCCAATGTTTGGTGGTCGGTTCACCATTCTTTCAAGGCGTGTAGTGAGCGTAGTAATACAATCGTTGATTGAGCGCTGCAATGTGATCGTGGTAGCTTGAAACTTCCTATCGATGTCCTCATTAATGGTAGTGCGTTGTTCATCCAAGAGCGTCATGAGCTCTCAATTTATAACACACTCTTTCTCATCAGACGTTTCACCTGTCATGGTTAGCAGAAAACAAAAGACAACACAAAGGTATTATCACACTCTTACAAGTGTTCTTACCAACGCAGCAAGTGGTACGACCGGTGGCTGGTTCGTGCTACTTTGTCGATAGTGGGTATAATTGCAAGAGGGGACCTGTTCTGATCAAGAGTAGGTGGAGCTTGGAAGGCACAATATGTAGCAAGGATTAGCAAAAACCGTAACCTTATTAGCAAAGTTGAATAAGGATCCAAAGTACCTGTCACGGTTGCTAGCCTAAGAAGTGTCCCTAGCCCTAGCACACACTGATCGATAACAAGGACTGGATACAAGGATCCAAAGGACGCAAGGCGGGGAGTGGTCGTAGACCAACTGGGGGTGGTCGATTTTCTTCTTCTTCACTAGGGTTGGTCGGTTTGCTTCTTCTTCTACTCTCTCTTCTTCTTCTTTTGACTGCCGAAACGCAACCTAGGGTTCCTTTCTTCTTCTTTTTTCTCTCTTTCTTTTTTTTTGATTGCCGAAACCCAACCTAGGGTTCCCCCTTTTTTGCGAATGTGACCTTGACTCAAAACTCTTCAAATCCCTCTTCTGGGTCTATGAATATATATGGGTCACAAACTTTTTGTAGAAGGCAGGGGTATATAGGTAATTAAAAGATACTCTCTCTCTCTCTCTCTCTGAACTTTGGCTATGAAAATTCTTCTCGGACTTTGTGTGGCAGGCACGATATGATGAGTGTGTGGGGTGTCCGAGAGCAACAAGAAACAATAGGGTGGTCGGGGTGGGAACGAGTAGGTGATCGAACCCGAGTAGGTGGTCGATTCCGACTAGGTGGTCGAACGCGAGGAGGTGGTCGAAAAAGGGGGTGGCGCGGCCAGGATGGATGGTGGCACGGTGGGCGATGGTGTTGACTAGCGACCAAAAATACAAGTATAAACCAGCAACACGACTTAGACAAAGGACACTAATTCAACAACGCAAAACAAAGAACGGAAATTGCAAAGGCACAATGGGTGATGGGATAGCGGAAGAATACGACGAACAAAAATATTTTGTGGGGCAATTTTCTGGAGTTTTAGGACGATGGCAAACAACTAATCTAACAGGGGAAAAATGTAATTACCTAACGGGCAACTTTTGCTCTGATACCAACTGTTGTAACGGTGACCCGATCTTCTGAAAGGTACTGATAAGTTGATTGTGGAGAACTCGACGTTGATGATCCGAAGGCTCCGACCAGAACAGATCAAACCTCCTGCAATCACTACACCACTGCTCCGATGGTTATCAACCGTGCCGAACACGGTTGACCTCGCCAAGAAGGCTATCTCCTGCATGCGAATCGAGAACACAAGCAAGAAAGTAGAAGATGCAATCTGATATTGTACTACGAATATAAATGAAGTACACAATGTGGGGTTCCTGAACCGAACGTGCGGCGAGACTGCTAAGCAGAATAATCTCAAAGAAAAAACCCACGTTAAACTATGATGACATGCTTTTTATTTATATAGGGGGACGTGAGGAGGTTGACCTAGGGTTGTGCAACCACGGGAAGAGACGTACACAACCTGGACTCCGACCTCGACAAGCTTACAGGACCATATTAGGCCAAAACAGTGACGCAGCACCTTATTGACTATTCATGTCGCATATCTCTAGTCAAAGACTTAGGCGTAGGACTGGTCCTAGGGTGGTCTTGAGGAGTCCATGTTATCTCTGGTCGTAAGCCTTCTTGAAGTGGTTGTAGACCCTGCGGAACTGGTCGTAGACCTTCTTACACTGGTCGTAGTCCTAGATTTCTAAGTACAAGTAAATCATCTCTGTTAGGCAGTATCATAGAGTTCTCAAATAATACACTCAGCCCTAGAAACGAATTTACCTGATAAATAAGTTGACGAGCACGTGCTCGAGTAATTGGACCTTGCACATGAGGAGTGTTCGTATTAGTAGAAGTGATGTCCTCATCAATATTTGTGATATCAGGTGGTCATCACAGACGATTTGTGAGCCGTCTGTGAAAAGTCACAACACAGACGGTTTTTGGTGGAAATTGTACGCGATAGTAGGCCTTCAAAGACGGTTTCAACAAATAATCGTCTGTGATATCCCACATGTCACATACGGTTTTTTTTTGTTGAAACCGTCTATGAAGGCCTACTATCGCAGACAGTTTCCACCAAAAATCGTCTGTGATATGTAGGATATCATATACGGGTTTTGATAGTAGCCGTCTGTGATAAGCGACATATCACAGACGGTTGTTGGTGGTAGCCGTGTATGATTGGATAGATATTAAAGACGGGTGTAAGTAGTAGTCGTCTGTGATTGGATACATATCACAAACGGTTGTTAGTAGTAGTAGTATGTGAATATCATTCACAGACGGTTTTTTTCCACAAAATCGTCTGTGATAGTTCATTCTGTACCAAAATATTTTGATTTTTCGGCTAGCATCAGGTAATGCTTGTGAGGACCCCCAGGTTATTTTCGTAAGAACGAGGCCTTCTCGGTCTTATGAAAATAACACTTAGTCTCAAGTGAATGAATTCTATCTTAACTCCATCCAAGTGAGAGGACCTGACTAAAACTAGTGCCCCGATAATCATGCGCACTACTCCTGTACAAGCACTACATGATGATCGGTTCTTCAAACAGTCCAAGTACACACTTAGACAAGTTAAAAGGTATTCACAACAGCGAGTATGAGACCGTATTAGCTCAGAAGATCAGCGACCAATACGCTCATACTCTCATCCAACGTTGATCACATCCATACAAAAACATACATTGATAATCCAAAAGATATACAATATAATAGTTAAGTCTACAACTAATACCAATTATTAGCCCCACCGGTGTCTACGCATGTGAATCTCTGGAAGTCGAACACCCACACACACTCAAACTGGATAGCAAAACAGAGAAAATTAACTCACGAGACAGATTTGGTGCTGCTTAACCTCACCACAGCCTTTTCTAAAAATTTTCACTCTTATTTATACTAGCAATATTATCGCTAAATAAATAACACCAAAATAAACATGCAACTGTTTGTAAACGTATCATGCAAATGTTTCTACTAGTGCTCCACATCTAGCTCTAATGACTAACATGCAAATGTTTCTACTAGTATTGCTCTAATGCACATGCAACTATTTTAAGTTATTAAATGATGCTGTTATATGCAAATAAATACTAAAATAAACAGTGCATGAAGGATTATTCAACAGATAAGTGAAGTGGGTAATTGGAGAGTACTGACCATAGTCATTTTTTCCGGATGTACTAATTTCTGTGGCCTATTGCGAAATTTGTGTGGTGTGCTTCTAGTGACGTTCTCATTCATCGAAGGTTTGATTTTTTTCTAAAATAAACCACGTATTAAAAAATTACACAAATAAAACACATTTTTATATTTTTTTACAAAAAATAACCCACAATCGTTGGGCCACCACGCGACTATGCCCAATCGCTCGAGAAACACAGTGATTAGCTGACGTGGGAGGCCCAGTCGTGCGACGAAATTGCGACTGAGCCTTGGTCTGCCATGTATCTTAGTTGTGAGCTGGTGGTATGACTGAGGCCCATGTCGGGCATGGTCGTTGGGCCAAAAAGCGATTGAGGTCACTTGCAGATCAGGCCGGCGACTGAGTCCAGTCGCATTCTCACCCAGCGACATTAGACTATTATTTTAAGAAATAATTTAAATAAACTTAGCTTTTATTTTAAAAAATTAAATAATTAGAAGAGTTGTTTGTAAATAATTGTTAGTGGTAAAACAAATGGAGTTTACTTACTGTAATTGTTTGTAAATAAATCATGTTTTAATTATTTTACATGGATATTCATCTTTTAAGTTTTACGTGGGTACCGATCCTAACACGACACACTCGGTGCAGTCGGGCGGCCAAATTGACTACTGACTACGAGATCGATCATGTCGGTCGGACCACGCTAATCGCTCTGCATCTGGGCCATTATACACCTCTACCTTTGATATTAAAAAAGGGTGGCCTTGGCATGCTTACTTAAAAATAACACAATGCGCGCATTCTTGCTAACCTAGGAGATGCACAGGCAGGTGTGGTGACAACTCCCAGCTTGACAAGTGTAATCTGGGTTGCTCCGAAATGACTGGTTTGTGTTAATCATAAACTGAGAGCCAATACTTGATCTAAACACATGTAAGCCTAGATCATAGATGAACACCTAACATAAAGCATTAGTGAGGAAGCGTTAACACATACCCGATGACGGTGATGCCATATATGGCTTAGGGTTGATTGGCGACGGTGAAGAAGAGGGCACCGGAGCGTCGGCCTGAGTCGAAGAAGAAAACTGAGGGAGTCCGGTGGTGTCGCGGTTGAGGATCTTCGCTCACCTCGGTACTTAGATGCGATCGGACTGTTTGGACTTGTGTAGCTAGAATCACACACACATATTCTGGTCTGCCGAGTCTAATTCATTAATATAGCGCTGGGTGAACAGGACCAAAACCGATTCGTCGGTTGCACCCCCGATCAAGGTGCGCGTGGGTTTGTTATGCCCCTGATATCTCGGTCGGCAGTTAGCCGAGATCAATCCAACATTCTCCCCTTTGATCGTAAGGCTAACATCATAAATCCATCCTCAATGAAACAGCATACCAAGGTAATGTGTAGCATGGCCAATGAAGTGCCATACAACCCCAGTACCTATAGTGTACTATTACATTTCGAAATGGATATGCATTATACTTAATGGGAGATGGTTTATTTTAAGGTCCTTTTACCCAGAATCAGAGGCTTTCCAATAAACCCATGCCGGCAATATGATCTCGAAATATATTGGGTGGTAAGCCTTTAGTAAGCAGATCTGTAAGCATTGACTTAGTACTAATATGCTTGATACTAATAGTTTGATCCTGGATTCTATCTTTCACAGTATGATACTTAATGTCAATGTGTTTGGCAGCACCACTTGACTTGTTGTTACTCGCATAAAAGACTGCGGGTTCGTTATCGCAGTATAAGGTGAGTGGTTTAGTAATGCTGTCAACCACTCTAAGACCCGGAATAAATTTCTTAAGCCATGCAGCCTGCCCGGTAGCCTCATAACATGCCACAAACTCAGCTTGCATCGTTGAAGATGCCGTAAGGGTTTGTTTGGAGCTTTTCCACGAGATAGCTCCTCCAGCGAGTGTGAAGATATAACCTGACGTGGATTTCTTAGTATCAACACATCCCGCAAAATATGAATCTGAATAACCAATAACTTCAAGGTTATCAGTATGCTTATCTGTGAGCATGAGATGCTTAGTAGCTTGCATATAACGCAAGAATTTCTTAACGGCCTTCTAGTGGTCCGATCCTGGATTTGACTGATATCTGCCAAGCATTCCAGTTACAAAAGGTAAGTCAAGGCGTGTGCTTACTTGAGCATACATAATGCTTCCGACAGCTGAAGCATAAGGAACCGACTTCATCTGATCAGTTTCATATTGGTTCCTTGAACATTGAAATATCCCAAACCTATCGCTCTTAACAATAGGAGCAGGTGAGCCAGAGCACTTATGCATATTGTATCTCTTTAGTACTATGTCAACGTATGCCTTTTGAGATAAACTTAATACTCCTTTGGACATGTCTCGGTGAATTTCAATGCCAAGAACGTAAGAGGCATCACCGAGATCCTTCATATCAAAATTGGATGAAAGAAATCTCTTGGTCTCAAACAACATATCCTTATCGCTGCTAGCCAATAAGATGCCATCCACATAAAGCACTAAAATGGTAAATTTACTCCCCTTGAACTTAACATATATGCAGCTATCAACTTTATTTTTCTTAAATCCAAAATTTCTTATAACTTTATCAAATTTGAGGTACCACTGCCTCGATGCTTGTTTTAAGCCATAAATAGATTTCTTAAGTCGACATCCCATATGCTCCTTGCCCTCCATGACAAAACCTTCCGGTTGAGCCATGAAAACATTTTCTTGCAAATCGTCATTAAGGAATGCCGTCTTAACACCCATCTGATGTAGCTCTAAATCATAATGAGCTACAAGTGCCATAACGATTCTGAACGAATCCTTAGTTGAGACAGGAGAAAAAGTGTCATTATAATCAATCTCCTCTCTTTGTGAGAAGCCTTTTGCTATGAGTCTTGCTTTGAACCTTTCAATATTTCCCTTAGAGTCATGCTTGGCTTTGTAGACCCATTTACAGCCTACTGTTTTGACTCCGTCAGGAATTTCTACTAAGTCCCATACATCATTAGTGTTCATAGACTTTAGTTCATCCTTCATGGCATTAAGCCACTTAGGAGAATGTTCACTCATCATGGCTTCCTTATAAGAGGTGGGATCATCTACCTTCCCTATATCATTAATATCCTCATTCATGTAAACAACATAATCATTTGGGATGGTAGATCTTCTCTCCCGCTTTGATCTTCTAATAGGTTCAGCAACTATTGTAGGAGGCTGCTGAGGCGCAGGAGACTGCTGAGGCTCATCATTAGGTATGACATTAGGAGTTTCAGAGACCTCAACAGTTGGTGCATCAACATTATTTAGTACTGAAAGTGCAACCACCTGAAGCGCAGGAATAAAAGTCTCTGGGATAAGCGGTGAATGAACGTAAACCCGCTTCTCTTCAAGATCTATTTTCCTAGGCTCCGGGTCCTCGTTATTTTCTAAGAACACAGCGTGTCTTGTTTCTACAAACTTAGTTGTCCTTTCAGGACAATAAAACCGATACCCTTTAGATCTTTCAGGGTACCCAATAAAATGGCAACTTACTGTTTTAGGATCTAATTTTCCAATATGTGGATTAAATATCTTAGCTTCAGAACGACAACCCCACACTCTTAAATATTTCAAACTCGATTTTCTCCCAGTCCATAATTCATAAGGTGTCTTAGGTACTGATTTACTAGGAACCCGATTAAGAATATGTGCGGCTGTCTTTAGTGCCTCCATCCATAAACCAGTTGATAAACTAGAGTAGCTAAGCATGCTCCGTACCATATCCATAAGTGTACGGTTGTGTCTCTCAGCTACCCCATTCTCCTGAGGTTCACCTGGTGTAGAATATTGAGCAACAATGCCATTTTCCTGAAGAAACTAAGCGAAAGGGCCAGGAATTTGGCCATAAGGGACATATCTCCCATAATATTCTCCCCCACGGTCCGATCTTACCACTTTAATTCTTAGGTTGTGCTGATTTTCAACTTCAGCCTTAAATATCTTGAATTTATCAAGTGACTCAGATCGGTCCTTAATGGGAAAAATATAACCATAACGGGAGAAATCATCAGTGAATGTGATGAAAGAATCAAAACCATCCACTGATGTCACAGGAAAAGGACCACAAATATCGGTATGAATTAACTCTAATAGTCATGTGCTGCGAGTTGCTCCCTTCTTTATTTTCTTTACATATTTTCCTTTAATGCAATCAATGCAGTGGTCTAGGTCAGAGAAATCTAATGGTTGGAGAATCTCTTATTTAATGAGACGCTCCATTCTCCCCTTCGAAATGTGGCCTAAACGACAGTGCCACAGTTTCGAAGAAGTCTCATTATTCTTTTCACGCTTAGTATCACATACATTCAAAGATATAGGTGATTCATTAAGGGAAAGCATATAGAGCTTGTCTTGTCTAACAGCAAGACCAACATCATCTGAATTAAAAGTGATAACACATTTATTGTTACCAAAATTACATTTAAATCCATCATCGTCCAATAAAGATACTGAAATTAAATTCCTCCTAATGGAAGGAACAAATACTACATTATTAAGACGAAGTGTGAAGCCGCTATCTAAAACTAATGAAACAGAACCAACTGATTCCACTTCGGCTTCTTTTCCATCCGCGACTCTAAGACTTCGCTCCCCCTTTCTTAGTATTCTCGCGGTATGGAATCCCTGTAAAGAGTTGGTAACGTGCACAGTTGCACCTGAGTCAATCCACCAAGATTTAAGGGAAAAATCAGCATAAAGGGTTTCATCAATGAACATTATAGAATCATAACCCTTCTTGGCGAGCCACTTTAGAAAACCAACACAATCCTTCTAGAAATGCCCAGGCTCCTTGCAGAAGTGACATGCATTCCCATTAGGTGCTTTACCAGGAGCAACATTGGGCTTAGGTGTATTTTGCACCTTAGGCCCTGACTTATCTGAATTAGGAGAGTAGTGCAGCCTTTTCATGGATTTGAAGTCCCCTGAGAACTTCCTTTTGCTAGGACCGCCAACTTGATTCACAAAATCTTTCTTTTCGGTCCTTATTCTTTCTTCCTACTGGACACACATGGCGATAAGATCGCTCATGCTCCATTTATCTTTCTGAGTATTATAGTTTATCATAAAAGCAGTATACTCAGAAGGAAGAGAAGTCATAATAAAATAGACTAGGAAACCATCAGATATCTCCATGTCCATGCCCTTGAGTTTTCCAGCCATATCAGTCATCATCATGATATGCTCTCTTATGCTGCTGGACCCGTCATACTTAGTGGATAGAAGCCTCTGGATTAAAGTACTGGCATAAACATTAGTGGAGCCTTTGAATTTCTCCTCAACTGAAGCCAGATACTCCTTAGCATTTTCAGAATCTGGGATTGCTACCCTAATCCCAATTGAGATAGAGGTCTTCATAATCATTAGTGATAGACGGTTGGACCGCTCCCATTTTTCAGCATTATTATCATATATTTTCTTTTTCTCATCGTAATTGTCCTCACCAACGGTGGGGGAAACGGGAGCGGGCACCCTTAATGCATAATCAAGGTCTAAAACTCTAAGCACAACTGAAATTCTTTCTTTCCAAGCGGGGAAGTTGCTCCCCGTAAGCTGCTCAATGTTGTTAATTGCAGCGGCAACATTTGAAGCATTCATTGCTGAACATTAAAATACAGGGAAAAATTAGAAATAACATAAAAAGTATTGCATGCAATTAACCCTACGTTGGTCTGATTAATAACATGCAAAATTACAGTTCTAGTTCATATCACCGTTGGGCAGAAAATAAAAAGAAAGCAGAAAATAAAAAGAACTTTAACAATTAATGTGGCGACACACGACTACAAACAACGTTGGTCAGTATGTAATCATGTGTATACATAATGTCAAAATAAATTATAAAAATCTCTAATTAAAATATCTCGTTGGTTCAACCTTAATCTCTAATTAAAATATCTCATTGGTTCAACCTTAATTAAAGACAATGTCATACTGATATTTGAGCAATTATCATTAATTAAAACAGTGCACAAAATAAATAAAATAATTAAAAAAAAACTTAATCATAAAAGCACTTTACAAAATGGGAAAAGCTACTGTGCAGCCTTACACAGTTGAGTAATCAACATTAGATTAAACAGTGCACAAAACTTAAACTAAAATCAGTTTAAAAAAAAAGAAAAAAAACCACTATGCATCGGAAGCCTGACTCCCTACCGGCCGCACTTGGCGGCTCGCCCACGCGCTCGGCACTGCCAGCACTTGGCTCTCGCGCGCTCGGCCTGCTACTCGGCCCAAGCTCGCGTCGGCCTATCGTACTGAGTCCAAAACCCGAAGCTTCGGCGTACCGGTGATCCGAGATGGACGGCCAAGATCATCGCGCGACCGAACTGATTCAGTCGGGACGAACATGAGCGGCTGGATCAGATCGAACGGCCGAGAACGTCCGTCGCGCGGTATAAAAACCGACGAAATCGAGAAACCCTAACCCTAATCCATTTCGCCCGCTCCCCCCGAATACTCCGCGGGCGCTGTGAAGCGAAGCGCGGCAGCGGTGACTCTGTCGGCGACACTGCTGGAGAAGGAGGCCGGAGCGGCGGCTGGAGGTGGACTCGGCGCGGCATGAGGTGGCGCCCCTGCAGCCCTCCTCGTCGGCGTGCTCGTGCGACCGAGGTCGCGCGCGCGGCCGTCGAGTGGAGCTACGGTGATGCCCGAGACCGGCGAATGTTCCAGATCTCCAAAAACGTAAGTGATCCATCGCCCTCTTTTGCACCGATCTGAGTTTTTGAGAGGACCGCACCTTAGGGTTCTTAGGGTTCCGATTTGGGTGTTCAGATTTGGGGATTTTCGGGATCATGTTAGGGTTTTTCGCTTAAGGGTTTCAAATCCCCTCCTTCTAAGTGCTAAGCCGAGCCGTCAACCATTAGATCTGGACGAGAGGGAGACTCGGTTGGGTTAATCGGGTTCAAAACGATCTAGGGGTAGCTATGATACCATTGTTAATCACAAATTGAGAGCCAATACTTGATCTAAACACATGTAAGCCTAGATCATAGATGAACACCTAATATAAAGCATTAGTGCGGAAGCATTAACACATACCCGATGATGGTGATGCCATATATGGCTTAGGGTTGATTGACGACGGTGAAGAAGAGGGGACCGGAGCGTCGGCCTGAGTCGAAGAAGAAACCTGAGGGAGTCCGGTGGTATCGCGGTTGAGGATCTTCGCTCACCTCGGCGCTTAGATGCGATCGGACTGTTTGGACTTGTGTAGCCAGAATCACACACACATATTCTGGTCTGCCGAGTCCAATTCATTAATATAGCGCTGGGTGAACGGGACCAAAACCGATTCGTCGGTTGCACCTCCGATCAAGGTGCGCGTGGGTTTATTGTGCCCCTAATATCTCGATCGGCAGTTAGCCGAGATCAATCCAACAGTTTGCAGCAGAGACGTAGCGATGCAGGGGACATGTTTTTTTCCGAGTTCTCGCCGCTTTGCCTCACGTTTTACGCAAATTATAACGAGTGGCTGAGTGCGACAACGTAGGTGGCGTTGGTCGTATGTGCCCAAGAGTCAGTGGACACTGTTATCACGTGTCTACAGATTAATTATACATCGTGTTTTTGCGGCGTGAGCTCAAATTCTTGATAAGCTTCAGTACAGTGATAATGGACGAGCGTTGTCAGGTCCTCAGCTGCCAAGAGTTTCCCATCTGTTGGAACGCTGGAATTTCGCAGAAGTGCCAAGAAATTCCACTCATATTTCTTAGGAATTTCACTTGAAACCGTTCGATTTACTCAAGAATCCGAAAAAAAACAAATCTTGCATTCCAAACAGGACTAAGTTTGATCCCAATTGTTACACCAACATAATGCCGTATTTACATTGTTTGATAGACCAAAGGTATAGCTAGTCTACGACCATAAAGTTTCGCGAGAAGTTTTGAGGATCGAAGCTATGTTCTGCGTCCTTAGATCGATAACTCCAAAATCCCAATTAAGGGTAAATCTTTCTTTGTTTTACTGTCTACTTCACATTTAACTATTTTTTTGATGAAATCACTAACTTTTTCCTCCGTTGGATTATCCTCTAGTGGTACTCACATCGATCACATATGCCTCCACGCTTCCGTTGAAGTCAGCGAACAAGAGTGCGTCGAACAGTGTGTTGTCAGAGTCTATACTGCTTCGATCGCTGCTTCGAGTCTGCGCTGCTACTGTTCTTAGTCAAGCATAACTATAAATTAGTCGTACGACCAGTTTTTTGCTATAATCATTTTGTTGATTATGTTTAGAAGTGCAATGAGTTGTATGTTCTTAGTATCGATTTATGTATCTCTAGTTATTTGTGATCTTTGCTTCATAATCAAATCTAGAATTAAAATATTGTCCACATTTCTAATAATCCAGAAACCTTATTGTGGATATTTTTGTGATTCAGAAATGGATGGTGTTTCTGATGCTATAAAACCTGAGAGATTTTCTGGTCAGAACTTTTGTAGATGGTTAACAAGGGTCAAGTTTTTGCTCATGTCTTTGAGGCTGTGGTAGGTGATCCGACCACATATCCATTTACGATTGAACAGACCATGAAGTTCGACACAGATAACAACACCGCCCTTGGATGCAAATTAACCATCCTAGCCGACCAGCTCTATGATGTGTACATGGACTTCAAGTATGCCACAGAGTTGTGGGGTGCACTCGAGCACAAAATATGCCGAAGTTGTGGCTGGTCAGTGGCTCTATATGTGCGAGCAATTCTTCGACTACAGCATGAACGATACTAAGTCGATAGTTGCACAGGCTCATGAGATACAGTTACTGGTCGGAGAGATTGCACATCTGGGTTGTGTTTTGCCTCCTAAGTTTGTGGTTGTGGGCATTATTGCTAAACTTTCTACTTCATGCGGGATTTAGCCACTAGCTTAAAGCATAAGAGGCAAAAGATATCTATTGAGAATTTCATTACTGCCCTAATGTAGAAGAAAAGGTAAGAGCAAAAGATGCATCAAGCACTTCTAGTCAGAACAATCACATCAATGCAATTACCATAGAGAAGAGATATGACAAGAATAACAAATGCTTTAAACCAAACAAGACAACTAGCTTCAAGAAGAAAACTGAAAAGAAGGATATGAGAAATATCACATGCTTTGTGTGGGGGAAAAACAGTCATATGGTGAAAGACTATCATTTTCGCAAAAGCAAGGATGGTGTACAACCAATGAAAAATGCTATCAACGTGATCATAGGTGATGCCTCAACAGGAGAGTATGGTAATCCACCTGTTGTATTTTCAGCGTGTCAATCCACTGATTGGTGGGTTGATACTGGAGCTAATGTTCACGTATGTTATGATATTTTTTTTGTTTTCTTCTTATCAGGCAGCCGGATCTTCCTCCGTCCTAATGGGGAACGGGTTGCATGCTTCTGTTATTAGTGTTGGCACGGTGGATCTAAGACTTTCTTCAAAGAAGATTATCTACTTGAAGAACATGCAGCATGTGCCAACAATAAATAAGAACCTCGTTAGTGGTTCTCTCCTATGCAGGGATGTTTATAAGCTAGTATTTGAGTCAAATAAAATTGTAATGTCCAAGTTTGGTAACTTTGTTGGTAAAGGCTATGAGAGCGGAGGCTTGTTCCGCATAAGTACATTAGAGTATTATCATGGTCTGAATGTTGCAATTGGTTTGAATAAATATGATGCCAATATATAGCATTCTCTATTTTGTCATATTGGTTTTGATACTATTGCTAGAATGTCCAGATTAGATTTAATTCTAGAATGTGAAATTGTCGAATGATCAAAATGCCAAACTTGTGTGTAAGCAAAACAACCTCGAAAACCCTTTAAGGGATTACAGGAGGAAAATAACTTGGTATTTTTAGATCTAGTCCATTTTGACTTGTGTGAGATGAATGGATTGTTGACCAAAGGAGGCAAAAGATATTTTCTAACTCTTATTGATGATGCATATCGATGTTGTTATGTGTATTTATTGAAAACAAAAGATGAATCTTTAAATTAATTTAAAATTTATAAAGCCGAGGTTGAGAACCAACTAGAAAAGAAAATTAAAATACTAAGGTCTGATCGTGGAGGAGAGTATATCTCTCATGAATTCTCTCAATTCTGTGTTGAACGTGGAATAGTCCATGAAGTTACACCACCATACTCACCTCAATCAAATGAAGTGGCTGAGACAAAAAAAACCGGACACAAACAAACTTGGTGGATACCATGCTGGAGAGTGTCGGTATGCCTAAGATATGGTGGGGGAATCTGTTTTGACAGCAACTTTCATTCTAAATAGAGTAATAACTAAAATGTGTGAGATTACTTCGTATGAGGGGTGGAAGAGGAGAAAACCCAACATTAACTTTTTGCGGACTTGGAGGTGTTTGGAAAAAGTCAATATACCATTGCAGAAAAAGAGAAAGTTTAGACCAAAAACAGTCGATTGTGTCTTATTGGGATATGCTCATAACAACACGACCTATAGAATTTTAGTATTAAAATCATAAACTCTTGATATTATTGTTAACACAATAATGGAGTCCATAGATGCTTCATTTTTTGAGAATATTTATCATATGAGAACTGCAGGCAGTACTTCTTAAACTGAAGATAATCAAACTATGAATAATAGTAATTTTGAACCTACAACCATCTCTGAACCAATGAGTGATATACCACCAGATTCTGATAATCCTGATGAAGATAACAATTTAGTCAAAGAAGCTCCTCTCAAGAGCAAGCGACAAAGGGTTGAGAAAACCTTTGGTAAAAGTTTATTATATATCTCATCGATGATGTGTCAAACACTCTTTTAGAGGCTTATGCATTACTTGATGCTGAGTATTGGAAAGAGGCAGTCCATAGCGAGATGGATTCCATCATGGCTAACGGGACTTGGGAGATCACTGATCGTCCTATCGGGTGCAAACTTGTTAGATGTAAGTGGATCTTTTAAAAGAAAATGGGGCCTGACAGTACTATTGATAAGTACAAGGCAAGACTTGTGACCAAGGGTTTTACCCAGAAAGAAGGTAATGATTATTTTGATACTTAATCTCCTATTGCCAAATTGACCACCATTCGAGTGCTCATTGCATTAGTTTCTTCCCATAGTCTACACATTCATCAAATGGATGTGAAGACAGTTTTCCTTAATAGAGAGTTAGAGGAAGAAATCTATATGGAGCAACCATATGGTTTTATGATTTCTGGACAGGAAAGTAAGGTATACAAATTAATCAAATCCTTCTATGGCCTAAAGTAAGCACCTAAATAATGGCATGAGAAGTTTGATAAAACTTTAACGTCTGCTGGTCTTTCTGTGAATAAGGCAGATAAATGTGTGTATTATCGTTATGGTGGGGGTCAATGAGCGATTTTGTGTTTGTATGTCGATGACATTCTTATATTTGGGACAAACACTGTTGTTATTGACGATGTCAAATCTTTCTTATCTAGATGTTTTAATATGAAAGACCTAGGAGAGACAGATGTTATTCTGAATATCAAATTGATCAAAAATGGCGATGGGATCACTTTGAACCAATCCCATTATACTGAGAAAATCTTAGGCCAATTCGGTTTTGAGAACTACAAGATTTCCCCAACTCCTTATGATGCTAGTGTTAAGCTTCGTAAGAATAAGGGATTAGAAAAAGATTAATTGAGATATTCATAAATTATTGGGTCCCTTATGTATCTATCTGGTGCTACAAGACCAGACATATTATTTGTTGTGAGCAAATTAAGTAAGTTTAATTCTAACCCAGGAGATGATCACTGGGAGGCACTTGAGAGAGTGTTGCGCTACTTGAGAGGCACAACCTCATATGGAATTCACTATATTGGGTATCCATCTGTATTAGAAGGATGTAGTGATTCAAATTGGATTTCTTATACAAATGAGATCGAAGCTACAAGTGAATATGTGTTTACCCTTGCAGGTGCTGCAGTTTCATGGAGGTCGTGTAAATAAACCATATTGACAAGGTCAACTATGGAAGCTGAACTTGTAGCACTAGATACAGCTACTGTTGAGGTTGAATGGCTTAGAGAGCTTCTGTTGGATTTACCACTGATTGAGAAACCAATACCAGCAATCCTAACGTATTGTGATAATCAAACAGTGTTGATTAATGTTACAAGTACTAAGAATAACATGAAGTCCTCCAGACATGTGAAGCGTACGCTTAAATCTGTTAGAAAACTGAGGAACTCTATAGTGATTACTGTGAATTATATTAGCACTGAGAAAAATCTACAAGGCCCTTTCACAAAGGGGCTAGCACGGAAGACGATTTTCGTTGCGTCTATGGACATGGGAATGGGGTCCATTAGAGTTACTACTCAACAATAACCCATACCTTTTTGATCGAAGATCCCATGACTTAGGCAATGGAAAAAAAAATAAGTTGATGTTTGAACAAGATAGTACATTATAATAATATATGCACATGTGTCCTAATAGACAAAGTATTCTCAACTGTATGGAAGGATGGCTAAAAGTCTTAATGTATTCTAGTGTCTAATGAGAGAAAAATGTATTAGCCTACAGGATACCTAAAATGAATACACCTACTTGAGCTTAATTGTGAGGTCGCGGTTCACGAGAAAAGAGCATTCTCTAGAAAGATCATGAGCATATAAGGGAGCAAGACCAAATAATGCTCTGTTTAGGCTTGGTTCTTTGACAGCCTAGTATCAGTTGAGATTTCAAGTGGAATCTAATCACGAAAGACTGTGAATTCAAGGCATAGTTCATTCATCAGTTATGAGAAGATGAATCTTGTTAATCTAGGTGTAAGTTCAACCCGCACGGGACTTACACTGAAAGACTAGTATATCAACAACTCTTCAGTACAATATTTTTTATCACTCCTTTTTGCTGCTTGCTTTGAAATTGGTGGGGGATTGTTGGAATTGGGCACATATGTGTAAAGGCTCATTCATTCCTAAAATTCCAAAACATGCAAAGTATTATACCAGTGTGGTCGAAGTTTTAGACTAATGTGACCAGTGTGGTCAAAGTCTTAGACCAGGGTGGTCGAAGTCTCAGACCAGTGGTTTTATACCAGGTTGGTCGAAGCCTTAGACCATTGTGGTCAAAGGCATAGACCAATATGTCAAAACTTAGTTTTCGAAACTCACTGGTCGAAAGTCAGTAGTCGAAACTTAGTGGTCGTCAAAACTGAGTGGTCGAAACTGAGTGGTAGAAACTTAGTGCTCGAAACTCAGTGGTCGAAACTGAGTGGTCGAAGTCATAGACCAATGTGGTCGAAGTCTCAGACCAGGGGTCTTAGACCGGGGTGGTCTAAGTCTTAGACCAGTGTGGCAAAGCCAAAGACCAATGGGGTTGAAACCTTAGACCAATGTGGTTGAAGTCTTAAACGAATGTGGTCGGATCCAAAGACCAATGTGGTTGAAATGCAGTGATCGAAGTTGTAGACCAGTGTGTAATCAGAATCTGATAAACACTGCTTAATTTCTATTAATTATTTTTGAATTAACAATTACCAATGATTTAATATTAGCTTTATTATGACAGTTACTAGAGAGTAATTGTCTCGACCATAAATAGGATCTGAAGACGTCAAGACAAGATACGATTCATTCCATTTTTCATCTTCCTCTCTGATCAACTGTGCTAAAGAATTGAGTTGTCGAACCAAAGCTGTCTCTTCTCCTCGGCGTGCACCGGGAAGGAGGGTGAGCGTATATCTCCGAACCATTGTCGTAGAGTTCACATACACGGGGCAACAATAAGGTTTCTGGGCAGCGCATCTACGCGACCGCTCGCTGTGCAGCATCATCTACGATCTCGTCTGCGGTGGTGTTGCTCTGCAGGGTGTCCACGCTGAACAGGCTGTCCATGGACTTGTACGCGCTTCCATTGAAGTATGCCAACTGTTCGGTGAACAGGAGCGTGTCGAACAGCGCATCGCCGGAGTCTGCACTGCATCATCTACAATCTGCACTACTTTGACCACTGCTTCAAGTCTGCACTGCTACTGTTCTTCATCAAGCACGTTGTAAGTTAGTCGTATGACCAGTTTTTTGTTATAATTATTTTGTTGAGTGTGTTTAGAAATACAAAGAGTTGTCTGCTGTTAGTATCGATTTATGTATCTCTAATTATTTGTGATCTTTACCTCGTAATCAAATCTGGAATTAAAATGTTGTCCATACTTTCGACATAATATGCCTTGATCAAGTGCTTCACACCTTGGACCTTTTGGTGAAAGGTTGGCTGTAGTTGATTATTTCAAATCATTGAGTGAAATGTATGCTGGCCAGGTTGAGGCGCATAATCCATTGAACATGCCAGTTGAGTGTCTATGTTGCAAATGAATATACAGGAGACCAGACAAGCCTCACGTTTTAACTCATGCAGAACCAATCAAACGATTAACATCATCACTTCAATCTCAATTATCTACCTGCATCGAGGACCAGCAAATTCCAGTGCTACTCTTAAGATTCCACTGTTGCAGGCGCAAACAACAGAATTTTAGAGCATTGTCAACAACAAAATAGGCATTGGTGATAAGCATCAAGAATGATGAGTAACTTGAAATAGATGGAGAAAGGGAGATGGAGTGGAACCAAAAGAAATCTCGAGATCACCACCAAGTGACACTTCACTTACTGCCCAGCGAAATAAAAAGGTCGGTGCTAGCTTAGACCTGCCAAAACGAGCCCAAAGGCTGTGTCCGACATTGGGTTTTTTTTTCGCTAACCCAGCTCGGCTTAATTACAAGCCCAAATTGCCAAAAGTCGACCTAAAATATTTCTAGGCCCAACCCAACCCGTCATCATGATTTATTAAACTCTACAATAAACTCACTCATTTTGCAAAATATGGGGATAAATTTGAGGACAAGTACAAACAATATGTGAGCAAATCTAATTACCTGCATGTATGGTGGACAAGATGTGAGCAAATCTAATTTGAGGACAAGGACAAGCAAGAAGTGCTGATCACGCTACGTTTAATCACACTTGGCACAAACAAGGTACCACCAGATTGTGATATGGTCCGTGATGTCATATTTGCTCCAAGGGAGGAAATAAATAGGATAAAAGTACTTTTTATAGGAATCCATGAAGCATGTTGAGCTCTCAAGGAATGGAAACAACAAATGAATGACAGTGGTGTTTTATTTGATTATTGTATTCGATAGGATACGAATATGGTTTTGATTTATTCGTTTTTATATTCGCATTCGCATAAAAATATGGATAAGAATATGGTACGGACTTTTCCCATCCGTAATGTTATTTTTGTCCGTACTATTTGTATTCAAATTCGATAAAACAATATACATATTTTATTGTAGTATGGCTGATGAGTTGGATGGGTATTTTTAGTTTAATGTGAATTCATGTTTTAGATGAAATAGATAAATGATTAAGTGTACTATATACAACGATAAAGTATCATAAATATCTTACAATTACGTAAGTTATTAGAATACCCGAATCTAACTAAATTTATATTTGTTACAACATTCGATTCGTATTCGTATTTAACAATATTGGAATTCATATTCATGTTCGGTTAAAAAATACGAAGGCCACGGTTGTGATTCGTATTTGATCCGTTACACCCCAGTGACACAAACAATGCAATGTGCTACGTCGCCCTAGGACCTAGGCTGGGAATAGGGGGCCCACAATCTGACTAATTGACCTGAACATTTTCAGCTAAGTCCGGAGTGTCCGGTGATCATGACAGTGTATCGAAATATTCGTCAAAAGCTCACCGACAGCCCTGAGAAAGGACTGCAAACATTTAGAAATCAGCAGACAAGATGATTGACAACACATGAACCATCGATACATCTCATGAACCTACTTACTGGCTACTGACAAGGATGATGCAATGCGAAGATGCAGCTAAAGTTCATTATCATAACCTGCACGAAAGGTTTGAACTCTTAGAGAGAATAGGGATGAACAAAGAAAAGCAATCTGACTTGTGCAAAATTTATAGCACCAAATGTGCTTCAGCCTTCAGGATCAGACGGCAAAGCTCTGCAGAAACAATTAAACTGCAAATTTCAGATGAACAGGAAATAACTCTTCCACTAGAAGGCATCACCTCCACTACTTACTCTGAAACTGTAATCTTATGTACCAAACCAAGAGTAGCTATATATGCAGATCAATATATACACCAAATTAACATCTCCCTTATTCTCCTAATTACATATTCATCCCCAGCGCTAACAGGAGTGATGCGTGTTGTGCATGGTCCTCCTTAGCTTGTCGAGGATCCCAGCAGACTTCCTCCGCGCCCTTGAAGTGCCATTCTGTGCGAGCCAGGCCAGCGAGCCATTCAAGTTCTCGTCCTCCCCGACTTCCCTCAGCTTTGTGCGGTCGTACATACAGATCGAGAAGAGAACGGCTACAGCATTCTCTTTGTTACGCTTGCATTGATCCTCTCTTATAATGCGGAGCATGCAAGGCACTCCACCAGTCTCACCGATCTCCTCCACTGTCTCATGGTCGCTTGATAGCAGAGCGAGGATGGCCAGGGATTCATCCATGAGTGACTCATCACTGATGGCCTTCAGCGTCACATCAATAACTCCGCCTTTTGTAGATCTTGATTTATTCTCGTGCAACATGCAAAGATTGAAAATAGCTGATGCCGCATCTTTCTTTGCTACCATGCTGCCGTGCTCAAGAAGATCAACCAAAGGCCTCATTGCACCCAACTCACCAATCTTCGCCTTATTGTAGTCAAGAGCTGACAAACTGAAGATGGCAGCTGCAGCATTGCTGCGGGCCTCCATAGTTCCCGACTGTAAAGCCCTTATGAGGAATGGGATTGCCTTTGGGTCATCTCCAATGATCCTCTTATTGCTCTCGTGAATTGAAAGATTAAGAATTGTAGTCACCGTGTCCTCTAGAACTTCTGCACTGTTTTCCAGTTCTGGGTTTGAGACAAGGGAAATCATTTGTGAGATGGAATCTGGCTTCTCTCCAATGACTGCTCGGAATGAGCTGTTGCACTTAGTCAGAAGCCGGAGATCCTTAATAGCTTGCCTCTGCTCGGATATGTTTGATGAAGATGAGATCCTGTCAAATATTTCACTGAATGCCTTTCGCTCATTGTTGGTAACTAGATCTTCCTCTTGATTCTCAAGTGGTGGCAGAGTGATCCCATTCTCTGTGCACCACTGTGAGATCATACTTCTAACTAGGTGGTTTGGGATGAGAATTGTATTTGAGAGGACTTGTTGGGTCTGTGGGCATGTCCGGTTTCCAGCACTTAACCATTCTTGAATGAAGCGGCGATCATATGTCTGCAGGGAAAGTAGAATAGTGGAACAGTTATCTCAAGCTTGCATATTGAAACAAAAGGAAAAAGCTCTCGCACATAACCGATAACATGACTATTCAACTGGAACTCATATGTCGCTGCAGCCGTGACGATAGCGACTACTGATCAAACATATCCGTAAGCAACATAACTTTTCAGTAAGCACACGTCGTGATCCCTGTGTAGCATACTGATTGATTAATCATTACCCATAAGCAATTATTTCGTTCAAATTCATGCCAAGAAAAAGGCTATGAATGCATCAATACACAATGTCAAAATCAGGGACAGTGGGAAGTAGGAGCTAATATAAACAGAACTTTGTTTAAAGCCTATCAGTCATCGATGCACAGTGCTAAATCTGGGACCGCGGGAAAATGAAGTTGGTATAACAAGAACTTTGTTCAAGAGTCTAAATTAACCAATTTTCCTGAACTACAGAATATAAATTTGAGTAAGACACGCCAACAAGGTAGGACTAGGCCAGTACTGCAGTGCTAGTGTGGGATACAGCACATCTTTGAAAGGGACACACAATTCTAGTGCTAAAAACCTTAAGAGTAATAAATTTCTAGCGAATTCAACATAATACTTACAAGTCAAAGATTAGCAATCACTGCAGGTAGATTTACTCACTTGCAGAATT
Source organism: Hsuehochloa calcarea (assembly GCA_036346395.1). NCBI lineage: Eukaryota > Viridiplantae > Streptophyta > Magnoliopsida > Poales > Poaceae > Hsuehochloa > Hsuehochloa calcarea. The sequence goes on along the minus strand of JAYEVG010000061.1, from coordinate 242,225 downwards.
TAACAGCTGAAACTGGCAAAGATGTTGCTTTTACTTCACTTATGGAGCAATTAAAACAAGCACAAAGTACAACTAGGAAATAAGCTCCCAAGTTAATGCTTCGCGTGAAAATTACAGCGAAGAGTACTAATACCATGACATCAATACCTGACCAAAAATAGCTGAAACAATCATTCAATTCACGCGTCACTTACATCACACCGACGGAACAATGAAAACCAAATCCAAAACCATAAAAGCTGAATCTTTTATTATTTGCCAATGCGAAGAAAGGCAAAGAAACAGCAAGCAAACGTGGCAACGGCAATAACTCAATTCAAAGAAAGAGGAAGCAAACGTGGCAATGGCAATAACTCAATCCACATGGTGCTAGCATGGTGTGTCAGATCAATATGCGTCTGAAGTTAATTTTCGTGATTCACATAATAAATACTCCTAATTTCGAATCCAGGCAATAAAAACAGGGAGTCATCTTGTATTAGTACGTTATCTTACGGAATGGAACAGAAACAAACATGACTTTGTGCACACGGTTGTGCAGCAAAGATGATGAAACACCATGTGGATCCATTTCTATGTACTTATCATAGAGAAAGTACAACCAATATGACGCAGAAACAATAACTGTTTCACTGAATTCATTGGTAATTTTACCAAAAGAGAGGACAAAACTTTTTTGCAGATTGAAAGAGTAAATAAAATCAACAACCGAGACAGCGGTGATTTACTATTCACATTAAAATATACTAATTTACTCCTTGTATGAAGAATGTTCATCAATTAAACGCAAGCCAAAAACATCGAGAACACAGGTTCCAAAACCAACAGGAGCACCGAAAGAGAAGGTTCTAATCTTCGCCGCAATATGAACAACCAAAAGGACAAAAGAAATCAAATCCTACTGTACCAAATTCGATAGCCCTGAAAAAAGTGACAGAAGATTGTAAAAAGATACTAATTTTAAAACCCAAGGATTTCACCGACCAAACACAATCACATCACGGAAGAGCGGCGAATCACGAGCAGCAAGTTGATACAGGAAAACAATAAATCAGCACCCAAAAGGAAAAAAGACAAGACTGTCCGAATTCCGAACCACGAAAGGGGCAGGTGATATTATCCGAAGTTCGTACACCACGTAATTAATTACTCGTGTTTAACGATTCAGACTACTAGAAACGCCTAGAATTCAAGAGGACAGGACAAAGGGGAGCAAGCTAGAGAGAAGCAACAGAGATTACTAAAGAACAGCTGGTACAAGAAACACGCCAAAATGGGCACCACACGAGCAAGCTAATTTTATCAAGTCGATCGATGAAAAAAAAATCCGATAAAATCACAGTTACCACTAAACGCGCTATATTAATTCCTCTACGAAAAGCCGACGAAGTGAGGAATTCAAGAACGGCGATTGACGAATTAATCCAACCCCAGAGGAACGGAAACCGCAGGAACGCAGATTACCTGACCGGACGCGAGGACGACGGGATCCCTCATGATCTCCGACGAGATCGGGCACAGGAACTGCTCCGGCACCGCCGCCTCAGGGGCCGCCCTCTTCCCCCCGGAGCCCGCGCCGCCGCCGGCACTATCCTTCCGCCGGCCCAGCTCGGCGTCCCGCAGCAACACGAGCGCCGACGCCGCCTCGTCGAAGGCCTCCCCGTCCGCGCCGCCTGCCGTCACGGCCGCCACCAGCCGCCGCAGCCGGCGTCGCAGCGCCGCCGCCTCCTCCGCCGTCGCCACCGGCGTCGGCTTGGCCATGCCGCGGGTAGTAGTAGTCAGTACGGCTCGGGCTCTGTGTTGGGCTTGGGCTTGCGCTGGGCTCCGGTGGGCATGGGAGTGGCGGTCGCCTCGGGGAGGGGAGAGGGGGGGAGTGGTGGTGGAGAGAGGCTGGAGGCGTCGAGACTTGAGGTGGGTTGTGGTGGTGGGTTAACCGGTTAAGAGCCGGTTTTTTATACGGGAGTGGACGCTGCTCCGACACGCTTATTCCCGTGATTTCCAACGGCGGATTAGTGGGGTCTGAGGCTGCGTGTGGTGCACTGCTGGAGCTTTTTAGAGATAGAAGACCACTACAAAATCTTTTTTTGCGTAGAGTGATACCTATGACTCGATCCAGCACTACGACTAATTTCGAACATGGTAATTCCACGGGAACTATATATTAGCGCTGGCACGTAGGAATTTTGTAAAATTACTCAAGAATGATATACGAAACAGTTCAGTTCTCACATCCTAAACAAAGGCCTTAGTCTTTAAATTTCGCACGAACTTCATGTGTCCCAAACAGACCATGTGTCAGAAAAAAATGTTTGAATATTTCTGTTCTTGTAATTTAGTTAGTTAGGCTACATAGGTTCAGAGATCATTGCGCCAGATTTTGTAATGGACTTTTTTTCCCCTGTTTTGTGTGATCCATAATGCTATACAAATAACAAGTATTCTTTTTAGACAAAATTAAGTATTATGTTTCTTAGCCAAAAAAAATGGACTTTTACTTTTTTTCCCATTAAAAATCTGCCCTTTTACATTTGTATAATTTGGGATTGTTTACGTGCAGAGGAACTTGACTCTAAAACGTTCAAATTCTCGGTTGTTTCAAGTGCTGTACCACTATACTTTCGTACGGGAGGGGAACATGTATCACACATTCTTTCCGTGTGCCTTATTTTCATGGTTAGACGACTCAGACCTCAAGTTATAGACACGGAAAGAAACACTTGTAATCCTGTGTGTGTGTGTGTGTGTTTGTGTGTGGTTGGTGGGGGGGGGGGGGGCAACGACAGTGATCTTGAACAAGAAACACTTGTGCTGGACAAAATTCACTTAAACAAACATCTAATATATACCTTTGCTTTCAACTGTAAGTTGCTTTATACTTTTCAGTCAGGAGACCCCAATTTTGATCAATAACTTTTATGGACTTATCCTAGTAAAGGTTACACAAAACATGAATGTACTACTTGTCAAAATGGATCAAATAATATAATCTTTTGTGTATCCAGTTTAGATTATTTATTTTTACATGTACTGTAGTACGTATCATTAGTTCGAAGCGAGTATTCTCTCTCCTCCCAAAAGAAAGGCTTTGTCTTCCTGAGTTGTTCACAGGCAAGACCAAGACCAAGCGGCAAGCCAGCAGGGCGCCACGCACGCCGCGCGGTTCAACGGATCTCGTGTGGGGCCCACCTCGTGCTGCTTCGCGGGGAAGCCCAGCAGCGTGGGGGCCCGCAGAGTCAGGGACGCCACTTTACTCGGGGCCCGCGGAGCGGCTCGTCCTGGAGCACACGCGTGGCCCGACTGCTGGCGCCCCTGTTTCAAAACCTCATCTAGTCATCCCGTTTTTTCTTGTGCCGAGCGACCGCGTATCTCCGGTTGCATAGTATAAGTCGTCGATTGGTCTTTTCCTTTAATAACTATCTCTATATATGAGTATAATTTTAAATAAATAAAAAATAAGTATAAGAGAAAAAAAATTATATTTTCCTTTAATAACTATCTCTATATATGAATCAAGACAAAATAATCAATGCATATGAGAGATAGTTGAAGGAGTGTGAATATTATAAGTTTGACATGAATATTAGAGACAACTTACTAGAGATAGTTTATTAGAGGTGTTGTCTCTAAATCTGTCTTTCGGTGATATAGAGCTGATATAACAAAATTAGAGATAATACTATTGAAGATGCCTTTATAGAGCTGTTAACACAATAATTTCGTTGGAATTTCATTCTAAATGGTTATCCGGAAAAAAAAGTCATCGTTCGAGATAGGGCCTAATAGTTTCACGCTATGTTATCCAACGGGCGAAGCTGCGCGTGGATCCAAGGACCTGGACTCCGTCGTATAGATATCTGCTAGATGTCCGCAATTCAACGTAATACGACGGTACCATGTGTACTGTGGACTACACTAGTAACTTGATTTTATCTCGGATTTTTGAGAATAGAATACATTATTTCTCACAATACTTTGTAACAGTAACCTATAGAGGGGGTGGGGACCAGTTTTCTTTCTCGTTTGGCCCGTTTTGTGTGACGAAATAGAAAATTTAGCTCTCTTTTTTTTTGATGAAATGACAAAGATAGCACCGCGGATAGATATCATGCGGTGCTCCCAGGGCAATTCAGATCCTACGGAGACAAGACAACGTGCGAGGCAGGCGACCTGCCCAGTTCGTGGTAGATCGGCTACCATGGTGGTTTTGCGTGATGAGAGTGTTATTTTTGTCATTTTATACATACAGATATTAATTTTGATATAAAATTTATAAAAAAAACTAAATGGGTCAAAAACTCGGTGGCCGACTTGCGAGAAACCAGGGAGGTAGCGTTGCGAATCAGAAATAGGCCGGAAACTTCTCGAATCGGGAACCACCGAGCCTAGGTAGAGACTCGCTTGAGGTAGGGGTGTGTGTCGGTGGCAACTGCTACACCTGCATAGGCCACAAGCGGGAACGAGTAAAACGTGTTTTGTACTTCACCGCTCACGTACTTCAACAGCTGGAGCAGAGCAATTGCCCCCGTCGTCATCTCATGGACGCGTGGGAGCTTAAGCTACGAAGAGGGAAAATATACTATATGTATTGTCGCCAGAACCAGAACCAGAACCAGAACGAAACTCGCGGTTACAGTTTCTTGCATCTCCAGTTGGATGCTTGGACTTTCCCTACTGAGTTGCGAAAGATACATATAACGTGAAGCTGATCGATCTCTTATTGCGTCTCCAGGCCCGTGTCGTGCAAGACGAGGGCTCTGCAGCAAGGCCGGCGAATGCCTGTACGGCTCAGATCACATGAAAATTCCGCACGATCACGAGCGAAAGGAAACATCTGCTCGGTTAACCAACGAGCATATAGACTTATGTGTTGATTTGTTTACAGGGGTGGACCCACAAAGGGTTGAGTAGGGCCTGATTGATCTTAACTTGTTGGTGTCCTGATTGATCTTAACTTGTAATGGTATTGGACTAATTTTTACCGTTGGTGTCCTGATTGATCTTAACTTGTTGTATATATGGTGTCCCCACTCAGTTTTTATTCTGAGCCCGCGCCTGCCTAATTATCGTCGTTTGGTTGAAGAAACATTAACGTCGTATGGTTGAAAGGTGTTGAGAAATAGCGGTAGTTGTCACGTTGCTGACTCGTAGATCAATATTCATACATAAGCAATCACATGAACACCAAGATACACAATGAACAGAAGAGTAAAGGGAGGATCCATAATCTTCATTCATATCCATCAGTTGTATATATGGGTCCTCATATTTATAGCCCACAAAGGGTGAAAGCCCTCCAGAGCTGGTTTACCCTTTTGCTCATATAATTAGGTTTCGTAACACTCCCTCTTGGGCAATAGACAACAATATACAAATGGCTCGTCAAAAACTCATTCCAAAAACCTATTAGGAAAAAAGGAATGGAAAAAAGAGTGCATTACATTCGTAAGTTGCATTACACTTGTTGTCTCACTAAAAAAAATTGTGAGAAAACTAAAAAAACTCACTAAGGAAATAATAGTACAATGTTTAATCTTTGAGATCCAATCTTCAAGATTTTGGATAAATGCTCGGGATTTTATAAGGGTCATGATTTAGGGATTTACTTCCTTAAACTCTGCAACTCTTTAAACCGTCTCATTCTAATGCCATGAATGTATCTTTGAAAACTTAATGCAGGCAGAGACTTAGTGAATAAATCAACTGAATTTTCACAAGGTTTTATTTGCAGGATCTTTACCTTACTATTCTTCTGGATTCCATTAGGATAGAAAATATTTAGGAGCAATGTGCTTCGTGATGTCGCTCTTGACATAACCGTTTGCATTTGTGTAATACAAGCAGTATTATCTTCTTAGATAATTTAGGGGGTATTGACGGTATTGATGTCACAGCGCTTCTAGATGTTATTAATCATACGTCTAAACCAAGCACATATAAGTGAGGCTTTATATAGTGCTATAATCTATGAGTGGTTGGTAGAAGTAGCTATCAAAGTCTGCTTAGATGACTGCCAAGAGATGGTTACACCACCACAAAGTAATATAAATTCATTATGGGATTTTTGCACTATAGAAATTTGACAGATATTCAGCATATCTTTAGGATTTTATAATGATCATCAGGATCTATGCATGATCTTCAAGATCTTTGCATTATCGATCAACTAGATCTAAACTGTTAAGTGGTAAAATCTTCAAGGTGAATTTAATCAGTAATCATCGTATCAATACCTTCTAGGCTTAACTAAGATTTTCAAATGTCAAGTATGATGATTAGTGTTTAGTATATACTCCCCTTGAGGACAACTTCTGTTGACGTCTTGTTGCTCTAATGCCTTCTATAACTTTCACCACTTCATTATATTCATAATGACCCAACAAGTCTGAGCTATCTAGTTCCAAGATATTTATTTATCAATTATGGCTCGGCCTCATATGCTTTTATTATGTGACCCGATATGAACACTTCAAACGTTCGACCAAGGATTTTGGTTTCAGATTCGTGTTCTCGTAAGAGAAACTTTAGCAATTGTAGAGACAAAGTAATTGTTGACAACCTTTTTCCTATATCCTTCAAATTAAGGGTATCTCAGTGTTAACCAGATCTTTATCATTTCTCAAACAAAATATTTTTAATCGTTTTGCATTCCCAGCATTGTAATATGTGCACATTAAATTGTTGAAACTTTCATTTTTCATGATAAATCTCTTTATGGGGTATTTCACCATCAAGATGGGTACTCTTCAGAAGAGTTAAAGGAGTGATTAATAATTATTTTGACTAGTGTTATTAGATCTTAGACTCGCATATGTCCTTGTAGACTTTAGATAAAAGAACCAATAAGTTAATTTTACAGAAGTGAATATACTATTTAACTCAAAATATTCCACCCTTAACGACATATTTCCTGAAAAGGGACGAGGTTATGTGCGATGGTTCGATTCTAGCTGGCTCTCGACCTAATCTTCTTGTATGACGAGCGGGACGAATGGAACACGCGAGTTAGTCCATCGCTAGCCCACTCAACTCGTGTGTAATGTACTATTATTAATATCATAAACGAGATCGATCATGGCAAAAGCCGTTGTGTGGTGAATTGCTAATTCGCTGGCTGTCGCACGGTTCACCGAAATCACGCCACTTTTTATCGATCCAGTGGGTTGTGCCCTGTCATCCTCGCGCGCGCCGGCCGCGTCTGACTGGCATTCACCGCCTACACGCGCAACATGCCGCCGATCGAAGTGCAAACAAGTCAATAACTTGAGGCAATTGCGGACGTCTTTACGACGCGAACCTACTTCCAAGGTGGGGGCGCAATTCCTTTGTAATACTAGTGACTGTGGTCTGTACCATGCTATTCTGTTCGATCAATTGAATCTCATTTCTTTGTTAAAAAAATATATATGATGCACGGACTTTTAGCCAATTTATTTATTTATCTTTACAGCTGTACAAAGAAAGGGCGTCATTCGTTTCTTAAGTAATTGTGCAGCTGGTTAACGTAGCTACTATGGGACCAAGGAAAAGTGAGAGGTATTGTTTTTGGTCAACTACCGGAAAATCACCCGACTTGCCATATTGGCCCGTTCGGTCTAATCACTTAGACACTATATCTAAACGAGATCTATTAGTGTTTAAGACCATGAGGTATGATTATCTAGTTTACTTATATATTGTTTATTGATTCATAACGGGAGATCCGCTCCGCCTATATAAGGAGGAGCAGAGGCTCTCATTGTACACATATCTACGGATCTTTTATCCACCCATCATTGGAACTACTGCTTGTGTCTCCTGCTTTTCGTGTGATTGATAAACTAATGTGCAGTAGGTTTCTGTGTGTGTGTCATTTGCGTAGTTCAAATCGGTGTTGTGGAAAACGGCCAACTTACCGATTAGTCGGAGTCAGCAAGCAAACCATCACATTTACATGATTTGTTGGGATGTTAGTGCCCGCGTACGTTTAATCGTACGTGTAACCCATTTATTTACTGATGTCGTTATTATTAACTTCTCCGGCGATGTCATTATTATTAACTTTCTATATAATTTTTTCTTCACCGTGACTGGTCCAACATGTATACCCCTTTTGAAATCCTTTCGAATCAAGTGTACTTCGATCCGCGCTTGATTATTAAATATCTTTATATTACCGCAATCGATGCATGGATAGTACATAAATTTTATCCCCTTCTTCGACATATCTTGCTCGGCTGCTCTTCTAAAAGCATACACACAATTAGTATACTCTACACTCACACGGTTCTCATCGTACATCCAGTTTCGCTTCATCTACGCTACACATGTAACAAATTAGTATTAAATTAGATTAATAAACCGCAAGTACTCTTCCTATTGACCAAACTACTAAAATTGATTAGCGATTAACCTAGGGCAAATATAAAGAGTTACATATCGCTACCCTCGGAGCTCATGAAGAAAACCCAAAATATCTCGCGAGGTCCTCTTCCCTTTCTTCCTCCTACCTTCCTGCTTCCCTTCTCCTCTCTTTAGCTTCCTACTTTCCTTCTCCTCCCTGCCTCCTTTCTTCCCTTTCTTCTCCTCTCTAAGGTGCCACAATGGGGAGGAGGCAGTAGGGGTGGCGGCTCAAACGGGAAGGGGGTGGAGGCGCCAGGTGCAGGGGTGTCTGTCGGGACGACGGGGTATTTAAAGACTGCATATCACAGAGAGTTCTTATTAAGAACCGTACACTACTACAAAAAAGCTAATACTGGACGCATCATCATAGGCGGTTGACCAAAATCGTCTGTATTAAATACAATCATAGACAATTTTGGTTTAGCGACCGTCTGTGTTACTGACTGCGCTAAAAACCATATGTAAATAAGTAATATCACAGACGGTTCGTGTTGAAAACCGTCCGTGATACTTCACGGACGGTTCTGAACAAGAACCGTCTGTGATACTACTAAATTCACATATGGTTATTTATTGAAATCGTCTGTAATCAGAAAGCTGATTCCGACCAGTACTCCTGATCGGGTCAGATTGATCTTTTAAAGTGGTTGAATTGAAGCTGATTTCCCTAACAGAAGAAAGCAGAAGATATGTAATCCGGTAGGCACCTTGTTCGCTATCATGTGTAACTTCACTGTCTTGACGTGTAACTTCTGATCAACAGAAGAATGCATAAGTACTTCACATGATCGATTGATCTGAAGTTATACATCATAGACAGTGAAGTGCTCACCTGATCGTAGGGATATGATCTTTTACCAATTTTTATAGACCAAATTGACTTTCCGACCACCTAAATTTAAGTAGTCGATCGATCATCCATGGATTTTGTTCTTCCATACACAGTGGTCGAAAAGTTAATTTATTCGGTGAATTTTCTCTTACTAGATAGCTAGAAGGGTAAGGATCGAGATGCGAACTTTAAGAAGAAATGGAAGTAAGAAAAGATGGAAAGTTTATGAGTGATTTTTTCTTAGTTCTGCGCGCCCTTCTGATGATTATTTATAGGCTTAATTAACAACTTGTGGTAAGATTAAATTAACAAATAAAGACGGAAGTCCGACGGATAGGATTTATTAGAATCTGTTCCTAATAAATCGTTGGTAACCAAAGCATCGCCATCTTTTCATAAATTGTTTTTCATAAATACGGTTGACGCTCATTTTCCTATGTTTACAACTGAAGTTGGAGAGTTCATCACAGACGATTTTTAATAAGAACTGTTTGTGATTACATACTTCACAGTGGTTTTTAATCAGAATTGTCTGTGATTACATACTTCACAAACGGTTTTAAAATATAACCGTCTGTGATAATTCAATCTTTCGGCTCCCCCATGATGCGTCTCTTCATCTCGCGCGCCGACGTTACGTACGATGCGTCTCTTCGACGTTTTAGAAGAATGATCATCGCGCGCTATGGTGAGCACGAATGGTATTGGTGAGCACGCGGAGCATGATGACGAGAACCAAGGCATGGAGGTCAGCGATCGTCATTGCTTTTCCTCACGATGTCGTCGTCCACATTGTCGGTTTTGTGGCCGTGAGCTCTCCTCAGCCCATTGCTGACCTCTGTAGCCTACGAGTCACGTATGTATTCTGTTCTTTGGCTTTTGGTAGGTCTGAATGAGTCAGCATTCTGTTCGGTTTGTGTAAGTTTCTGAAGATGACTGTAGTGTACCATATCCTAATTAATTGTCAGAAAGCTTCAGGTGTTCATTTTGGGTTCAGGTTCATACGAGCCACGTACGTATCCTGATTGTAATTCCTCTAAAAAATCTATAAAAAGAGAAAAACCGAAAAGTGATATCAGTTGATATGGCGCAAAATAATCTCATGCTGATTTCATTTTGTGTCCAATATCGATCTAGTTCTGAACTAAACTTGACTAGCAACAATGACCTTAAGTTGGTATAGCTTTAAATTTTCCTTATAGAGTAATTCTTGTATTAAGATTTTGTCGTCTTGAATTTTATAGTTGTAAGTCCATATACAAGGCATCCAAGGAGCACGCAGTGGGAGGTGCGTGGCACTAGAGCGGGGGGAGGAGATGAAGTGGCAAGACAACGAGTGCTACCTCGCCATCGTCAACCACCTGGCCGGCGTCGGCAACCCGAAGGCCTGCTTCATCGTTGGCATCGCGCTTGTCTTCGCGCCCCAAGACATGCAGCGTGACCTCGTGTTCCTTGAACGGGCAGCCGTCGCTGGCCACAAGGCTGTGGCCTACGTGCTCGGCCTCCTCCTTTACACGGCCGGCGAGACGCGCGACGTTGGGAAGCACTACATTAGCCAAGTTGAGGGCGAGTCAGCCGGCGGTGGGTGTGAGACGGCCAAGAGGACCAACCGGAAGTGCAGGCGGTGCCGGAGGCTCGCAGCGAACATGGTCCAGGACGCGGCATGGAAGAAGATGGTCGGGCTGCTGGGCTGGGTGTGGGAGCTGTCGGGCGATGGCCACCCGTGCACGAGCACTGGCTTCAGCGTCATCAAAGATTGGGACAACTACGTCGTCTTCTGCAGCGATGACTGTTTGATTAGGCATGAGTATGTCAAGTTCTTTGCAGAGGTGTTGAGCTACTTGCCTTAAAATTATCGATTTTAGCATAGTTTTACCAAATATTCATTCATAATTCTTTACTAATATGTGAATGTGTCATATGTACTTCTGAATTTGCATTTTATGTATGAATATTATAACAGACGATTCTATTATAGAACTGTTTGTGATGTGAGACCATATTACAGACGATTGTATTATAGAACCGTCTGTGATGTGAGACTATATCATAGACAGTTTCTATAATAGAACCGTCTGTGATGTGCGATCATATCACATACGGTTTCATTATAGAACCATCTGTGATAAGTATCACTGACGGTTGCTTAATAGAATCATCTGTGATATCCCTCTATTAATAGGAGCCTGCTAGGGTTTGCACCCTAACTCGTCACTCCCCAGCGCCCTTACTCTCGCCTGTTTCTCTCCCCACCCAAGTGCCCCCGACCTCGACGCCGCCGCCCGAAGCCTCCTCCCCGACGACCGCCCCCAAGTCGGGTCTTCTCCCCGACACTGGCCTTCTTCCCGTTACCGCCGGTTGTGATACCACGGTTCACTGCACAAGATACTCTTACGATAACCGTGTCTTATGCAATGTCACCGTTGTGACAAAACTATGGTGACGCCGTCATAGCCGCCGGTCCAATCGACCTCTCCCGGCAAAATCCACCGCCAAATCTTCCTTCCCCTCTTCGACCTCTCCACCGAACTCCCCTAGCTACCTCTCTATTCTATGTTGCTTCAATTTTTGGGTTTGAGTTTGACTTGTTTACTAATGTGGGTTGTTGTTGCTTATACACGCAGGACATGGATGTAGTGAGCTACTGTCGGTAGTCGATTTGCCTGTTGCACTGAGGTAACTACTCCCCTTTACTCTCTATATACCCCCTTCCCTCTCCTTGCTCTGTGATGTGGGTGATGAATGATGTGGGTGATGAATGATGTGGGATATGGTGGGTGTGTTTTGTGATGGTTGGATGATATGGGTGGGTTCTCTGTGTATGATGTTGGTTCATGAGATATGGTTAATTTGGATGGGGCAAAATAGCAGTCTTTACACATACAAAAAATTTCATTCTCTGTTGCTTCAGTTTTTGGATTTGAGTTTGACTTGTTTACTGATGTGGGTTGTTAGTGCTTATGCATACATGCAGGAGATGGATGTGGTGAGTTACTGTCAGTGATCGATTTGCCAGTCGCACTGGGGTAACTGCTCCCCTTTACTCTCTATCCATTTCCCCCCTTGCTCTGTGATGTGGGTGATGAATGATATGGGCTATGGTGGGTGTTCTGAGATGGCTGGATGATATGGGTGGGCTCTCTATAAAGTCTCCCAAGCAGTGGTTGTTTGTGCCATTAAAACCGGCTTTATATACATACATACATATATATACATACATACATATATATATATATATAGGTAATTGGATGTTGCTATGTTCAAAAAATGGCGTGGACGCACAAGTATTTCGACTGGGAAGTGGCATCATGTATCAGCAACCAACTGTAGAACTTGTTAGAGTATGATGTTGGTTCATGAGATGTGGTTCTATGGTTGATTGCTGATACATGATGCAACTTCCTAGTCGGAGTACCTGTGCGTCCACGCCATATTCTGAACATAGCGACGTCCAATTAACTGTCGATGGCATCCATGTAATTGGATGTCCACATGCTCTCCTAACAGCCATGCTTCGTGAAGTTGCCCGTGGCTGCTATCTCATCCTGCTCATGCTGCGTGGACGACCCCCTAAAAGTGGCTGGGAGACTACGAACAAACTGTCTGTCGTAATTACATAAGGAACCATCTGTGATAAGTACAACACAGACGGATCTAAAGGAACAGTCTGTGATGAAGCGTCCAGTATAACCTGCTTTGTAGTAGTGATACGACTAGTTCATATTTAGTTACGACCAGTTCGTAACTTCTTATGACTAGTTAGTGATTATGTTCGACCAGTTTACAACCAATCCGTATCTCCATACAACCAGTTCGTATCTGGTCGGACTGAATGACCTGCTTGCATATTCTCTCTTTGCTTCACGATATCTAGTTAAACTCCAGATGAGATATTTTATCATCCATAGACTGTTTAGTACTTTCTTGATCAAGTGACGGATAACTTCATGAGGTCGACTCTCCAACCACTAATGGCACGTCCATGCACTTTCTTTATCCGACCACCATCGAGGGGCCAGAGATATCACTCCTGTTATGTTTGGAGTGGCAAATCCCATATCCGACCAGTTACATCCCTCTGCATGTTCTATAGTATACCCGAAAGCTACCTTTATAACTACCCAGTTACGGAGTAGAGTTGAGCAACCCCTAAGTGTACTATTACACATGTAGAAAATTATGGTGATCTCAGGTGTAATGATCATACATCATCATTGCTTGAGACCAACTGATGACACATAAAATCATAACAATCTCAATAGTGTCTCAAGGTGGGTCAATCCAACACCATGCTTGTCGTAGGGGCGGCCCAACCGACCCTGACAGCCAAGCGAAGCAATCATTAAAACCCTGGGGGACCCTAGGCGAAGAACCCCGCCCAGGGGGCACACAAGGCCCCGCGGGGCCCGGAGCAGCAGGCCTTCGGGTCACCCTCGGGGTGGATCCGAAGCCTCTCCGGATGGTCCCGGGGGGCCACACGAGGCCCAGGACAACATGCCCTCCAAGTCACCTTTGGGGTAAACCCGGAGCCTCCCCGGAGGGTCCCCGGAGCCTCCCCGGAGGGTCCCCGGAGCCCCACGAGGCCTAGGGCAGCAGGACCTCCGAGTCGCCTTCGGGGTGGACCTGAAGCCTCCCCAGAGGGTCCCCGGAGCCCCGCGAGGCCCAGAGCAGCAGGCCCGCCGGGTCACCTTCGGGGTGGACCCGAAGCCTCCCTGGAGGGTCCTTGGAGCCTCGCGGGGCCCGGATCAGCAGGCCCTCCGGGTCACCTTCGGAGTGGAACCGAAGACCCTACAGGCGCGGATGGACTGGGCACATCGGCAGGGTAGACCAATCCCAGGAGCGCCCACCATAGACCAGGCCCAGGAGCACCCACCATGGACCAAGGCCTAAGCGTAGGGGGGGGGAATGTCCTTGCAGCCCCTACGCGCACAATACCGTCATAGGGTTAGAATAGTAATGTAAAGACCCACTCATGGAGGACTATAAATAGGGGGTCACCCCCCCTCATGTAAAAGGGAGAAAACAGCCCTAATTTTCCAGAATAATCATAATCATCTCGTTCTTGTTACTGACTGGTCCCTTCTCCCGAGGATCCCCGGAGCTCCTCTAAGCTTGTCCGGGGTCCCCCTTCTTTTACTGTATAGCCCGTTTTTGCTACGATAGTTGACGCCGTCCGTGGGGACCGGCAGGAAAGTCAAGCGCATTCCCGAAGCATAGGAAAGCACCAGGGGCTGCCCCAGAAGCACCAGGGGCTACCCCGGAAGCAACAGCGGATGCCCCGGGGTAGCCAAGGATAGCCAGCATAGCCCGAACACCGCGCATGGCCAATGGCCCCGGGGCCCACTTGCGCCCTCCGCAGGCACGAGTGTAAGACGACTAACGGGCCCTAAGCTCTAGCGCACACTCCACAGGGGTGTATAAACAAACACCGCACATGGCCAACGGCCCCGGTGCCCACCGTGCCCTCCGTAGGCACGAATGTAAGACGCCTAACGGGCCCCGAGCTCTGGCGCACACTACACAGGGGTGTATAAACGAACACCGCGCATGGCCAACGGCCCCGGTGCCCACCGTGCCCTCCGTGGGCATGAGTGTAAGACACCTAACGGGCCCTGAGCTCTGGTGCACACTCCACAGGGGTGTATAAATGAACACCGCGCATGGCCAACGGCCCCGGTGCCCACCGTGCCCTCTGCAGGCACGAGTGTAAGCCCAATCTAAAAAATACATGGGGGACGGCGCAGGCCTCGCCTCACCCTCGCATAATCTACAGATGGGATCCCCCGTAAACCAATCTAAAAAACATAGGGGACAGCGCAGGCCTCGCCTCCCCCTCACATAATCTACAGATGGGCTCCCCCGGAGCCCAATCTAAAAAACATAGGGGACGACGCAGGCATCGCCTCCCCCTCGCATAATCTACAGATGGGCTCCCCCGGAGCCCAACTTAAAAAACACGGGGGACGGCACAGGCCTCGCCTCCCCTCGCATAATCTACAGATGGGCTCCCCGAAGCCCAATCTAAAAAACATGGGGGATGGTGCAGGCCTCGCCTCCCCTCGCATAATCTACAGATGGGCTCCCCGAAGCCCAATCTAAAAAACATGGGGGATGGTGCAGGCCTCGCCTCCCCCTCGCATAATGCATAATCTACAGTGGGAAACGCATTACAATACAACGTTACACAATTTTATCTGTACAAGAAAAAGCGGTACAGTACAATGTTACAATCCTCCTCGCACAAGAAAAAGCAGTACAGTACAATGTTACAATCCTCTCCATACAAGAAAACGTACATCACAACGCTACGGCGCGAGGTACCACTCCTCTACCTTGGCCGCCCAGTCAAGCAGTTCCTCGTCAGAGGCCTCGGAGGCAACAAGACGGCTATATTCCTCCATCGTCCACGCAAACAGCTCCCCTTCGAAAGCCCCGGAGCACACAAGGCGCTCGTACTCCTGTTCGGCCCTGCGCCGTGAACGCGGCGGCTTCCCACCATCATGCACACCCGGCCCTTCCGAGGAGAAGACGATGTCTCGCCCCTCCCAGAAGGTGCGAATCTCGGCGCGCCCCCTCGCGGCCTTGCGCTCACGGAAGCGCCGGAAGTGCTCCAGCGACCCCTCCGGGTTATGCCGTTTCCATTGCTGCCACCAAGCCCCACGGTACACGATCCCGCGATAGCAAAGTTGTAGAGGCCAGGAGAGGCGAATGTGGCGCTCGGCCTTCGTGCCGCGAGGTGGTGCGGTCACCTTGATATTCCACCCTTTGGAGGGACGGGCCCCCGGCAGGCAGCCTACCGAACCATCATCGATCGGTCCTAAGGAAACCAACACAACAGTAGAACAACAAGACAAATTTAAAACCAACTGTTTCATTCAAAAGTCAGGAGCCATTACAAATTTGCACCACCCGGGCACAGAAACCGGAGCAAGACGGGAGCAACAAAAAGAACCCTAGCCTATGAAAACTACGGCTGGAGGTGCAGTAGGGCGGAGGGTCACACCTTGTCACCCGTGGTGGCCCCCCGCCCGCTGGCGCCCTCGGGAGCATCAACGGCCTTGCCCTTCACCTTCCGCTCCAGCACCCAGCGCAGCGAAGCCATCGCAGCCTCACGTCCCTGTGACGCCCAGAAGACCTGAGCAAAAGTATTTGTCGCCCTCCGCACCAACCGCTCGTCGGCGGCCACATCGGACGCCAAGGCTACGGGCAGGGAGCGTGCCCCGAGGGCGTAAACGTGCCCGCAGCCGCCCTTCTGCAGCGACAGGAAGGCTGCTGACCAAACAACCTTTGCGCAATGATCACCATAGGCTTGGGCGGCTGGTAGGCAAATCTCGTTGCCTTGCCGGAGGCGGTCCAGCGTTCGATCAACCTCCAGAATCATGCGTTCTGGGCCGACACGCCCAGCCAGCGGTCACGGTGGTCTCCATCACCTCCATGGCCTGCCAGGTGGCCCGTGACATCGACTCGAACAGCTCGTGCTCCGCAGCAATCTCCATTTCCAGGTCCCCCTTGGTGCGACAAAGCACCTGCACCTCGTCGCGAAGACCTTGCCGCTCCCCCTCCAACTCGGCCACCCGCGCCTCCAGGGCCTTCGTCTTCTCAGCGAGCTCTTGGCGCTCCGAGGAGAGCGCCTGGCTCCGCGCGTGGTGCGAATCAACCTGCCACTGGATCTCCGCGTACTCCCTCTTGATTTCCTCGTCAAGAGCGTGAGACAACATCAGTGTCTGCAAGAGCATGCCTTCGTCAGAAATGGTAGCCACATACCAAGCAAAACAAGTTTGGCTCACCCGAGCGGAGTTCGCCTCGATCAGCCGGCGCATCTCGCCCAATGGCATCTTCTCAAAAAGGCGGGACACGACCGGTGGCCCGGCGAAGCAGGCCACCTCCTCGCACACGGTGGCTGCACTGGCGCTGACCTTGAAGTTACACAACAGCCCAAGATCAGCTGTAGGAGTGGCCCCGGAGGCGCCGGTGTCATTGATACCGTCATACCCTCTAACACTGGAGTGCTCGATGCCCGCACCAGAACCCCCGCCACAGGAAGTACCGTTGATAGCTCCTTCGCTTCCTCCGCTTGCAGTACAAATGTTAGTAAAAAAAGAAAAAAAATAAGGGGCCCAAGCTCACTAGGGGTGGTCGGGGCGTCGCCGAGGGCGCCTCCCACCAGGGTGTCCTCGGTCCCTCGGTCGTACGCTCCCGAGGGAGTCCCGTCGGAGGACCCCTCAAGGGCCAGGCTAGCCACGCAAAACGAGCCCGTCACCTGGGCCGACGGTGGCGAGCCACCCGCTCGTTCCGCCCCGAGGGTACGCGGGCGGCCTTCGAAGGGCAGGTTAGCGAGGCATCTACCAAGTGCGAAGCACGAGGGTCTGCCGGCCCGCCACACTGCAAGGGCACAGCGTCGATGGGCCCGGTTGCATTCAGCTCTTCGGGCGCTCGACCCTTACGCCGCTTGCCGTCATCTGGGTCCAGTCACTCCTCAAGACGGATAGCTGGGTCCAAGTACGCGCGGTTTAGTCGCACCTCAGGCACCACGAGCCCCCGCTTTGCGTGCTCTTCGCCGGTGTACGGACCAAGCAGCTGCTCCACAACGCGGGCCGCCTCGTCCACCGGAAGCGCTGCAAATCACACCAACGTCATACGCGCGATACACAAGCTAACCATCCCACACTACCACCACAGTGACACCTACCGTTCTTGCCCTCCAACAAACCAAGCGTGCTAACCCCGCTAGTCTTCGCGCCAAGGCAGATGTCCCAACCCTGCGCGAGCGGCCATATCCGGAGCGCGTAGAACTCCTCCACAAGATCGTGAGTGTAGAGCCTGCGCGTGACCGTCAGGAGGAGCTGCGGAAGCGACTCCTCCCTCGAGCTCAGCTTGATCTCCGGGGACGGGTTGAGCCGAATGGACCCCCGGACGACCGCAGCCCATCATCCGAGGGGGATGCATGGTAGAACCACCGTCGGTTCCAGTCCGTCTCCCATCGGTTGAGGGAGGCGGGAGCTGGCAAGTACCGAAGGAAGCGCGCCTTCGGCTGAAATATAACGCTCCCAAAATTGAGCGTTTCGGTGGACTCCCTCTTCTTCTTCGGCTGGCAGCGAGCGTTGTGAAGATAGGCGAAGAGCCGGCCCTCACCAGCGACCCCGGCGGAACATATCACCCATTCGAAGACCCCGAGCTTCACAAGGGATTCGTGGTTAACTGGGCTAGCTCCACCCGGTACAAGCTGCGACACACACCCGCCGACCCTAGGCGAGGAAGGGAGGCGGCGTCAAGGAAAGACGCGAACAAGACAGTCTCATTGTCCCGAGGCGCCGGCACTATCTCCGACCTGGGGGATCGTGCGAGGGAGAGATCCGCAATCTTGCCCTCCCTGAGAAGCACCCGCAGCACCGTCGGTGTCACCAGCGACCGGCCTAACTCGTCTGTGTGGGCCGCCGAAACCCCCTCGTCTCGCGAACGCTTCGTCATCTAGCAGCAGAGCAAAAGGAAAGGGCGCGTGACTGGGGGGACAACCCACTCTATTTATAGCTACGCCACACACACAAAACGACAAGCGCGGAACCGAAGAGCGCATCGCATGCGAGTGACACGTGTGCCCTAGAGCGACGATCGCGCCACATAATGGCGCGGGCGCGCCCATTAATGGAGCGTCGCGCCCCATTAATGGAACATCGCAGCACATTAAAGACACAACACCCAACCAACGCCGGTCAACACCCAACCAACGCCGGTCAAGGCCCGGAGCACCGGGCGACCCGGTGAACGCTCAGGCAAGAAGACAGCGCAAAAGAACGCTTCACCAAACCGAAGGGGACAGTGTGCATGTACCCTTCGGGAAGAACGACGTGGTTTCAGCCGTGGCGAAGCAGGACCTCGACCGGATGGGCTTGTCGTAGGGGCGGCCCCACCGGCCCTGACGACCAAGCGAAGCAATCATTAAAACCCTGGGAGCGGACCCCAGGTGAAGAACCCGGCCGGGGGCATGCGAGGCCGAGGCAGCAGCCTCGGGTCACCTCGGGTGGACTCGAAGCCTCTCCGGAGGGTCCCGGGGGGCCCCACGCGGCCCAGGGCAGCAGACCCTCTGAGTCGCCTTCGAAGTGAACTCGAAGCCTCCCGGAGGTCCACGGAACCCGCGAGGCCAGGCGTGAGCCCTCGAGTCGCCGAGATGGACTGAAGCCTCCCGAGGGTCCCGAGGGTCCACAGAGCCCGCGAGGCCGGGCAGCGAGCCCACGGGTCACCTTGAGGTGGACCCGAAGCCTCCCTGGAGCCCGCGAGGCCCAGAGCAGCAGTCCCTCCGTGTCACCTCATCGGCGGGGTAGAGCAGGCCTAGGAGCGCCCACCATAGACCAGGCCCAAGAGCGTCCATCATGGACCAAGGCCTAAGCGTAGGGGGGAAATGTTCCTGCAGCCCCTACGTGCACAGTACCTTCACAGGGTTAGAATAGTAATGTAAAGACCCTCTCATGGAGGACTATAAATAGGGGGTCACCCCCCTCTCATGTAAAAGGGAGAAAATAGTCCTAATTTTTTAGAATAGTCATAATCATCTCGTTCTTGTCACTGACTGGTCCCTTCTCCTGAGGATCCCCGGAGCTCCTCTAAACTTGTCTGAGGTCCCCCTTCTTTTACTGTATAGCCTGTTTTTGCTACGACAATGTTCTTTAATATGTGTTCACATTATTGATTCGATATCCTTATATCCATGACCGACGAAACATAGTCATCAATCAATACATGTGCTGGTCTATAAGTCACTAGTGTTCTGACCAGCGACATCTGTCCAGGGATACATTTAAAGTGGCATTCGACTAGGTATACAGTTAGAGTGACATCATATAAGTTAAAGAGCTTCACCAACGAGTCACATACTTATTAATATTTATAAATGATAATTCATCTGAGGAATATAATAACATTTATTATATAGCTATAGAGTATATCTCCACAGTTTATGTACTTGTATATACTGCGTATGACTGTCAAGAGAGCAGTTTGAACAATTCTCACCACCACCACCAAAAAAAAAGCTGATTGAAATTTCAGGGTCCAAAAATCCAAAAGTAGCTACAGCGAAAGGGGGCGTCAAAATCGCAAGGCGACAGGTGCACAGGCTCGCAGTTGGGCACATTGGACGGCCCCGCGCGCCAAACTCCTCGCTGAATCAACTTATTGATTGATCGAATTCTTCAAGAATACCTGCAACAAGCAAATTGCAAAAGTCAGAACCACAGCGTCGGTATACGTACATTACCCACAGGCCTTTTTCCTGTGCCATGTCTACCTACAGTCGTTCCTGCCATCCTATTCCTAGCTACTCGATCACACCGATCATGTCAAAAATTGCGTATCTTGTCTTTCGTTGCAACTCGCCAAATTACCATCACCCATGCTAAAAGACTATACAGTTCGCACTACGTTATTCGTGGTGGATAACGAGTTGGTTTGGCTCGTCTCGGTAAAACTTGTTAAGAAAATGAGTTCTGTTCAGCTCAGCTCGTTAAGTTAATGAGTAGAATACTAGACTCGGCTCATTAAAAAACTCGAACTCGACTCGTTAGGCTCATTAAGAAAATTAAAAGATCACAGCTTAGAACTTGTTAGACTCGCTACAAAGGAAAATCAGCCAAATAAAATTTTCAAAAAGGTATGATATCACGGTTTAGGGCTTAGACCTCCCTAGACCGCCTAAGGATTACTAGGATGGGCTGGCCTGGTGCTATTGCTCAACTATCTTGGTTTTTAATAAACAACGAGCAACTCGTGAGTCAGCTCGAACTCGACTCGTTAAGAAAATAAGCTAAATTGCCGACTCGATTCGGCTCATTAAGGGACCGAATTCAAGTCAAATCGAACTGAGCTCTTAATAAGTTGAGATCACTTGCGAGTTTTGAGTTTTTTTTTTCACTCTTATCCGTTACCCTACGGGGATACGGGATGAGAAAATGACGCAACTGCTCTCGATGGCCCGAACACAAAATCACGAGAGGACATGTTTTTTTTCCCCTGCTGCACACATCCCTGCCCAGCTCTCTCTCCCTCCATTGCTGCCACCGCTACTCATCCATCTCAAAACAAGGAATAACGTATGCCAACATTTCAGCAGCACTTTGACAACACAACAATAGCATTCAAAATTTGCCAACAATCAATTTGTAATATGTATAACTGCTTATATGTAGCATTCAGAGTTAGTGTCATCTCCTCGCTGGTTCCGTGCAGGAGCTGTCGCAGGGGAGTAGGCAACGTAGGGTTAGATGCGTCGTAGGGAAGAGCTGGCGCGGTCGCAGCAGAGGGGAGGTGGGTAGGGGCCGGCGGCGCCGGTGAAGGGAGGGACGACGGTTGGGTTGGGGTTGGGACCTATTTAGTTTGGCTGGACATGGTTTGGTGTGGGCAAATTAGGAATTAGTTTAGCTAGATCTGTCTCTTTCTCCCACGCGAAAACATTTCAAAATGCTACAAAATTGGAACGAAGAGGGACGGCGATGGTATTTTAGGGTAACGGAGTGCGAACTGCATGGTATTTTGGCAAGGATGGATGAACAGGTGGTATTTTGGCAAGTTGCAAGGAACACGATGGTATATATTTTTGCACTTTCCCTTGAACGAACCAAAAAATATTCGTAGAGGTTAGATGTTCATACGTAGTATGTGTAGTTTTGAGCTCCGAGACCTAATTCGACTCACTCTATTCTCGCCTAGCAACAAAGCTAGCTCTCTCGATCTCGTCTGGTTGTCTTAGTGATATGCCTTAGAGGTAATTATAAAAACGATTGTATCACTTCTATGCTTATAAATAATTAAATAATATGTTATTTTAGTTCTTGAATGAACTATCATTTATATTGATCAACGAGTACGTGACTTGTTCGTGAAACTCTTTATTCTAAATATATATGATCTTATATCATTATGTGGAACATTAATGATGCATATATTAGAAAATGTATTGATTGATGATCATATTTCACGGATCATAGGTATGGGATATTAAATAAAAAATGTGGACATGTGTTGGAGAATATGGTGTTAGATTGATCCACCTTGAGACACTGCCGAAATTGTTATATTTTTAAGTATCATCAGTTAGTGTCTGTTGATGATCAGAGCACAGGGTTCCCTGTCAAACCTACTCGGGAAAGTATTGCGAGAATGCTATCAAATGAAGACCATGTATTGTTGTGGACACACTGAATGCTTGTATGAGAATACAAATGATGTTACAAAATGATTGTAATGATCGTAACTAATGAATGAGTACTGTTATCGATCTATATCTACAGAGAACGTGGGCTACCCCTTTATAGTATTTGAAGGTGTGGTAGTTAATGCTGCTAAAAGCACCTCTAATCTTCACGTAAGTTCGTCATGAGAATCTTGAACCGTTGCGTCTATTGGTCAACTGTCGTAAGTTACCAAATGTGCCAAAAGCCACCTTCCCGCTAGTCATGTGGGTAACTATTGGTGTCTCTCGACCAGTTTGTTGGTCGGGGATTGTCCAAAGCTGTATAACTGGTCGGACAATGTCCATAGCTGATCGTTCATGACCTAAACTGGTCGTCGACCAGTTTGGCTGCAATAAAGGAGAATTAGACTTCGTTTATATACTGGTCGCAAGTCCATAATCATAAATAGAGTGGGTCTCTATTAAGTGGGCATTCTTTGATAGAAACTTTGACTTTGACAAAAAAAAAAGGTTGAAACAAATCGGTTTGAATATGATCTGTTCATGTGGCTTTGTACCTTAATGGGCATCTAGTGTACAGTTCCACTAAAAAGGTTGTTTACAAGGTGAGTGTAGGGCTTTTGGATGTAATGTCGCACCATCCACGAAAACTCTAGCTGTCACCTCTCTGAAGGTCGTGTCGTGCACTCTAGTGCTAGCACACCGACGCATAGCGTTCTACCCATAGATGTATGGAAACTATAGAGGCGCTATTGTTGTTCATGATGCGCCGATTGGGGACGATCCGCAACGTAGAACGCAAACCGCTACTGGAGGAGACGATCAGTAGCCAAGGATGTTAGACGATTGACTACTTGCACCGCATCGACGAGCGCAAGTTGGACTGGGTTGCTTCAATTCTTCTACCATTGTACTGCGCGTCTAGTGGTAATGATACATGATCTCTTATTATAGCTTCTTGGTTTACATTGTAGATTTTTTTTTTTAAATTTTGTGCTGGAGCAGGCTACCCGTATCCAAACAGCTTGACACGTGCCCTAGTCAATAGTAAAACAGCCTACATGGATCGATCCCGAAACAATTACTTTGCTCAATCTTTAGGCCTTCAGTTCGTTTGCAAAAGCTCATCAGACGGTCGATGCGCGTACGTATATACCGATATGCATGCATCAGGAAACATCCCAGGACGGCCAGCCCCGAATTAGATTAGGCGGGAAACATCACACGTACGGCTAGCTCGATCACACGGTGGTCCACAGAACAGAACAACCTCTACCTGAGCAGCCTGCACCAGTACCAAATCATGATCGGCTTTAAAGAACACACCAACTTGCAACCTGTAGTTTGTAGCCCAGCTTGCAAATAA
This sequence comes from Hsuehochloa calcarea, assembly GCA_036346395.1. Lineage (NCBI taxonomy): Eukaryota > Viridiplantae > Streptophyta > Magnoliopsida > Poales > Poaceae > Hsuehochloa > Hsuehochloa calcarea. Next base: position 218,465 of record JAYEVG010000061.1, on the reverse strand, counting down.
CTTTGCAACGATACATGCAAGAACATGCACAGTCTGCTGCGCAAATCTAGCACGTTGATTTTCGCTTTCGAAGGAAGAGTGGCAGATGCATTCCGTTAAATCTAGCACGTCTGTAGAATGAATGCGTCGCCGGTCAGTGCAAAGTAGATGCACGTACGTACGTCGTAACTAACTCTGAGTCTAGACCATTGTACGGTTTTCTTCTGCTCACTAGCAAATCTAACAAATTAGGTCGCGCCATGTCAGTTTGACCCAGCAGTTACCAGTGAATAATAACCTGCAACGTCCCAGCACACCTCAACTAAATCAACAAGGTAACTAGAGTTCTAGACGAAGGAAGTTTGCTTGGAGGACTTTTCTCCTATCAACGGTTAATTTCTCTCACGTTAATAAAATTAACGACTGATAGGGTAGACCCTCTCCCCTTCAGATTTTCTTCCCAATTTAGACCAGCATGGATAATGCAGATTGAGCAGTTAGTGAATCCGCCCCCATGCTGCTTATTAGCCAGTACCATTCCGACACGTGCCGGTTGGCCAGGTCAATCAAATAGGAAGAGAAGACTAGCTTGATAGCTGTGAGCCAGGAAGAATGCCGTGTCAGCCAAAGCGGCGATAATATAAAGCACATAGTAAAATTACTACAGTGATAATATAAAGCACCATTTATGTGCGTTGAAATTACTGTTCACACCACCATTCTTTATGGGTCTTATCTTGCGTCCGTCAGTCGTGCTTAGTCCTCGGAATTCCGGATTCCAAATCTTTACCGAATTTACCCTGGCCTCAAGTTCTCTCCAAACTTCCGGGAAAAAAACATGAGCTTCCCACAGCATATATAATATAGCAGATAGAGTTCAAAACAGCCAAAAAAAAAACCCCCCTTAAAATACCATATCCTCGCCGGTGGCTACGTTGCCACATAATCACCTCATTTCAGGCGAGTGGCCGGTGACCTTGTTGAAACCTATAATTAACTTGGTTTTCTGTCAGGGCAGCCTGTTGGGTGCTGTAATTTACCAGTTAGGCTAAACCTGGGTTGGTGCCTAAACCGGATGTTTATTCCTGCATTCATTATTAATTAATTAGCAATAATCTCCTGTTTGGTGTACGTATACAGGAGTAAACTGGTGGTTAGTGCGTCACCTCAGTTCCAGCATTGATCCCATGCATGCATGCTTGCCACTCAACCAAAAGACTAGACGGCTAATCATATCCGTCTGCGCATAGTGACACGCCACTAACCACCCTCCTCGATGCATGATTAATTCAGAGCAACTACTCACGTACACTACCATAAATCGTTTATTTCTCAAGTGTCTATATGTTTATCGAGTGTTTGGATGGATCATAGGACACTCAGGATGAAAAGTTCGCACTCAGTAGAAATAACTTTTCCTAGTGTACCGAGTGATCAGGACGACAGGCAACAGTCGTACATATTAAAACGGGATCTCAACACGGTCTGGACGGGGTGAAATATAATCCTGCCTAAAAATAGAAATACTCAGGAAAGAAAGTACAGTCGGTTGTGCCCTTTTTTTCCGCTGCGCCTTTTTTCGCTGCTAACCCTACATCCCCAATCCCCGCAGCCGCCTCCCCATCCTCCTCCTCCTTCTCCCTCCTGCTCCCCCCATTCCCGGCACCTTCCCTCCTCCTTCCGCGCCCGCGCCGCCCTCCTCCTTCTCCTCGGCGCGTCTGGTTCCCTACTCGTCCGCCGCTGTGGCGTCTCCTCCCCCCAACTCCCTACTCCCGAGCGTCGCCGCCCTCCTCCTCCCTCCTCCCTAGCTCCCTCCTCCGCCCGCCTCCCTCCTCCCTCCTCTCCAGCAACCTCCTCCTCCCTCGCCCCTGGCCAGATTTGGATCTTGCGACTCCCTTCTCTGGTTCCCACGCCCTCCTCCTCCCTCCTCCTCTCGCGTTGACGTCCCACCTCCTCCCCCAAATCTGGCGCCTCCATCTGCACGCTGGAGACTCCTGGTTCCCTTTCTTTGCTACTTCTTCTTTTTCTTTCTTCTACTTGCTTCTTCATTCATCCCTTCATTTCCCATGGCGCCTCTCCCCAGCTCTCTCGGTCGTCCCCCTGGTGGCCCAGCCCGGCCCTCCATGGCCCCGCCCCTGGCCGCCTGGTCCCCTCCCTGTGCCGCCTCAGCTCGGTTCTAGAAATTACTCCCGATTTGTTTTCCCCAATTTTTGTTATTTTGGTTTTTATGTTTTTCTTGACTCATGCCCTGATGCTTGTTATTTATGGTTCATGCATGAACATGGTGGGGGTGGGTTGCGGTTCCGGGGCTTTGGCTTGGGGTGATGTTGAGTGTGGTGCTGTGCACTGAGGTATACTCCCCTCTTCCTCTCTATCCTGTTCCCTCCCCTTACTCTGTGACGGATGTTTGGATGATGATATGGTTGTGGGTGGATGTTACTTGTGCAGTGGGTAGTTCATATTAGATGGTTTGGTTATGGCAAAAAACAACAGCTGGTGGGGAAAGGTGGGCTACTAAATGGGTTCTCCAATAGAGGGGCAAAACCAGAAAGGAAACATTGAGCATTAGTCGTAGGAAGTAATGGTTAGAGATGTCCAAGTTTGTTCAAAGGTAGAAATTCCCAACACTTTGTGATAAACTTATGTTATACATCGGGTTTGTTGGCATGCAATGCAAATATAATCCAAGAAGCCGTAAAAGATGTTTCATTGGAATTACGATGTGCATTCTTTTTTTTTCTATGGGGCACATATGATAAAATTGGAAAGATGTACCTCATATTTATTTTCAGTATTTTGGATTGTATACATTACTAGCATTACTTAGTACTTCTTGGTACTAGTATGCTACTTATTAACATTAGATTAGAGGCTTTCATAAACTCCATATTAATCATGGAAAAATTGTTGAAATTTTGACATTAGAGCGGGAATGCTTTACTAAGGACCTTTTATTTTCATAAGAAGACATCTTATAACTTGAGCCCACTTTAAGGTCGACCAGGGGTGACAACTAGGGAGGGAGGAAATGGCCAAGTCAAACTTTAGAGGCCACATAAAAATCAATTAATCAAAACTATGGTTCAACCCTCTCCATGTTAATTGCAATACATCAGTCCAACTCTGCAATACAAGATCAAGTTTCATGTTGGTTGGTCCAATTGAACTTCCATTTCACTTTAGACAATACATTCCTTTGTAGGATTGCTAGTATAGATTGTTGGTTCCTGTGTAGTTTGCAGGATGACTTTTGTTATCTCAACTGAACCTTGCTAGTGCACTTTTTTTATGGGAAACCTTTCTAAGGCACTTGTTCTCCTTTAGTGATTTAGAAACATAGTATAACTCATTTAGATTTGTCATTGGTAGTCAAACTCTGGCATTCGGCCATACAAATGATGTGCCACATAGACTACTTGGACTAGCCCACAATTGACAAAAAGGTTAATGTTTGTGGCATTCTTCCTTGAACTAGTGACTCAAGGATCTCCTGCATCTTTGTATCAGAAGTACTGCCTGTGAGATACTCATGTTTCAGCATATACTTCAAAATCTCATCTTGTAGGGATATCGAATGTGCCAATATACTGGTGCATGCCAATGGATCTATAAAACTTGTAGACTTTGGACTCGCTAAGGAGGTTTGATTACTGCCTTGAAAAATCTGGATAATTTTGTGTTTGATCTTTGAATACTTTTGTTATTCCATACACTACCTCCGTGATGTAATAATGTTGTATCAATCTGGATTAGTTACTCTTATTCAATCTCAAATGACTATGAACTATATGAGTAGAACCATCGTGCTCTTTGAGTATATAAGATAATGGTGCAGTCATGTAAAACAATCTAATGCATAATACATTGTAGTAGAGTCAATGGTATGATATAGAGTAATGATTTCACTCCGTAGAGTCAATAACTGATCCATGATCATCTTTTGTAGTTGAGCATTGGGAGCGACAAGTTGAAGGTTAACTCATGCACCTCGACAATTGGTGTACCATGTATTCACTCAGTGAACTACTTGGAAGCTATTATATGTATCATGTCTTATGCACGGCTTTTGAATTTGAACTTCGACTATGTTGTGGATGTCCGATCTATATATGTGAATGTTGTATTGTGAACTCGAACATGTTGTGGATGTACTATCTATATATATATGAATGTTGTATTGTGAACTCGAACATTATGTTAATGTTGTTGCATCTATATATGTAATGATTTGTGACTAATTGGTGATATTTTTCTTGTTGTGGAATGTATGGTATGTTTGATTGCCGAGTTTCCTGTCAGCCTGAGCCTGGTTTAAAATAAAATGCATTGTACGTACAAAATTGGTGCATATGATGTTCGGGTAATTCCTATGTGTCCTTAGTTGACATACACTCGGGAAAATTACGAATATGCATGCGTGCTGGATCGCCACGTGGCTAGATTTCCTGAGTGTAGTTGACATATACTCGGGACCATTTCCCTACTTTCTCGAGTGTCAACACTCGGTAAAAGTATTCCGTTACGATGGCTAAACCCGTTGTTGCACTTATTCTCCTGAGTGTTGGGTGTTTCCCGAGTGCACATCCGAACACACGGCAAATTTGTGTCTTCCGAGTGTAACACTCGGGAAACCAGTTTTTACCCGACGAAACTGTCGCGAGTGAGTTTTTCCGACGGCTGATCTTTAGGAATTAGTTTTTCGAGTGTTTTGTGTTACTTTCCCGAGTGTATTCGAGCACTCGGGAAATTAACAGATTCCGATAGTGGTACATATACGAATATAATAAATCCGTCTTAATTTGTCGTCGTTGCGACATGTATATCGATCCATGGAGAGTTGTTCTGCTTTTATTCTAGTAACTTGTAGTTCTGTTAGTACTATTTCCATTTAGATAATGTTCTGTCTCCATGCATATGCATGTCGTGTTGTGCTGGATACAGCTGTGGTATACGTACAAGGAGCAAGGTATACACGAATCTGAATCCACCTTCTCTCAGTGCTACCATGTCCATGGTGGATAGAGACATCGATATACACACGCTCTTCTTCGTTTCCTCACTTTGAATAATTTCTTTAATTTGTGAAGACCAGTTTGCATAATTAATGTCTATTTCATCAGGAGGCTTCCAAAATTGGGTCATATATGGTTAGATGAATTGTGAAGTCTCGAGAACGATCTATTTTCCCTTCAAGAGAGAGAGAGAGAGAACGGTCTATTTTTATTTCCCCTATAAAAAATGGTCAACTGCTTTGCTTAACAAACAAGCCAGCTAGCTAGCTCAAACCCTTTTGACTAGACAGAAGCATGCAGTCGCAGATACACGTAGCTAGATGGCAACGGCCGGGACAGGTAAGGTTCGTTCTACCGATCATTTTCAAATCTTGTTAACGACGCTAGCTCTCCTAAAAGGTCTCTGCGAATCTGGACGTCGTATCCCATCTCTAATCCGAATGGCATGTGACAAGGCGATTAATCTGAAACTTACTTGTAACCACTGCACTAATTCCATTCAGTTTCTCGGTCGGTTGGTCCCATGTCACTTTCACAAGTGCCAGAAGTAGTACAATATCGTGGAGAGCTAGAGCTTGCGAGATTTAAGTAGTCACACCGCTTGCTTGCAGCATGACAGTTTGCTCCAAATGTCTCTAAACATGCATTGATCAGTATGTTCATATACAAGGGGAAAACTAGCATTTGCACGTACGTACATTCGGTGGGCTATATTGACCGCCTACTTGGGATTTCCACCGGGAGTTTGGAGGATCCCTCAAACTTTACATCTGTGATACTATAAGACATACCTGGGCAATCACTCAAGTCAGTAGCAAATCCCACATCATGCGCACATGTTGGAATATTTGTTGCTCACAGCAGGTGGAGCTGGAAATATGTTAAATCATACAAGGTAAAGTGGGCGCTGACGATGAGGCATTGCATCACATGATTCAGTTGGGTCTCAATATATTATCCTCCTGCTTCTTTCGTCGGCTAGGTCCCGAATCGGTTCAGCCTGCAGGCCCGGACTGTGCTGACTTGGCACTCCACGAAGCTAGCAGTAAATCACAGAGGCCATATGGCAACACGTGGCATGTTGTTGCCACGTCACCATCCTTCTTGGAAGCATGGCGATGGCGTATTCCCTGCACGCACCAATCATCAATTCCGCCCTATAAATTAATGGGCAGCGTGCAAATCAAAGTGAGCCAATTGGTTCAGCTGAAAGGGTATGAACCGACGCTGAATTATTTAACATTTCTACGAGATCGTCTCTCAATAAGTGGCCAGCTTTACATGTCGACATGGCGGTGCTGAGAGCGACGTTACTGATAAGATCACAAGCAGGGCACGTACGGTTGTTATGCAGAAGCAGGCGGCCGATTGGTACAACGAAAAGATGGCCCCGTGTATCTGGTAGCACTTGTCGTGTATGTAGCTAGCTTTTTTTCTAAGCTGATTTGTTATTTGCCAGGCGTTGCCGACCCCTGTGAACGCCACCACTAGCATGCACTGCGATTTGATCCCCGAATATATGCTCAGGGAAAACCTTTTCTCTTGAAAGACATACTCCTATCACATCCAGCGTCTATTTCGACGCCTCGCTTTGGCTCTTGGAGATATCACAAGTCCTCAGCGTACAGATTACGTCGGAAAAAACTTTTTATCTCTCAAAAGGACATCCCTTATCTCATCTGGCCTCTATTTTGATGCTTTGCTTTCGATACTATATTAGCATTAATCCTGTGGAGAGATCATAAGTCTTTAATGTACTATTTACATTGGAAATAGCTTTTTATCTCTCAAAGGGACACCCCTGTCTCATCCGGTGTCTATTTTAACGCCTAACTTTTGAGATACTATATTAGCATTGGCTCTGTGGAGAGATCACAAATCCTCAACGTACTGATTACGTTGAAAATAGCTTTTCATCTCACAAAGGGACACCCCTTATCTCATTCGGTGTCTATTTTGACGTCTTGCTTTCGAGATACTATGTTAGCATTGGCTCTGTGGAGAGATCATAAGTCCTCAATGTACTGTTTACATTGGGAATAGCTCTTCATCTCTCAAAGGGACACCTCCTATCTCATCCGGTGTCTATTTTGACGTCTTGCTTTCGGGATACTATGTTAGCATTGGTTCTGTGGAGAGATCACAAGTCCTCAACGTACTGATTACGTTGGGAATAGCTTTTTATCTCTCAAAGGGACACCCCCTATCTCATCCGGCATTTATTTGACATCTTGCTTTCAAGATAGTATGTTAGCATTGGCTCTGTGGAGAGATCACAAGTCCTCAACGTACTAATTACATTGGGAATAACTTTTTATCTCTCAAAGGACACCCCTATCTCATCTGGCATCTATTTTGACACCTTATTTTCGAGATACTATGTTAGCATTGGCTCTGTAGAGAGGTCACACGTCCTTTGTTAGTGGCATGCATATATGCTTGTTGGTGGCGTCGGGGGAAGAAGATGAGATGGCATAGGAGAACATCCCCATCAAGCCATCAGTCTTTTATTATTTATTTATTTTCTTTTTGATATGTGTAAATTTACCTCTACATATATAAATTAACAAATTTATTGCAATAGAGAACAAAGCGCAACATATAAAAAATCATAGAATAAAAACAAAAATTTGGGAAAAGAAAGCGTTAAAAGCTCATCTTGCAATCTTGCAACATCACGGTCCAAAAAATAATGAAGAGCGTGATGCAACATATCAAAAAAGGATGCAACATTTTTTTGATGGTCGTAATATTTTTTCGACGGGCGCAACATATAAAAAACATGATGCGATATTTTTTCGATGGGTAGCAACATCGAACCATAAGCGCATTTAGAATCTACAAAATTTTCAATCAAACCAAAAAAAAATCATACAGTGCAACAAAATTTGTAACCTCCTCGGTAGTCTGTTGCATGCGAGCTCGTTGAGCTCGAGCCCTCCACGATAGCGGCGGCTGCTCCGACTTCTCCGGCGTCCAGATCTGCTCAGCCACCGCCGCCGTCGTCACCACCTTCTGCTTGGGCTTCTCAGGCGTCAAGATCTGGTCGGACAACACGGCGTGCCGCCAACAACAACAACGACTTCTTGACCTGCGGCGTCGGGAGCCTTGCATGCGCGCGACACGCGTCCTTCTTGAATGCATGGCGCGTCCATCTCGGGAGGATTTGGTTGTGGAATTAGTAGTGTTTCTGAGGATTAGCTGAGGATGTTTGGTTTGATTTTTAAGAGGCGGGATGGGGTGGAGTGGGATATGACACTGAGACTCTGGGAGACACGGAAGGATGGGTAGCATGTGAGTACCCACGGGACAAGTGAAGCGTCTGATTTTTTTTTATTTGCCTTGTACGTCTGTGTCCTATCAATTTACATACACTAAATAGGTGTTTAAATACAACCATCCCTATGCATAGTATGCATATGTTGTATCTAAGCCCCACAAAATCATTAATTTATTCTCTCCTACCCGACCTCCACCTTCTCTCCCCCCTTCTCAATCTCTGCCCTCTAACTTCCTTGGTTTTCTCTGTTGGGAAACTATGGGCTCGGCCCAGCAGCCGGCCTATGTATGGGCACCCCATCACAAACCCTAGCAGGGTCTGTAGACTATAAATAATGGGTGCTAGTCATTGTAAAAGATTGATCGTATGAAGAACAATAAAGAGAAGTAAGAAGCCCCCTACATCTCTGTGTTCCATCTACTATTTTATTCTTGTGTTCTTGCATTGTTTGATATGATTCTATATTTGTCTACGAGATTATGGTTTGGACTGGACTCGCCAGCGACGGTTCCTCAGCACGTTATCAGCACGATCGACTCTCCTCTGATCGAAAGGTAACCGTCGTAGCACGACGCTCGTAGATCGAATCGTATTTTCTAGATTACTTTTAATTCTGCAAATTTAGCTTTCTAGATTGGTTTTTCTTTACGGTACAAATCTGCTCTAATTTACCGCGAGCCGACTTGAAGTCATCGGCACAATGTCGATCGGTAGATTGCATGAAAAAGTGGATGTCAATTGTACCGTAGATTGAAAATTGCAAATACGTTCTACTTTAAGTCGCCAGCAAACCCGATCGGTGGATTGCGTATGAGCGATGATTGTATGAGCAGTGGTACTCGGATGAGCGATTACACCGCATGAACAGTACTAAAATATCAGCCACTGCCACCCCCCACACGAGCCCTCCCCTGCCTGGAGTCGCTCCACACCGCCGGCCGGCGTCGCCTCCGCAAGGGCTCCTCTCCGCACTGCCGCCCGAAGCCGGCGCCACCCACGCCGGCCATGAAGCGCCGCACCGGCTACCTGAAGAAGCACCACCCGAAGGTCGTGCGTCCACCGGCTTGTCGCGACTAGCCGCACTTGGAACCACCTTGCGGCCGCGGCCCATTGCACCGCCTCGATCTTGAAGCTGCCGCCACGCTCTGCCATGACCGCCCGCATGTGTTGCCTGTAACGGCTCACCGACGCCAGCTTGAAGCCGCCGTGCACGCACACTGATCCCCATCTGCGACACCGCCGCGCGTCGCGTCGCCTCGACTGCGGCCGCTACCCGCCGGGATCCCGTTGTGCGCCCGGCCGTCTTGACCATGCCACGCCGCGAAGCCGCATGCATGCGGTTGCGCTGAAAACGCGTCGGCCCCCCATGTCGCGCACTCGAAGCCACACCGGAACGCCGTAGCTGCCATGACCGCCACCACCTGCGCACGTCATACAACCACCGCCGGCCCTCTGCATGGAGCACCACTTGTCGTCGGCCCGGCTGGGCCGCACCCGCCGTCGTGTGCCACGCCACTCCCACCGCAGCTACGTCGATCGCTCGAGTCGCCTCGCCGCACGGGCGCTGCCACTGTGGGGATTGTGATAGGGGAAACCCTATCCCCATATGAAGCTGTCGGGACATATGGCCCAGGAAGCGGCTCGGTCCGAAAAAGAAAAAGAAAGAAAATCACAGTTTTACAAAAAGGTCCTCGGGTTTCTCCAAATATACGTAAAATTTTCTCAAAACTAAATTTTTTTTGAATAAATCCTTGAATTTCTGAAAATTACAAGAAAATATTTTGGGAAAGAAATTCTTGCAGAATAACACCTCAGAAATTGAAAAAATCGCACACAAAATTTTCTTAGAACTGAAAATTCGTGGTTTAGCCTTTGAAAATTGCATAATTCACCAAAAAATCATATTCCAGCAGAAAAGGGCCTCGGGAATTCAATTTTTGAATAATTTTTCACTTTTGAAGCATGTTAAACTTTGTTATTATTATTTCTTTGCTATTTATATATTGTATTTGCTGTTTTTATTATCTGTGATTGTTTATATTGCTTTTAATCACTGAAAATAGAAGTAAATCATGAAAATACATAGGAAAATAAGGGATCACGAACCGGGAGTTCGAAGATCATTCTGAGAATTTTTGTAACTATTTTATGCAAATTACCAGTAGTAATATTATGAACTTTTTGAATGAATATGTAGATGGCTGGCATCACGAGCCGAAAGTTGAAAGAGTCGCCCACATGGCGTAATTTATCTGAAATTTGTACATCCTTCAACTCTGTGGTAAGGTAATCACGGATGAGCAGAAGATTGACAAGACTCTCTCTACCTTTCACCCGAATGCGGTGCAATCCGCACACAACTATTGTCAAAATGGTTACAAGGAGTATGTCGAATTGATTAACATAATGCAAGTTGAGGAGATGATGTTCTAAGGAAGAATGAATCTCACGTACCGCTAGTAGCAATATTGACCATGAAGCCAATACTAGCGACTACCACGTGAGGAAGCCTCTCACGGAGAAGAGGGCAAGAAGGGTAATGTCGTGGGTCGTAACATGTTATTAACATTTTTCGATCTAAGAAGAAGGGCAAAGGACAGTATGAGGCACACCTCACCAGCAGCACAGAGGATCCACACCCATTAGTTGCACTCATGGATGTGGACAACCCAATAGCAGCCCCCATCACCCTCCTTTGGACATCATAGCGGCTGCGGTAGTAGTTGCCCAAAAGGAGGGATCGCCATGGGCGATTGGACATAAATTTCTACATACTTCGCTGATTCGATCTAGTGCACGCAATGCACTTAGATTCTTTTACAGTCACTTGCAGTTTGTAAGTGTGATGGAACTTTGAATAATGGTTGTAACCTCTAGGAGAGCAAAGCATTAAATTCTTATGATGAGTCCTGCAAGACTTATTCCCGTATCTATAATAGCAAGTTATGTTCTGATATCTGAAATATTTTATTTATGTGTTGCTTGCTTTACGCATATTAATAAAGTACATTATATTAGAACGCGTGTGACGCCCTATGGAGGAAGTGTGCTTAACAGGATAGCGGCACAATGAATACCATCTTAAGAGAGACAAAAAATCTTTTAGTCGATCAGCAAAAATGCTGGTAGTCTTACGACAATCGCGGGTAGCGATACTTGTATAATAGGCTTATGAAGAGCCACAATTATACTTTTGATGGGCACAACTTTGATCACTAAAGAAGTCTTGTTGTACCTAGAATATACTATAACTCTCAAGGATATTCGCGCTAACGGTTTTCACGTAAAGACTGAAGAAGAGTATGGTAAGAAATACCTACTCATTACAAAGAGTGAATAAAGAAGAAAAATGGTATTAGAACGACTTCCTTCATATGAAACTAGGCTATACTACACTAATATTAAGGTATCTGCAGCCTGAAAATCGTATTTAGAAGCTCTGAACTTTTCTATCTCTGGCATGATAGATTATGTCACCTATATCTTAGGATGATGAGAAATATAATTACTAATTCTCAGGGACATAATGTCAATGTAAAGAATTTCTCAAATCAAGAAGATTTTTGTGTGCCCCGCATGTCCCTCCGGGAAAATAATTACTAGACCTTCTACTACAGGCGAAGGATGAAGTCCTGCATTCCTAGATCGTATCCGATGTACTTTTGCGGTCTTATAAGCCCCTTTAAGGGTCATTTAGGTATTTTATGGTGCTTATCGATGCTTCCACGAAATGGTCGCTTTATCGTTTATTGTTTATGAGAAATCACCGCAAAGCTAATCTCACGATAATTAACATTAAGAATAATTTCCTTGATCATCATGTGAAGTCCACCAGAACGGACAACACCGGAGAATTTACTTCGAAGGCATTTGATGATTATTGCATGAAAATGAGAATTAAAATTGAGCATTCCATACCACATCTCCACACACATAATGGATTAGTAGAATTTTGAAGAATTGTAATTTACCAACTACATGTTAGGAACACGATCTGCTGCAACAACTCTCATCAATTTTAGACCGTCGGTATATAACATCCATTCACCTATGCTACTAGCGCAAGGGTCAGCATCGAAAAATTTTTATCTTCGCAGATTTGGTTGCAAGGTCTATGTACCTATACCACCATCGCAGTGAACTGTAATGGGCCCTCTTCAAAAGTCTGGGATATACGTTGGTTATGAGACAACATCTATAATCAGGTATTTGAAACCCATGACTGGAGATTTGCATGTAGCCCGTTTCGTTGATAGCATATTAAGTGAGTATTATTTCCCGTCATTAGGGGGAAATCAACCCCTTAATGAAAATATCGGAAATAGAAAGTCTAGAAGTTAATTGAATTAAAGTCCGAAGATAATTGAAATCTTTGCACATGACCCGCGCACTAGTGAAACAAATAGATAAGTCTAGAAGATAATTGAAGTCGAGAAGATAATTGATTTGCAAATATTAGTAAATCAACCGCCTAATCACTTTAGTAATTTGAAGAGCGTAACCAAGTTGCATATGCCTGCACGCAATGCAGGAGAGGGTTGAAATACCAATGAAGGTATCCTAATCCCATTGTAAGGCCTCGAGAAAGGATGAGAACTCGGGCCCTTGAATCCAAATAACAGGAGACACATGGTGAAAAAGGATAAGAAGGACTTGACACGGTAGATCATTTGAAGTTCCATAGAACTAGAAGGGAGCTAGTTGAGACCTACCACTAGTATGAAACCTTCAAGAAAGGCATAATGAATTGAATATCCCCATGTAGGAGACATCAACATGGATGAGTGAGCACACATCGAATTTGAAAAACTAAAGGACTTGCCCGTAATTGGAAACAACGGTGAGCAAGTAGAAGCATTAGAAGAATAGCCCTTGAAAAATAGCTATAAACTTTGTGACCTCGGAGAATCTATGAATAAGACAACGATCAATGTCGATATTTACTTTGCAAAGAAAATTATCACAATCATCGATCTTGATCCAGAGCCTGCATCACTCGCTGAATGTAAGAAAAGATCAGATTAAGAAGATTGGATGAAGGCAATAGAAATAGAATTATTTTCTATGAATAAAAGAAAAGTGTTTGGGCCATTAAGCCGTTCGCCTCCCTATGTGCACCCGTAGGGCATAAGTGGGTATTTATTCAAAAGAGAAATTAAAATAATAAAGTAAATCAAGGCTTGTTGCATAAGGTTTCACTCAACATTCAGGAGTTGATTATGAAGAAATCTATTCCCCGGTCATGGACAGAACCACCTTTTAGATATTTAATCTCAATGACAGTAAACTTGAAGTTAAAAATGAAATTGATGGATGTGGTAGCGCATACCTTCTGAGAATATTAGATTCAAATATTTATATGAAGGTACTGAATGTATCCATGTCCCGAACCATATGAGCAAATAAAAATCTATCGATGTGAAACTTAGAAAGTCACTATACGGACTTAAACAATCGAGCGGGATGTGGTATAATCGCTTGAAGCAACTTTCTATGCAAGAAAGGTTACACAAATAATGAGAATTATCCCTGTGTATTTATACAACGATCCCAGGATGGATTTTGTATAATCTCAGTGTATGAAGATGATCTAAATATCATTGGAACCCTGGAAGAAATTAAAAAAGCAAGCTCTTACTTGGAGTCAGAGTTCGAAATGAAAGATTTGGATAAAATCAAATATTACCTAGGCTTGCATCTTGAGCATGCCCCTGAAGGGATATAAGTGCATCAGTCAAACTTACACTCAGAAAGTGTTAGAAATGTTTGGTTCTGAAAAGGTATACTTTTCAAAAGTACCGATGGTCGGGAGATCCTTGCAGCAACACAAGGACCCGTATAGACCTAGAGAAGAGGGGGATGAAGTCTTGGGATCAAAATTCCCATACTTAAGTGCAATAGAAGCACTCATGTACTTAGCAAACTGTAGTAGATCGGACATTGCATTTACCATGAACCTATTAGCAAGGTATAATGCAGAACCTACCAAAAGGCATTGGTGGGGAATGAAGGACATCTTCCGATACCTCAAAGGAAGCAAAGTGCTCTACAGAAAGAACCAAGACCTGTCTATGAATGGTTATATCGGGTACCTACCGGACCCGCATACAACCAAGTCGCAAACAAGTTATGTATTCCTGTGTGGTGGAACTGCAATTCCATAGAAATTGTCTAAGCAAAGTCTTGTATTAACTTCGACGAACCACTCAGAAAACATAGCACTGTATGAGGTCTCACAAGAATGTGGCTTGGCTTGGCGGATGATTCATCACATCCGGCGATCATGTGGATTGAATACGCGTAAACCCCACTATTATCTATGAAGATAATGCGACTTGTGTTGCACAAGTGTAGATGGGTTGTGTGAAGAGTCACTTCACCAAACATATCAACCCCAAGTTATTCTATGCCCATGAATTGCAAAAGATAGACGGAATTAAAGTACTACATACTAAGTCATATGAAAATCTTGCGGATTTATTCACTAAGTCACTTCCAACATCTAGCTTTGAAATGTGCATACGTGGAATTGAAATGATAAAACTTAGAAAGTGCGAATTCGGGGTGGGAATCTTCATGAACTCATTATTGAAACTTGATCACGAAGATCAGTACCCAAATAATAAATCACGGAGATTAAATTAAATTAGGTGGATTGTACTCTTTTTCCCTTGACAAGTTTTCTGAAGTTTCTTAGCTAAGGTTTTAACGAGGCAATTAGTGCAACGCATGTAGGCGTATGTCATGTACTCTTTCTCTAAATTTTTTACACTGGATTTTTATGGAGTTTTGACGATACATAAACATATGAGGATGGGTGCCCAAGGGGGAGTATTGGGAAACTATAGGCTCGTCCCAGCAGCTGACCCTTGTCTGGGCACCCATCCCAAACGCTAGCAGTGTCTATAGACTATAAATAGGGGTGCTAGTCATTGTAAAAGATTGATCGTATGAAGAGTAATAAAAAGAAGTAAGAAGCCTCCTACATTTTTATGCTCAATTTACTATTTTGTTCTTATGTTCTTGCATTGTTTAATGTGATTTTATGTTTATCTACGAAGTTATCGTTCGAACTGGACACACCAGCGATGGTTTCTCAACATTCTCAAACAGATTGTAAATTGCAGGAGATACAACTCTACTCTCTTAACTCTCCTTCCACATCATTTTTTTCCTAGTTAGCAAACTGTTGACATCGTTGCATTGGAAGTGCGATGGTCCCATCGGGTGTTGGTAAATACCTAGTAAAAAAGGAATAAAAGTTGCGAGCACATGAAAATTGGGTATAGAAGTTTCTGAGGATTATTAAAAAAACATAGCTAGGGTATGCCATATTATATGTCCGTACAAAATATCAAGATCCAACTCAGTTACACTTGTGAGATAAAAAAAAGGCAAATATTTAGCGAACTACACTAATTTCATATTATTCATTAAGTAATTGTCTTTTCCGCATCTCCCAAATGGGATTCAATTTGGTATTAAGACTATGTAAGGATCTAAACATAATTTCCTTCCCCGTATCTGATAATTTTTCGAGAACTTTTTAGAACTTCAACATCCGATTTTCATAGAATTCACAACTTAATTTTATTGTATTTTGACAGGCGTGCTGGACCTAAGATGGATCGATTGCTTGATCCGACGGTCCGCAGATCCTTGCGACGATCAGCATTCATACAGCGTGTTATGCATGGGAAAAGGAAATCCTAGCTAGCCCGCCCGTGTGTAACATCCATCCATGAATTCCGCACAAGTGCTTGCTTAGTCAATTAATTGGAACTAGCTGGCTGGGACCTAGGATTAGTTCATTGGTGCCTAACACAGTGGAAGACATGTAGTGTAAAATCAGTTGGGATTGGATCTCTGTATTGAAAGATTCAATGCAGAAGATTTATAGTTTATAGTATTAAAAGTGATCTCTATGGTCTGATTAAAAATTAAAAGTACAAATACAATATTTTATTTAAGTATTTTTTGTCACAGTAAATATTTTACTGTTGCTCATTAATTACCACAACATCACTAAGGAGCACTTCGCGCACTCATAGACACTGTTTACACAGTGAACTTAATTAGGCGCACTACCAGTTGGTCGATGGTTTCTACATGCTTATTGGACAAGCCATCTCGTGGAGCCTAGTTAGCCAATTAAAGTGGGAGGTGCTTTCCCGGTGAATTAATCGGGCTAGGAATAGGATTGATACGTTTTTCTTCTGCCGTCCATGTACATTGGTCGTGCTGTACGCTACGTATCTTTTTATCTTGTCAAGATAAAAGAGGGTAAAGATGCTTCTTGTCGGATGCCTGCAGATCATGTTTACCTTTTGTTGAGAGAGCTGTAGAGATTACGTTTTACCTGTGCAGTTCCAAGAGGGATAATATCTTCTTCTTTTCTTGAGAAAGAAAAGGTTTAATGTCTATCAGCTCTTCAAAATAAAATTATATATATATATGGGAACACATTTAGTCTAATGGGTAATTCGGTGTTAAGGTGCTAATACCAATCTTGACCGTTGGATCGGATCTTGACCGTTGGAGGTGGGAGCGTGCATGGTGTTTAATGAAGACACATTAATGACGGTGCATTGAAGGTAGGAAAATGCAAAGTGATTAAATAGTTTAGAGGTGGGAGCTCGTATTAATCTTGGTTGTTCAATTTTAGATCCAACGGTCAAGATTACCATTAAGACTTAAGATTGTCGACATGAACAACGTTTGCTTCCTTTTCTCTTGTGTTTTTTTTAATTGATTCATAAACAAAGGTACATTGTTTATAACTTGCAAACAATCAGCAGCAATAGCACACTTCTCCAGATTGCCGTCGAGGGCAAGAGGCTCATTGCACGCAAATGAACGTTTGTTAAAAATCATGCTGATGCTTGCTACTCGCCGATATGGCGAAGTGGGCTCCCCGATGTGAACAGTACAAATATATATGCGCGGCATCTAGGGGAAAAAATAATACTTTTCACTTTTCTGGGCCTTAAGTGGCCTCCGGAAACCTATTACCGAGTACAATTAGGAATACGAAGCACAGCCGCAGGTGACTTGGCCCAAAATTGTATTACTGTTATTTTCTTTTCAACCCACAAACATGAAACCACTTGTACATGTACAAGGCCCAAGTGTAATATCTCGTATATTTAATTACAAGTGTAATATCTCGTATATTTAATTTGAACAACTAAGGGAAATAATGACATAAAATTAGAGTTTAGGATAATAAAATTCGTTTTTTAAAGTGAGGGTGGAACTTGGGCCTTTCGGCCCATGTTTCCGTAGCCCAAGTGAGAGGGGGCGGGCGACCAGCCGACCTAAAAGGGAGCTGGCCGGCGCTCCTCCCTCTGCCTGCCACCCCTGGCCAAGCCCTCCCTATCTGCGTACCTGATTGTGGTGGTGGTGGTGGTGGAGTAGTAAGGAGTCGAAAGGAGGAAGGAAGGAACGAGGAGAGGAGAAGGAAAAGAAGAGGGGGAAATCTTAGATTTTGTGATCGTCGATGTTTTCTTAAAAGGTAATGATCTGGTAGCTTTTAGTTGGACCTAGATTAATTGTTGTTCAATTTGTAGATCGTTTGGTTCATGGAGAGTTTAGTTTTCGGGAAGCCCTTGGTTCGTCAAACTCTGATGCAGAACCTTACGGGGGGCAATTAAAGGTATTTACGTTCGGATTCAGGTTTTTTGGCTAGTTAGAAAAGATGTGGGGAAGTTCCACTAGCTTTCTAGGAAGGTCTAAAACACCAAATTTGGAGTTGTGAGCGAGAAATTAAAGCATCGGGAAGGTCGCTATCATCAATGGTAGCTGTCGCGTAGATGGGCTCAATACACATGGTAGATGGAGTAATTTAATTATTGTTATAACTTGAATAACCTATGTAATTCTTACTAGTTTGCAGAACTACCATTATTTACTAATTTCCAAGTTATAGAAAAATATATATGAAAGTGTGAAGTAGATTGTTCTATCAAATTCTGGTTTGATCTTCGGGGATGTAAACAGGGAATTAAACGGTGAATTTAGAGATTTTGTATAACTAGAAAGTTGTAGATAATTTTGTGGGGTTTTCAGAAAATATATATTTCGGTATGTTTGGAGTTTAGAGGGGAGAGTCAGAGTTGTTTTACTACTTGGGCAGCGGAAGTGTGTCGCTAAAGTTAAGTTAAATCGTCAATTTTGCGTATAGATTCAATGATGATGTGCTCAATGTTTTGGTACAGTGGTGGTATGTTTTTATTGTGTGTTATTACTTGCTTATTTAGGGATTGTGGCCTCATGCGACGTGCCACAATTTTATCACCTGACTTCTAAAGGCTAAGAGGTGGTGGAGTGGTGAACAATTGGTTTTTCATCATTGTCATTGATATTACTTATCATGTTATTTATTATGTTTAGTTAAGTTTATTCATATATATGATATTGATGACATTGAGTTAATGGGATTATGATATTGAGATAATGAGATTGAGATATTGAGTTAATGGGACGAGTTGTGTAAATGATTAATTATGATATTGCATCATTTTTACATTCATCATAATAAGATTGCAAGAGCTAGGTCGATAATAAAGTCATGTAACTATTTGGTGAGGTCGATGGTAAAGATACATAACTAGTCCAGAATGCTCTAGATAAAATCTTACATTTGTAGGGATTAGTAAAAGTCTTACAATGTAGGGACCTCATCCTAACGAAGATAGGGTAGGAGTGTCATCGATGGGTGAATAGTCCGCTATCTTAGGTGTTAGTGATGAGATGCATATGGGCATAAGCATGATGGTTCATTCACATATATGAGTAAATTGTTAAATTGTGCAAATTTACCTATATGAAATAAGACTTATTTATTTGAGTATGAGAATGGCATAAAATAGATAAATGATGATGATAACCTTAATTATGGTTGATAAACTGTTGTTTATGGATTTATTACGCATTTGGTAAGCATTTGGTAAGTCTTGGATTCACTCTTACTTTGTTGCTGATTTTAGATGATCGTTGATGGCGACATACATAGGAGATAGATCATAAACGTTACATGCGAAACAAATACACATTTAATATTTATTTAGAGTGATTCCATATAAATCTAGAGGCATTGTTTATTTCCTTTAGATCCCACTGGAAGTTATGAAAGTTTGACGGGCAAAATTAGTGGGCCGAGCCAAGCGCGTAACACCACTCCACGCCAACTAGGCCACCATGGATCACACGACGGCCCGTCACGCCCCATCCATCGCAGCCGTCGGATCCGGCTCAGCGCCACTAACTAAACCCTAGCCCGTGGCAGCACTTATATAAGCGAACCCCAAAGATGGGGGCGAGCGAGGCAGAGCAAGCGGCGGCGCAGCGACACAGAAGGAGGAGGAGGAGCAGAGGAGGGAAGCCGCAGCCGCCGCCATGGGTAAGCCCCGTCGGACCTCGATCGCCGCCTCCTCCGCCAACGCTTCTCCTTCTTTTCGCGGTCCGTTGCTAATGCCGTGTGCTGGTTCGATGCGTTCCTCGCAGGTATCTCGCGTGACTCCATGCATAAGCGCCGCGCCACCGGCGGCAAGCAAAAGGCGTGGCGCAAGAAGAGAAAGTGAGTGGACTACCTCCAGATCTCTCCCTCCCTCCATCTCTAGATTCGCGTTATGGATGCTTGGTTTCTTTGTAGATTATTACTTAAGCATCTTGGTAGGTTACTAAATGGCGTTGATTTTAGGTCAAATAGCTTGTTTCTGTGTGTATGCTGCGTGGTTTGTGCGTGTGCTAACTCCAGAACACAACAACTTAATTGGATTTGGATATTGCTAGTGGTAGTACAAATTTGAACAATACGTTGTTGGTTCATCACATAGTTGCTTTCACTGCAATTTGTGAATGGATTGTGAGCTTAGCAGGCTTGAGTAGTAACAAATGATCCTTTTGTGGTTTTGCTTAAAGGGTATCGCGTGAATTATGGAATGAACACAAACTCATGTATTTTTTACATAGGTTAGGTTGTTTCAAATGACCACTCAGATTTATACTAGAATTATACGGAAGTGGTGTATTTAGGGCAGTGACCTGATTTGTATTATGTTAAGATGTGTTAAGACTTACGGGCTTTATATCCTTTTATCGCCAAGATAATCCTATTAGGCTCTCTGTCTCAAGTGCAGTTATTGTTCTTTTGGTGCTTATGTTTTATTGCGCGCAATTGTTTCTTAAGAAATTTAAATCTGGAAGCCTTTTTAACAACTTTGTGAGGAAATCTTCTGTAACCACTATTTTTTTGGCAAACACGGTGAAAGATGGTTTTCCTAGATTTGTGCCACCCTTGCATTTATGTTGGGTACTGGTGCATCTATCAACTATCATGTAACGACTTTGTTAGATGATTTTCGTTAGTGCTGTTTGCAGAATTTGGCTTGCCATATTATTTAAACTTGATTCTTACTGTTTGATGTAGGGATGCGTTCTGTAGATATTAATTTTAACTTTTGTTAGCTCATTTGTTATGAAGGTATGAGCTTGGCCGCCAGCCCGCCAACACCAAGCTCTCAAGCAACAAGACAGTGAGGAGGGTGCGTGTCCGTGGAGGTAATGTGAAATGGAGGGCCCTCCGTTTGGATACTGGCAACTATGCATGGGGAAGTGAGGCTGTGACTCGCAAGACCCGTATCCTTGATGTGGTCTACAATGCATCCAACAATGAGCTTGTGAGGACTCAGACCCTTGTGAAGAGTGCCATTGTGCAAGTTGATGCTGCCCCCTTCAAGCAGTGGTACCTCACTCACTATGGAGTGGATATTGGTAGGAAGAAGAAGGCTCCTGCTGCCAAGAAGGATGCTGCTGAGGTAGTTTTCTTTCTGATGTATATTTTGTTGTGCTTGGTATCTTTAAAATATGTTTGTTGTACATTAAGTTGGATGTACATTAGTTGCTTCATCATTTTAGCTGAAAAGAATGTTTTTTCTTGTTTATCACCTGGTCTTTCACGGTTTGTATATTCATATTAGAGAACTGTGATGTCCCTGAGAGTATTCACTGTCGCATTTTGCTTATAAATCTTTATACAGTTATAATTGTGATAACCATGTTTTTGGCTGCAGACTAGTATGTGTTTTTTTGGTATGCCCAGGCTGCTGGTTTGCTGAGGCACACATAGAACTAAGGATGTATCTGTACTCTGTAGTACCCTTATCTGTGAGCTATTACATGCATTTGGTAAAATCTGTTGGTCATTTATCTGGTTGTGTTTTAGGTTATGATCTATGCGAAAGTGTTCCCAGAAGTACCCCCCCCCCCTGCTTTAATGGTTGGTCTTCATTTTGCATTTGAGTTTTGCTAAAATAAAAATTTCTTGTTGAGAAATGTCTCTGTACATGTGTGTTCTTATGTGGTACCATGTATGGGGTTACTTACTGATAGTTTGTTGGCACGTGATAATTGAATTAGCAGCATTTTTTACTTCTATATTATATATGTGACTGAATTGTGTAAACAACTCTTTAGATTTTTGTAACCAAATGTTCCTGTTTTTACTTCTTGCTGTTTCTCACTTTGTCTGTATCAAGTATGTTCTCCATATGCTTTGACATAACAGTTGTTGACCATTTACTGTTCAATTTACAGGGACAAGAGGGTGAAACTGCCGCAGAGGAAACCAAGAAAAGCAGCCATGTCCTGAGAAAGCTTGAAAAGCGCCAACAGGGGCGCACACTTGACCCACATATCGAAGAACAATTTGGCAGTGGGAGGTTGTTGGCCTGCATCTCTTCCCGCCCTGGGCAGTGTGGACGGGCAGATGGGTAAGAATATTTGACACCTCAGTATCTCATATTATATTGCTTACAGTTGAACACTTCCCAATCTGAATGAACATCATAGTAAAGATAAAATATTGGCCTTGCATTGTTTTTAGTTGTATGTCAACATGGAGTTTTTTAGATAACATTTGAAGTTTGTTTTCGATGTTCACCAAAATTTTCTTCTTGGAGTTAAATGGTCGGCTTGTGCTATATTTGTTTGCTTGTTGGATTTCTATTACTTGTTTGAACATGATTTCTAAGTTTTTTACTTGGTAAGCTGAAAGATGCGTCAGCTATAATACCTGCTATGAGGTTTAACTTATGGTTCCTTGTTACAGCTATATCCTTGAGGGTAAGGAGCTGGAGTTCTACATGAAGAAGCTCCAGAGGAAGAAGGGCAAGGGCGCCGCAGCTTAGAGTCTTTCTTGGTTGCTGGTTCTGCACTGAAAGAACTACTTTTTTTGTTTCCTGGATATTGGTAGCTACCTTGAGCTTCTATGTTATGTTTGCAGAACACAAGGCCGGTTGGCCCCCCCCCCCCCTCAAAATGGAACAACTCTAGCTTGATGACCTGAGAAACTCTGGATATTGTTAGATTCTATATGAACTTTTGCCGACTCGTTCATAATTTTGATATTAGCAGCGTTACATGTCCGTGATCCTTTGATGTGGATGCCAGTGCCGAGGCGTATTTTGCTGTGATCTTCTGCATCGCTGAATCAGGTCATGCCATTGACCGGAATTGTGTCGTTGCTACGCAGCAATTAAACGTTGGTGCGAGTGGCCGGATTCAGAAGATAGCTCGCCGCCATGTTTTGGCGGGTCTAACCGTCTTGCACAAATTTGCCAAGATAGCCTCCTTACGCATTAGGCTATTGCATGTGACATGTCACCTGCCACGGTCTTGGTGTGATGCTAAGTATGCGCGAAAGGAGGTAGGCATGGTGGTAGAAGCTAACGAGCAAGTTTACCTGTAGTCACTTGCCTCGTCTTTCTAAAATCCTGTACAAAAATGTTCCTCGTTTACTTGTAGTCACTTGTCTCGTCACCTGCCACGGTCTTGGTGTGATGCTATGTATGCGCGAAAGGAGGTAGGCATGGTGGTAGAAGCTAACGAGCAAGTTTACCTGTAGTCACTTGCCTCGTCTTTCTAAAATCCTGTACAAAAATGTTCCTCGTTTACTTGTAGTCACTTGTCTCGTCTTTCTAAAATCCAGTACAAAAATGTGAGTTGACAGACCTCAATATGGCTCATGTTGTGCGCAGTGTGAAAGACCTCGTTACTGCATATTTGTTGAAGAGGTACTCTGCGCTTTCTGGCCGCTTTTCTGGGCGCAGAAACGGTGCACGGAGGGAGACGTGGGAGTGGGAAAGGCAGTGGTGTGGGTTGACTAATGTGGGAGGTGGTGGCTTTGGTTTGATTGAGCTTTAACTAAGGTGAGTAATTGCCTATGGAAAGGGATAGATTGCAGAATAACTATTCTATGTATGGTCATGGTAGAATCCACCGGGGGCCACCAGCGGCGGCCAATCGGCCATGGTCACCATGGATGCAAGCGGAAGCTCGAGGGAGAGAGATTAAAAGATAGGAAGATGGGTCTTTTCTTAGCAGTCGGCCTACAACCCAACCGCCAGCCACAATGCCTAGCTATCAACTAATCCTCACATCCAACCCACCTACCCCACTGGATGCAATCCAACGAGATTTGAGGAGGGGGAATGCGGTGCACCTGAGTGGGCAGAGGTGCAGAGTGGTTGAAACCCTTGATGCGGGCTGGTGGCCGCGCATGGAAGCGGCACAACTTGAGGAGGCACAGCCCATCGGACAGTAGGAGGCCCCACGAGGAAGCTCGAGGTTGTAGTCTGGGAGGACCTAGGGACGGAGGAGGGGATCAGTTGGAGCCGAAGGAGAGGAAGGATCTGCATTGGAAGGCGGTGCGACAAGCCGGGGAGGGGGAGGACCGGAGGACAAAGGAGGGGAGGGATCTTCTTGGCGCGGGGTGCCGGCTGCGGGCTTACACCTCTACGGCCAGGAGGTTGAGCAGCAGTCCCTACTAAGGAGCGGAGGGGTCGAGCCACCGAGGCCTTGAGGGGATCTGCCGACACCGACGGTCGATTGCCCAAGTTGAATTTCAAAATCTGGTATTTAATATATATTTTTTTCTAATTGTCTTGATTCATTAATGTTTGCTTTTGTTGATGTTATATTGAATAGACAATTAGACAGTGAAATCCAGACCATTTAGATGAATTTTACAATTTATTCGTAGATTTGCAATAATGGATAAACAAACTTCGCGTAACTATTTCACAAGTGGTTTCGACCAGAATTTAATTCTAATAAAATTATTGCCAATTCGACGCATCGCATACTAATAGAAGATTATGCCAATGAAATTAGAGATAAGGTGAGGATGACATTTTCTTGAATGGTCCAACTCGAGCAATTGGACATGTCTTTCCAAAGTGTGGAGGTACTTTCAAGAATCATGGTTTAGTAAGTTTTGTTGGTTGGAATATAGCATGTAATATAGTATGGAAAAGGATATCGCTTTGTGTTTTTATTGTTTTGTTTTAATGAAACCGGCACAACCTAACTCATTTGGGAGTGATGTATTTACAAAAGTTGAGTTCTCTCATTGGAAGATGGCTATAGATGCTTTTAATAAATATATTGGTGATCCAAATAGTTTTCAAAGCATTGCAAGGGGTGAGTGTGATGACTTCAAGAATGAAGGGTCAAGTGTGTCTAGTAAAATGAATACTTACACCAAGGGGGGCAAATTGCATACAAAATTTGTTTGACTGCATCTTTGGATTATGCAAGATATCTCACAGCACAAGGTGAAGCTTTTCGTGGACATGATGAATACTCTACCTCCATCAACAAGAACAATTTTAAAGAGTTGTTTGATTGGTACAAAGATAAGGAGGAAGTGAAAGACACATTTGATACAACTCCAGGGCATGCAATTATGATTTCTCCAGATATTCAAAAGGAGCTTTCGAAATATTGTGCACAAGAGGTCATAGAAGTGATTAAGGGTGAGATTGGAGATAGGGATTTCATTAAGGGTGAGATTGGAGATAGGGATTTCACAATGCTTATTGATGAGTCTCTAGATGTATCAATAAATGACTAAATGGCAGTGGTTGTGAGGTTAGTTGTGCATCTTTTTTTTAGTCATACCATTTATATATTGTTGTGTTGTTCTAACTTTGCGAAATTTATGGTATGCAGATTTGTGAACAATCAAGGGAAGGTCATGGAAATGTTTCTTGCTATTGAGCATATCACAAATTGTACATCTGTGGCATTGAAGGAAACTTTGTTTGGTTTGCTTGTCGACATGGTTTACCTATTTCAAGGCTTCGTGGATAGGGCTATGATGGAGTTTCAAATATGAAAGGTGAATTTAATGGCTTTCAAAAACTTATTCGAGATGAGAATCCATATGCTTTCTATGTCAATTGTTTCACCCACCCGTTATAGTTGGTGGTTGTCATTGTCACAAGTTGTAGTAGAGCTATTGCTGATTTCTTCATGTTCCCCTGAGAGTGACTACATAAGTGCATCTTGTAAGAGAAAAGATGTGTTGATTGGAAAACATCATGATGTCTTTTTTGAGAAGTTGGAAAATAGTTTGATTTTAGCTGGGGTAGGGCTGCATCATGAAGTTGGCCTAGCTAGACCTTGACATACTCGGTGGGGCTCACATCTTAAACTTTGCTTCCTATATACCAAATGTAGGAGGCAACGGTGGATGTGCTAGAGATTATAAGTGAAGATGCTTGTCAAAACTTAAGTCATGGTAGAGGAGTAGGTTTGCTAAAAAGGATGGAATGCTTTGAATTATTATTCATCATGCATTTGTTAATAACCTTTGTTGAGTATTACAAATGAACTATCAATTGCTTTGCAAAGGAAGCATCAAGACATTGTTGAAGCTATGAGATTGATACAGGATGTGAAAGAACGCTTGTAAGATATGAGAGACAATGGAAGGGAACCATTGTTCAACCAAATCAAAATCTTTTGTGAGGTATATGGGATTGTTGTGCTAAATATGGATGATACCATTGGAGTTATGAGTAAATCTGTACGTCGGAAACATACAGTGATTCAACATCATTATTACAAAGTTGATATTTCCAACGATGTTCTTGATGCAATTATGAATGAAATGAATCATCGCTTCAATGAAGTTTTCTTGAAGTTATCGCTATGCATGTCTTGTCTTCATCCAAGCGACTCAGCGACTCCTCTAAGTTTGATGTTGATAAACTTGTTCAACTTGCTGAGATTTATGGTAAGGATTTCAAGGTAGCTAACCAGGTCTTTTTAATATGTCAGCTTCAAACCTTCGTTATCAATATTAGGAGAAGTGAGGAATTCCATACATGTCCTGATATTTCAAAACTTCCTCAAATGATGGTTGAAGCCAAAATAGATAATCTGTAAATTTTATATCTAAACTACAATAAACTTCAACTTTTGTGCCGTTGATGTGTGAGACACGTGACTCTTGCGTGGCACCCTGCAACGGCCTCATCATTGCATGTGCGCATGACATGTGGGCCTGACTTGTTGGAAAGTGTAGTTTTTTTTTTGAAAAAAAAATCTCTTAATGGTGCAGCAACCCGAAATCGCTTAAAGTTGTAGCAAACAGATAGTTTTATCAGTAAAGTTGCAATTTTGCAAGATTTACTCTATTTTAAAAGGTAAAAAGGCAAAGTAGTATCTACAATATCTGAATTATACATGACCAAAAAGATCACGATATGATCCTGCATGCATGCGCAGCTTGCCAGGCAAGGCAGGCGCAATACATGTTTAACATGTAACTTATGAAAGTTTTATAGATCATGAAGCTCCTATCGTACAGACTATAGAACAATGCTAATCAACTCTTAGGTTGCCGCTTAATTGCTTTAAACCAATGAAGTTTTCTTTCTTAGGAGATTTTAGGAACAGTTAATTATCGGTGCGATTCTTTTCGGTTTTGCAGGTATGTATCAATAGTACGGCACAAACGTTTCTGGAAGTCAGATAGCATCTACAAGATCACATTGACGAACAACAGTTTCTCGCAGCTTCTTAATTCTTATACCTTTTAGAGAGGGGTGTCTGTCGCCCACAGCTTCTGTTCATGATGCTTTCAGCCTTCGATTACAACATATCATTTCTTTTGGACACTTCAATAAATTCACCTATCCAAACAAAATTCGTCATTGTGTTCAATCCATCTACGTTGTGTGGCCATTGTGTCCTTATTGGAGGAGTTAATTTATTGTTTCAAATAATTGGGAACAGACTATAGTCTATATACGTAACATTGTGCATGTGTCTCGGCCAAAAATTTCAATTTTTTTATTTAATTTTTTAAAAATATCAAATTCGAATAAAATTCAAGCAAATTCAATTTCTTTAGGACAAAATCCATCCAAGCCGAAATTTTCGAGGCTGGTTTGTAGTTCTATCGGGGGTGACCGGTAGAACCGGTATGGCTAATTTTCGGCCAAAAAAAATCCCTAGTCACCAGTAACCTTCTTGTTTATATGTGTGTGCTTTTGCCAGGATTCTTTTATGTTTATGGATAATCATTCAGTTACTAATGCTTTCTTCGACAATATATTGTTCATACCGTCATTTCCGGCCTACATTTGCAGGAATGCACCTCTAAATGTGGCCTGTGAAAATGTACAGGAAAGAGAAGGGTAATTTAAGTTGTTTATATTGTCAGGAATCTGTGGAGGTATCACATGCCAATCTGTTCAGTAGGCTTTGCTTACGATCACTTACGACCACACATGCTGTATCAACGCTTTCTCGTTCTCTGATGCACCAGCCAGCGTTAGTTCCTACCATCGAATATTATTTTGTATTTTCGAGGAATACTCGGAAATTTGACAAGGCACGAACAGAGGAAGAGACAATTCCTTCCTGGCTCTCCGATCTTACAAAGCAGAGGCTCAAGAACCAGTCCGGAGGAAAAGCAAATACCCTGACGAAGAGATGCGTCATGTGTGAAGATTTTTTTTAAATAATCTTTTTTATTCTAAAATACAGTAATATACATCTATTTTTTATTTTACAGAAATAATCATCCATTGCTCTACTGTTGGGCGACTTGGGCGATAAGTTTACAAGTCGCCCATCGGTTGAGCGGCTTGAACTAGTCGCTCAACGGTTGAGTGACACATCGATAAGTCGCGCACTGGTTGGGAGGTTTAAAATAATAATTTTATTATTTTATTAATCCGATGGAAATAGTTGTGGGAGAATAAATGGAAATTTTTGTAGCTAATACATTTAGCAAATCTTGGGAATAAATGGTGGTGACAAGGTTGGTTGGTCCGTTTGTGATTTTCGTAGATTCTCAAGGGTACGAAATTCGTTAGACTCGCAATAACATTTTGTAATCGTCGTATGTTGTTGTACTGTGGTAAATTTCTGAAGAATTTTGCGAGGACAATTGAGATAGCAATGATTCGTAAGTAGGAAGGTAAGTGATATTGCGACGCGCTAGGGAATTCATACACGGTGGAGAACTTTGGAGAAATGACGCAACGATAACAATACGACAGTTGATCCGACAAGAGGGTTACATGACACACAGACTAATTAATTAAGGATGATACACACATACATTTAAGGAATTAGAAATACATGAGACATATGGATGAAGAGGGTCGAACTACAGCGTAGAACGTGGTCATTTGCCCTTGCGGCCCAGCTCGGCGTTGTACTCCTCGCCTTGCACCTTAGCTTTCGCCGCGATGGCTCTCTTCCGCGCCGTCTCGGCCTCCCGTCGCCTGACATACTCACACTCCTGCTCCTTGTGTAGCCTCTCCCGCATCTTCTTCTCCTTCATCTCAGCCTGCAGCTCTTTGAGATGCCTTTCACGGCCTTCACAGTCCTCCCTGGTCCTCCTCTTCCATGACAACAACATCCACATATCGTAGGGGTAGATCTTGCCGTCAAATCACTGGCTGAAGTCGCATAGGGGCGACAGAGACTGCGGTGGGAAGAGAGACATGGTTACGACGTAATGGGAAGCCAAATAGTGGTGTGCACTGAAATGCTATTTCATTACCAGTTGTCTGTGGCTTGACGTGTCAAACCTATGGTCGGGGTAGTTCACATAGAAGTTTGTGCAGAACCAATAGCATTGCCCAATGGTCAACTCATCGGTTGATTTGACGCAATTGCAGGCGTCCCGACACTAGCAAAAAGGTGGCGCTACCCCCGTCGGGGGCCCTTTCGGAGGGCATTCAGCAGGCATAGGAAGGGGCACGGCTCGACCAGGAATCGTTGGGCGTATTATGAGGCAGTCTCCTTAGATCAACGAGATCTAGAGGTGGCTGTTGAGGAGGTGGGTGGTGGGTGTAAGGCTGCTGACTAAACGCCTTGTGGCGAACGTCGGTATGCTGGGGAGCCTCACAGTCCTTCAAAAGCTCATGGATTTGCTTCCATTCCTTCTCCTTGTTCATGTTATCTAGATGGTGTTGTTAGTGTGGAGTTCCTGACCGAGCAACACTGTATTTATAGTAGGAGCGGACGCAGCTGTAGCGAGACCACGTCCTACTTTGCAAAGCGAGGTCATGTCCTACTTTGCAGAGATATGTAACGACGATAGATTGACACTGCAAACTAAAGTTAAAGTTTGCAATTACGATACAATTAGTTTCACACTGCGTGCAACAAGTAAAGTACTAACTGAAGTACAAGTTACAACATGCTAGCATTTCTAATCTTAGTATCACTACACACACAACAATAAGTGGTGCTGCACTTCATGTCGGTGTTCCTACTTGTCGGTAGGCGCCTTGCAACTTCTCGCAGATGTGACCTTCACGGTCGCAATTGCCGCGTCTACCCGCTACTCCAGCTTCCCCTTCGTCCATATCGTTCCTAATACGACGACTCTACCGACGGCCCTTCTCACCCTTCAATAGGTCAAGATCCAGAATCTAAATCCTCTGTTCCATATCCAACGTGGCGAAGTCATCCACAACCCTAAAGCCTCTTAGCTCGTCGCACCACGCCTGCAACACCCTCTCCTTCATGAAGTACTACGACATGAAGTTCGATGGGTCCATGTTGATAGTCCCGCATGCAGCAAGGACATGAGAGCATGGCTTGTGAAGGAGCTTTAGCTTGTCGTATATGCAGCTAAGTTCATTCATATGATCTCCAAGGCACACCTCGTGGGTAAAAAGAGAGCGAGCCGTTCCAAATCCAGCTCTGTCCTGAAGGAGCAAGGCGAAATAATGCTCTGTATTGCCCATCACAAAGACCGTGTGTGACTGACCCTTCTCGGTCTTGGCTTGCATGTACGTTGTAATCTTCGAGCAGTACGGTGTATGTGGGTTGGCTGCATGAAGTGCCGCATTTGCATGCCTTTCTCTGAAATATCCGATTATACCGTGCAGAACGCCTTCCATGATGGCAACGAGGGGCCGAGGACTGAGGCCCATAAGAACCCAGTCGTACACCTCCGTAAGGTTAGTGGTCATTATGTTGTACCTTGTACCGTCCATGTCGTTAGTAAGGACCACTTCTCCAATGACTTGGCCTCAATCCAATGGGAGAAGCACTTGATGTTTCTCGAGGTCCTCTGCGTCACACAGGGAGGGTCTAACTCCGGCAGTGGTGTGAGGCGTTCGGGTTGTGCGGCCCCAGGAATGGGCAGACGCTTGTTCCTCGCGACGATGTACTTCCTGGTGTGCTCCTCCAACATCTCCCGCAACACATCAAATTTACGCTGCTGGTTCTGCATAGCCAGCCTCTTGAATAACTTCATCAATGGTTGCTGTGGGAACTGCTTGAATAAGTTGGCCCCCAGATTTTGAATGCACAATCTGTTCCTCATGTCTGGCCAAGGGAACGGCTCCTCGGGGCCTTGCTAAATTTTTCTTATGGCCTTCATTATCCCGAGGTGATGATCATGGATTATGCAGACACCGGGACATGGCCCAATTACTCTCTCCTTTAGATGTCAAAGGAACCATAACCAGCTGTCAAAATTATCACTTTTGATGAATGAGATGGCCAAGGGCAGAATCTTATTGTTGCCATCAACGCCAATTGTTGTCAGGATCTGACCCTTGTATTTCCCAGTTAGAAACGTCCCGTCGACTGAGATCACGAGGAATATGTGCCTGAAAGCATCGATGTAGGCGCCAAAGGCTAAGAAGGCTCTCTGCAATACCATGAAACCCAATAGTCTTCTTGATGGCTTGTACTTCACATCAATGTATGTGCCTGTGTTCCTATCCTGCAGCACCTGGAGCATACGAGGAAGGTTGTTGTAAGCCACCTCGAAAGAACCGAACCTCCTTTGCAAAGCCCTCTACTTCACACACCATGCCTTCGCGTAGCTAATCTTGTACTTGAATTTCTGCTCGATAGCCACCATGATGTGATTGGCCTCCAGGTCCTTCTTCTTTACTATCTCTCTATACATGAGATTGACTATGAAGGTGGACGTTAGGTTGCGATGCTTCGGTAAAATACTATTGAGCACGCAGGAGTGCACCTCCACCTTGAAGACAATCCAGTGAGTCTCATACTTGGGTCTACGTGTGTGCACATACCAAGGACAGCCAGTCTACTCACAGACCACGGTGTACTACTCCTGACTAGATTTGAGAACCCGAAACATTCGCTGCATGGACAGGGCCCACAACTTAATGGCATCCTGTAGTGATCCCTTGTCAGCAAACATTGCATGTAGCCGAACCTTAGTACCATGGTATTCCCACGATGATTCGTGCTCATTGTGCACAGAAAGACCCTCAACATCCACCCCATTGCATTCCTGCGGGATAGGACCTTCGTCCTCATCAGAAGGGTCATCGTCATCCTCTTCTAAAGCTCCCTCCTCGGTCCAGGCCGTCAATTCATCGATCTCCATCTGACACACTATGCTATCAACATGCTCCCCTGCATCCACCTGTCTAGTGGGCTCAGCGTGCGGTGTGCAATATTCAACTTCTACCTCCGCAGCATCAGCCACCGTGTCCTCTTCATGAACCACGTGCTGCGCACCCGAGCTGCTCCCACCAATCGAACGATAGCCGTCGGCAGTGCCTCGTGTGACTCCCTCCGGACATGCTTGCACGAGTAGCACGCACTCGTATCCACGATGCCGATAGCCTTCCACAAAGCCCTTTCGTGCAACCGTGCGCATCTGTCTGGTCAACTCCCACCGAATGTGTATGGCAGACTGACTCCAAAGACCATGTAGGATGACATTGCATACCTCGGGGTCCAAGCAGAAGCAGCAGGTGAGACAGCGTAGGATATCTCTGATTCAAGCATTCTCCGCGTCCGGGTGTGCCATACTGACTTGCAGGAAACCACTCAGGTCAACACTGTATTGACCTTCACGAATCGTACCAACACCGTAATGCACTTTTACTCTTGTGGGCTCCGACATGACTGATTTCTCACTACAAATATTTTAAACAATGCAACTAGCTTTTTGTCAACATACATTCACAAAATACGTGCTAAACTAATAAGTAGCGACACGTTGCCTACACTCGGATGAGAACAAGAACGGATGAGACTATTACCTTCACGCGAACAATTTCTCTTCTTATCAACGAGCTTCCTTCTTTCTCTCTTAGCTCCCAAAGTCCTACTCCTCTCCTCTCCTCTCCCTCTCTCGAGCTCCTCTGCTTTTCCCACCCTCCGGTCCCTCCGGTCGTTCTCTCTTCTCCTCTCCTTCTCCCCTCTCCCAATGAAGGACCGAAATGGCAACAGAGGGGGGGGGTGAATGGTGCCTTAAAATTAAGAACTCCCCTTTACTGTATTCAAATAAGATCAACAAACCCTCTCAAGAAGAGTAAAACAAAATCAGAGAACTAACCATACATTCCGGTCGTTACATCGGATATCGGACGTTAGATTTTACCGTGGTACTTCCGCACTCCGTAGTTCCGGAATCGAGCGGAAGTTCCGCTGCGATAATTCGCTATGGACAATCGGAAGTTCCGATTGTCCTGACCGAAGAACAGTGCGCTCGGGTTTCTATTCAAAAATCCAAAATCCTAAATCTTGAATGCTCTTCTCAGGTCAAGTTTCATAGGACATCATCCTAAACAACATCTTGACCTCATGGAGAAGAATCGCAAACAAAGATTTAAAGATCAAGCCAAAAACGGATTTCTTGAAGAAGGGGCAAGAAAGACCAAAACTCACAATAAGAGAGATTCTCAGATTCTTAGCTCATGAAACTTTGAGGATGCATTAGTAATAGCAAAACGACTCTAGATATCAAGTTTCATCTTTGTTTCATAAGACGAATCAAAAGATACATCAAAACCCTAAGCATTCAATATGAGCGAGAAGAGAATAGAAAGGCATAAGCAAGTAATCAAAACCTCGAGATTCATTAATAGAAATCAAAAGATTACAAAGGAAATACAGAGGAATGATTACAAGATTTTCAGTTCATTCTCTCTCAACTCAACAAACTCTCAAAAAGGCAACACACACCCTTTTCTAGAGCTAACCCTAATTTTCTCTCCAAAAAGATCTAACCCTAACTCCAGGGTTCTCCCCTATTTATAGCCTTTGCTAATGGGCCTCCAACCCATTAAGCCCGCTACACCCGAACGGAACCGCCTCCACTTTTGCCGCTTTGCGAAAAGACCCTTTCGCCCCTTGCGCACCTTCCGAAGCCTCCGTACACCTTGTTGTGCACGACTCGCAACCGCTTCAAGATTCACGCCGTCTTCGACACATCCCGACCGTTCTGACCTCAACGCCTCCTGCGCCTAGTCCGGTCCACGTGTCTCGCCACGACTCCATCTTGATGCCCTGCAGTCAACACAGACAAAAACATATCACATAGTATTGCACAATAACATAGCATCAACATTTGTATAAGACTCAAACTCATACAAAGTTAAAATAACAAAATAATCTTCTCTGCACAGTTCTGGACACAATCGGAAGTTCCGCACTTAACACAGCGGAAGTTCCGATTTCCGGAACATCCGCACTTGTCAGGAATATCGGAAGTTCCGTGCTTACCACTGCGGAACTTCCGATCTTCGGAACATCCGCACGCCCAAAAATTCTATTCCGATTTTCGTCTCAGAGGAATCTCAATACCAGTATTATCGGACACTCCGCTGCTCCATGTGCGGAAGTTCCGATGTCCTTCAGCCGAGAGCAAAACCCAGATAAATCGGAAGATCCTATTTCCAACACCGGTAGTTCCGATTAATCGGAACTTCCGCTCCATACAAATGTGAGTTCGATTTCCGACACAACCCAGAAATAGTCCAAACCAAAAATCTCAACTCTCAATCTAATCAACACACTTGTCAAATACTCATCACTCAGAGTGGAGGACCTCTCACATGGTCTCTCAATCTCCCCCTTGATGAGTATATTGACAATTACCGAAAAAGCATAAGATGAGTTTGAGATTCCAGTCAACCAAGGTCTAAACAAGTGCAATTAAGCTCAAGACCCAAGTTGACAAAAGAGAAAGACTTGAGATGAGATGAAAGAGCAATTTTCGCACAAAACTCAAGGCTTTTCTTGAAACTTTTCTCACAATCAATCTCCCCCTTTGGCAATAAAATCATCAATATGTAGAAAAGGGAAGAAAAGACTACATGATGTTCATTTTAAGCATTAGGAGCCATGTAGATTATCCAAAATGACTATTAGAGTATTACACCAAGCCATAACACAGAAGAATGCTATCAAGATCATGACAATCGATGTATAGAAGAGCTAAGACAGAAAGTCCATAATCTGATTAAAGATCCAATTCTTTAGCAGGTCAAATAAGTCAAGATGGAAGTCTAGCTAAAGATATCCAAAGATGATGCAAGCCATGTCAAATAATCTAAGTTGAACCAAGAAGACTCATAATGAACAGTGTAGAGTGCTACCAGTTGAAGAGGGACTCATTTTATCCAGAACTTGGTCTCTTTGAAGATAAGCAATTTTAGCACATTTTTCTTTTTCAGAAGACTTTTTACGGTTTTATCTCAGTAAAGCAAGCTCTGGACTAGGTGCCATCCACAACTGCCTCCTAAGCTTCAACCAATTTTTCAAATCTTAGCCATGTGCTAGATCCCAAGCCTTATGCGACCACTCCAAGCAACAGACTTAGGAGGTGATCTTAGGTCATCAAGGCTCCCCACGAGTTCATGCCTAGTGCAATGGCAAGCCGTCTCATGAGAAAGATTTGGTGAGATCGGTTTTTCGCACAAAGAGATCATTTTGCTTTTGAAGTTTTTAGACCAGTGATTAGAGATAAGTCAAGTTTCTTAACAAACTGACATAGCTTACTCAAAAGTTCAAAAGAGATTCAGGACTCAACTCAGCCTACTTGACATGGCGAAAATCATAAAAGGATAGTTTAAACCAGACTAGTCTCAAGAGCTATCATGACAAGATTTTAATTCAAGTTTAGCATTTTAAATACCTTAGCATGGCAAAGACTAAACTACACATAAAAGTCATGATAGATTTAGCGGTTTAGCATAAATCATGGCAAGATGTAAAATAGTGGCCGATCATAAGGGATAATAAACAAGGCTCCATTTGATTATCATGCAATGCTTGATGAAATACACAAAAATCAGATTCCCTTGAATGAGATGCATCTTTTAATTCAAAGTTGAGTTATGACACAATTAAGAATATGGAATAACCAAGAATAACTCCCCACAACCAAAGGAACAAAAGCGAGAATCGATAAGTAAAGCAGAAAAGCGGTCCTTTAGAGCATAGAAAGATATAGAAAACTATCGCTCAGACAGATTCTTATCTACCCCATATGATTCTAGGACTATTAGGTGATCTACACAAACACTAAGGAGCAAACAACATCCTGTCTACCCAAGGGTGGCCCGACCCTGCTAGAACCTATAAGAAGTGAGTAAGCTCTACTTAGAGAGGAAGAGACAGCTAATAAGCGACATCCTAGAAGCACAAGACAAGAAGTAGCGATCAAAGCAATGTGGCAAGTGAACCACTCTAACCTATCTTTGGAAGGACTTGACCCAAAAATGAAACGAGAAAGGAGTAATAGTATATTATAATATAATATAATATAATATAATAGTAGCCCAAAACTCCCCTCACGATGGTCCGTAAGGACAAACCACTAAGCTCTCCCATGAGTGAAAACCGAGAGTATCCGGAGGCTTAGTGAAGATATCGCCAACGGTGCTCACTCTCCTGGCCCGGAGCACAATGTCACCCTTCTCTACATGGTCTCGAAGAAAGTGATATCGATATCAATATGCTTGGTCCGAGAATGTTGCCTTTGGGTTCTTGGCAATGCAAATCGCAGACGTGTTATCACGAGAAGAGTGGAGCGATCGATAGATAGCCCGAAATCCTGCGAGGTCGAGACCATCAAAGCACTTGACTACGACAGCGGGTGCGACAGCGTGCTCGGCCTCTGCGGTGGATTGCGCAACACCGGATTGCTTCCTCGGCGACCGGAGGCGAGAGAAGTGCCAATGAATTGGCAAGTGCGGAAGTGCTCTTCCTATCTATCCTCTGACCCGACAAAGTCGCATCGGAGAAGGCTCTAAGAGATAGACAAGAAGAGGAAGAGTACGGATGCCATAGTCAATGGTAGCTCGAAGGTGCGAAGATGCGCTTCACCGCTTTGACGGTGAGATCTGCGAGGAGAAGCTCGAAACCGAGCACAAAGACACAGAAAAGTGTATGTCGGTCTCGAGGTGAGGTACAAGAGAGAGCCAATCATGCTCTGAATTCCTTTTGGACAACGGGTTCGCCGTCTTCATCCGGATCGAGCATTTGTAGATGCCATTGGAGTTGATCTTGGCTTTCCATCATTCATGTCGAAGCGCTTGGAGGTCTCGAGTGTATTTGCCTTGATGAAGAAAGGTACCCTCCGAGTCTGTTTGATTTGGAAGCCAAGGAAGAAACTCAACTCGCCCATCATGCTCATTTCAAACTCAGAGCTCATGACATCGAAAAGCGGGAAGCGAGCATGCGAGGCCGCTAAAGATAATGTCATCCACATAAATGCGACGACGGAAGATCGGTGCCTAGGCGGCGGATGAACAAGGTCTTGTCAATTTTACCCATCTCAAAACCATGGCTCGTGAGATAGGACTTAAGCCTTTCATACCAAGCTCAGGGAGCTGCTTGAGTCCATACAAAGCTTTGGAAAGCTTTGTAGACATGGTTAGGGTATTTGGGGTTCTCGAAACCGGAGGTCATCTCACATAGACTTCTTCCTCAATAAGGCCATTGAGGAAGGCACTCTTGACATCCATCTGGTAAAGCTTGAAACCCTTAGAAGTGCAAAGGCAAGCGAGTTC
This sequence comes from Hsuehochloa calcarea, assembly GCA_036346395.1. Taxonomy (NCBI): domain Eukaryota; kingdom Viridiplantae; phylum Streptophyta; class Magnoliopsida; order Poales; family Poaceae; genus Hsuehochloa; species Hsuehochloa calcarea. Next base: position 181,080 of record JAYEVG010000061.1, on the reverse strand, counting down.
TAATGGCTTCAAGTCTAGATCTGAGGGCAAAGGTCTCTTGAAATCTAGACCCTCAACTTGAGAGTACCCACGAGCTACCGGCCTAGCCTTGTTTGAATGACTAACCCATCTTCACTTTGCTTGTTTTGAACACCCATTTGGTCCCAATGATATTGTGACCAGAGGGGCTCAACAAGGACGGACCTTGTTCCTTTCAAAGTTTTCCAATTCCTCGTGCATGGCGTTAGTCCATGACTCATCGAAAAGAGCATGACAAGCGTCTTTGGGCTCAAGCGAGGCAACAAAGGCGAGAATGGAGCAGAATAGAGACATGCGGTTTTGAGCAGTGACTCGCTCGAAGAGTCTCAATGATCTGCTCTGAAGGATGGTCCTTTTGAATGTGTCTTGGAGGTCGGGGTGAGATGAAGAAGTGGCCTCTACCTCATTAGCGAGATGAGATAGGAGCAGAGCCACTAGCTTGAAGAAGCGAGAAGGTAAGGTGATCTCCTCGAGTGCGGTGGAAGAAGGCACCTCAAGAGGAAGAAGAAGGCTGGATCGGGTAAACAACCCTCATCTCCATCCTCCTCATCGTCCACAAAGATGGACTCGGGCGCTCTAAGGAACACGAGATGTCGGGCCTAGTCCCGGTGGCCTCATCGAAGGTCACCTCCTGAGTCTCTAACAATTTACTAGACTCATGATTCCGGACTCTATAGGCACGAGAAGAAGTCGAGTAACCCGGAAAGATCCCATCACAAGATCGTGACTCGAACTTATCTAGGTTCCCGGACTTGAGAATAAAACACTTGCAACCAAACACACGAAAATGCGAGGCTGGGTTTTCGCCCATATCTCAACTCATAAGAGGTGCGATGCAAGAGTGCCCAAGAAAAACTCTGTTAGAAACATGACAAGCGTAGCAATTGCCTCATTAAAACTTCCTAGGTGTAGAGTACTCATCAAGCATCGTCTGGCCATCTCGACCAAAGTGCAGTTCTTCCTCTCCATAACGCCATTTTGTTGGGGGCGTATGGAGCGAGGCGGTGCTCTACACTGTCTCACCACAAAACTCTCAAAGTAGGAATTCTTGAACTCGGTGCCATTATCGGTCACGAATTGCTCGTAAAGCACAGGAGCTCAAATGAAAGCCTACCAAAAGACCACGAAAAAGAGTAAGCGTCTCATCCTTGAGGCTAAGAAAAACACCCAAGAATACCTCGAGAAGTCATCGACTCGACAAGTACATACCACTTCCTCCCATCGTTGCATTCTAGCCGGTCCCTCGTGTCCATATGGGCGATTGACACAGTGCATCTGTCATAGTCATTTATGAATGGAGGATGTGAAGCGGCAACCATTTTGCCGTGCGGCAAGGAGCACAAACAAGATCCTTGACCATTTTGAGTTTGGCAAACCACGAATGAGATCGTGGCGCTAACTCGGTCGGATGATCAAATCCTATATGACCAAGTCTCCTATGCGAGAAAGTCAAATCACGAGATTGAAGCAATTAAACATCGGAGAGGATCACGGAAGATCGGAAAAATCAAGACGAAAGATCCTCCCATATCGAAAATCCATAAACTAGACTACAGAAGAATCAAGAATTTTGCAATTGTTTTCTTAAAGCTCACCTCGAAACCGTCATCGGTGGTGAGAGATCGAAAGTAGATTATCTTGTAGCTTACTTACTAAGGCAACATCTTTTAAAATAAAAGAATCATTAATGCTCACAGTACCTTTAGCGATGGCGCCCAAATGAAGCATCTCAGAAGGTGATCGTCTCATCACACGAGCGCGGGCTAGGGAAGAAAACCAACGAGACTCACGGTCATATGGCGTGAACAACCGGAGTCTACAATCCGGACCTTTCCCTTCCCAACGGGCGACCACGAGTCAAGCAGTAAAGTCTCGATCTTGGGGTGAATCAACGGTGATTTTGGCACCCAATCTTGAGTAACACGGCGAACAGATGAAGTAGTCAAGCAAGGCGACCTCTATCTACCCTCGCTCTCTGTCACTCAACAAGTCAAAAGATCTCGACTGTTCTTGAATCCGATTGCTATGGAAGAAGCGAGTCGAGCCGATAACATCTTGATCTCGCCATGGTAGCTATCTCGAAAGGAAGCGAGATCTACCCTCGGGGCGGCGAGAGATTACGACCAAAGGGAGCATGAGGACGAAACTTCGAAAACTTCGGAAAAACCAAGTCCTCGATCTTGCCCAAAATCATCGATGGAACAAACCTAGACCTCGTGTTGGTCTTAGGTGCACTCAAGATCAGGGTGACCACAGATGTGCCTAAGAAACTCAACATGGTCTCTCTGCGATCTTGGCGCGCTGAAGCAATGATCAACTAAATGTCCATCTTTACGGCGAAGGTGCAATGATACTTCGCCTTACGAGGGGCGAAGCTGCGGTGGAATCACCTTCTTGTCGAAATCCTTTGAACAAAACCCGCGACTTAAAATTGACTTTCTTAGTCACGGGCTTAGTTTTGATCACACACGGTGCTATGGTTTTGAGCACGACGGTGGATGCTTCCTCATATCCTCCTGGATATCATATCCTAGACCACGATTAAATCGCAAATTTTAGATTTGTCTAGAATGAGATTGAGCTTCTTCTTGCCTCCTACAAACCTCTCGAGAGTGTTCATAAGATCTTGACACTCCGAAAGAGAGAGGTGCAAGAAAAGCGAGGGGAAGAAGGGACAGAGAAGGTAAGGGAGCGAAGAAGAACCAACAACGAGAGGAAAGATTGGCTTGTGCACGGTAGACTTTGAGAACGATCCTCGCTATGATTGGTTCACATTGCTAGGCGTCTCTACCAAACCCTTAGACTTCTTCCCAACACACAATACAAGCGGATGATTGTGTCTCTAGAAGGTCCTTAGTTAGCTTCACACATTTTTCATCCAAAGCAATCAAATCATATTTTAGTTTATTACATTGCTTGCATGGTGAGCTAACAAGGTCCTTAGAAGCATCTTGAGCCAATTTATTCTTGTGATCAATCATTTCTTGAAGCTGCTTGAATCTGATTCTAGTTCGTGATTAACTTAGGACAGTTTAAACAAGAAACAATAGGCTCTAGTAGCGCGACTTGGAATTGACAATTTTGTGATCTGCCTGTTTTAGGTTCATCTTGAGATTATTACAATTTTCACAAGTTTGAGTGAGATCAAGCAACATGGTATAAAGACCTCTAAGCGAATTGTCCTTAACCTCACATGAGGTGCAAGCGATAGCCTCAATAGTAGTGGATGAAGGAGGTGCTACCCTACTCATCTCTAATTCAACAAGAAGGCTAATGTTCTCTACCTTAATCATGTCAAGTTCGGAGGACACACTATCATGCAAGGTCCTTAGTTTTCCATGTCATCAAGCAAAGCACGACAAGTGTCACAATCATCACGGGAGGGAGCGGATGTAAGTAAAGTAAGCTCCGTGATAGTCTAGCTACTTCCTTCTCCAACACGAACACTTAGCTCTAGACTTAGCATGAAATCTACCTAGCTTAAGAAAAGCATCATTAAGTGGTCGTAAGTGGGACTAACCTCGTCGAGTCGGATCTGACTTCATTGTCGCTCGATTCGCCCCGAGGGCCATGAAGCACATCTTAGGAGAAGTTGCCGTCGTCCTTGGGATCATGATCGTCCTTCCCATCATCGTCCTCCACCCCTCCACCTCGGCGGTGTCCAGGCTCGTCGAGGCGGTGAGGGCGCGATGGAGCGACTTCTTAGCCTTCCCAAAGTTGCGGAACTTCTTCTTGCCTTGGTCAGTCTTTGAGGGCTTCGTGTTGCGGTTCTTGTCGATGTAGTCGTTCTTGCTTGGACCGCCATAGTCACCTTTGCCCTTCCCAAGCTTGGGGCGGTTTGCTCGGATGTGGTTGGGGCCACCACACTCAAACAAATCACAGGACCTCCTCTCTTACCATCCCTCCTCCTCTTGTAAGCATGGGAAAACTTCCGAGCTAGGAGGGCTAGGCTGTTCATCCTCAAGTGCTCTAGCGATCATCGGTTATGTCACGAGAAGCGACTAGGGAGAACCCACGTGTCGACTCGAAGAAGATCGAAGTGGGATCGATGACTAAAGCCATCATTGTGACTTGACCTTGAGAGACAATGTCAATCTCGTGAGTCTTGAGGCGAGTAAAGCGCATCAAGAGTCGAGTCGAGAGGTCCGTGCTATCTTTGATGGTAGTCACTTTCATCTCCCAAACACGAAGATCAAGTCGAGAAAGCATCCATCGGCGTTATCCGAGTCGGGTATGTAAGACCGACCGCTCGGAGGTTGCTCAAGATCTTGTGAAAACGCGAAAAGCACTCGTCTAAAGATTCACCGACAAGCATTTCAAATTCTTGTACTCACGCTTGAGGCTGGTCTTGTCGAACCGTCTTAATCGAGTGGTGCCCTCATGGTATGCATCGAGCGTCACCCGGATGTCGTGGCGAAATCAAATGAAATCGATCAAACTCATACTGCTTAAACCACGAATGATTATGTTCCTTGCCTTAGCATTTGCCTCAACATCAGCCATGTTTCCAGCATTGATGTTCTCATCGGCAGGAACAGCAAATCTAACCTTCACCTTTCTCCAAATGGCATACCCCTGAGCCTAGATGTAAGTTTCCATTCGGCTCTTCCAGAAGGGGTAATCGAGACCATCAAAAACTGGAGGCTTGGTGGAATACTTGTCCGTTGCCATGGCTCAACTGACCGGTTAAGATCTATCAAGAAGAGCTAGCAGCTCGATACCAATTGAAGGACCGAAATGGCAGCAGAGGGGGTGAATGGTGCCTTAAAATTAAGAACTCCCCTTTACTGTATTCAAATAAGATCAACAAACCCTCTCAAGAAGAGTAAAACAAAATCAGAGAACTAACCATACATTCCGGTATTACGTCGGATATCGGACGTTAGATTTTACGTGACTTCGCACTCCGTGGTTCGGAATCGAGCGGAAGTTCCGCTGCGAATAGTTCGCTATGGACAATCGGAAGTTCGATTGTCCCGACCAAGAAACGATCTTTCGGGTTTCTATTCAAAATCCAAAATCCTAAATCTTGAATGCTCTTCTCGGGTCAAGTTTCACAGGACATCATCCTAAACAACATCTTGACCTCATGGAGAAGAATCGCAAACAAAGATTTAAAGATCAAGCCAAAAACATTTCTTGAAGAAGGGGCAAGAAAGACCAAAACTCACAATAAGAGAGATTCTCGATTCTTAGCTCATGAAACTTTGAGGATGCATTAGTAATAGCAAAACGACTCTAGATATCAAGTTTCATCTTTGTTTCATAAGGCGAATCAAAAGATACATCAAAACCCTAAGCATTCAATATGAGCGAGAAAGAGAATAGAGAAGGCATAAGCAAGTAATCAAAACCTCGAGATTCATTAATAGAAATCAAAAGATTACAAAGGAAATACAGAGGAATGATTACAAGATTTTGATTCATTCTCTCTCAACTCAACAAACTCTCAAAAGGCAACACACACCCTTTTCTAGAGCTAACCTAATTTTCTCTCCAAAAGATCTAACCCTAACTCCGGGGTTCTCCCTATTTATAGCCTTTGCTAATGGGCCTCCAACCCATTAAGCCCGCTACACCGAGCGGAACCGCCTCCACTTTTGCCGCTGCGAAAAGACCCTTCGCCCCTGCGCACCTTCCGAAGCCTCCGTACACCTTGTTGTGCACGACTGCAACCGCTTCAAGATTCACGCCGTCTTGACACATCCCGACCGTTCGACCTCAGCGCCTCCTGCGCCTAGTCCGGTCCACGTGTCTCGCCACGACTCCATCTTGATGCCTGCGCAACAGACAAAACATATCACATAGTATTGCACAATAACATAGCATCAACATTTGTATAAGACTCAAACTCATACAAAGTTAAAATCACAAAATAATCTTCTACGCACGATTACGGACACAATCGGAAGTTCGCGCTTAACACGTGGAAGTTCCGATTTCGAACATCCGCGACTTGTCGGGAATATCGGAAGTTCCGTGCTTACCATCTGCGGAACTTCGATCTTCTAACATCCATGCGCCAAAAATTCTATTCCGATTTTCGTCTTAGAGGAATCTCAATACCAGTATTATCGGACACTCCGCTGCTCCATGTGCGGAAGTTCCGATGTCCTTCAGCCGAGAGCAAAACCCAGATAAATCGGAAGATGCTATTTCCAACACCGGTAGTTCCGATTAATGGAACTTCCGCTCCATACAGCGGTAGTTCGATTTCCACGACCTGACCGAAATAGTCCAAACCAAAAACCTCAACTCTCAATCTAATCAACACACTTGTCAAATACTCATCACTCAGAGTGGAGGACCTCTCACATGGTCTCTCACCCAACCTTCTCCCCCTCTTTACTTCCCCTCTCCTTCTCTCCCTCTCCTTTTCTCCCCTCCCGAGCTCCTCTCGTTCTCTCCCGAGAGAAATGGCTAAAGAGATCGTAGGGGGCGGGGTGTGCCTTTCTATACAACCGTGATAAACTATGGAGATCCTGATTTGGTCCGATCTTTCGATGAGAAGATAAATTCGGTAGAAGTCGCTCAACTCTCACAATCCTGGCTACGAACTCACAAGGCTCAAAACCACACAATCGCTGAATGGCTTGACAAGTTGTTATCAACTGTGCACGAATACCCAGATGACCTGATCACGAAGATCAATTCCTGTATACACCAAGAAGCACGCAAGAACAAGGTAAAATGTAATATGAAATTGCAAATAGGAATTTAAATTGTATTGATAAGTGGGGTTTCGAAGAACAATGTAGCTGTTGATCTCGCCGAACAAGAGGACAAAGTATAAAGTAGCAAAGCTAAACTTCAATCAACAAAACCCGCCAAACCCTAAGGGTGGCGGTCACTATGTAAAGGAGGAAGAGAGGGGTGACGGCCGGGGGTACTGTTCATGTGTGAATAGTACCATGTGAATAGTACCAAACCCGAATTATAAGTCCTATGACCCATTAGCATAGGTGGCGCAACACCAAGTTCCTTTACTCGAATATTGCTAAGTGTTGGCCTAAACAACTTAATATATAGTCTTCACGCTAGATTCTGCTAAACTTCAGTATAGAAATATCCATTTCTCGTATGATCATCTCCATGCTTGGTGTTACCATCATCTCCATTTAGCTTACCTCCTGATCCTTGATTCCTAAGTAAAATAATATCACGTGCTTTAGGCAGCATCATAGAATTCATAGAATATGGATGCACTATGAGAAACGAAGTCAATTTAGTTGGCGAGAACGTGCTCTAGTAATTGGTCCTTGCACATTAGAAGCAGTAGGGGTGGTAGAGGTAATAAATCAATAGGAGCGTGTTTATATTGTGTGTTCATTCGCTCTATATTCTCTTTAGTTGTCTCATGCATCTTCAGAATCAATTCAACACGTTGTATAGCATCAATGTTTACCTTTTTCGAAGACGGTAGAGGTAATAAATCAATAGGAGTGCGAGGAATAAATCCATAAACTACTTGAAAAGGACACATCTTTGTGGTTGAATGATATGAACGGTTGTAAGCAAACTCCACATGAGATAAGCATTCTTCCCACATCTTCAAGTTCTTCAAAACAGCCTTCAACATAGTTGACAATGTCCGGTTGACAACTTCAGTTTGTCCATCTGTTTGGGGATGACATGTAGTAGAAAACAGTAACTTTGTCCCCAATTTAGCCTATAGTGTCCTCCAAAAGTGACTAAGAAACTTCGTACCACGATCAGACACAATTGTATTGGGCACTCCATGTAGTCAGACAATTTCTCTGAAAAATAATTCAGCAATATTTGTAGCATCATTGCTCTATGGAAAGGTATGAAACGTGTCATCTTCGAAAATCTATCCGCAACAACAAAAATACTATCCCTCCCCCTCTTTGTTCTAGGTAGTTCTAAAACAAAATCCATTGAAATATCTTTCCAAGGTACGCTAGGAACAGGAAGATTAATATATAAACTATGTGGATTAAGACGTGACTTAGCTTTGTGGCATGTAGTGCAGCGAGACACATAGCGCTCAACGTCGCGCCTCAACTTAGGCCGATGGAAGTGATCGGTCAAAACACCATTCGTCTTCTTGACACCAAAATGTCTCATGAGTCCTCCTCCATGCGCCTCCTCCTGTAACAACAAAAGATGAACGAAGCTAGATGGAATGCATAGCTTGTTAGAACGAAACAAAAATCTATCATTCACAACAAATTTATTTCAGCTTTTGCCTTCTTTACAATTCCGAAAGATATATTTAAAATCATAATCATGCACATATTGCTCTTTAATTGTCTCTAAACCAAAAATTCTGAAATCTAGTTGAAAAAACATGGTATAAAAATGAGATAAAGCATCAGCAATAACATTATCCTTTCTTTTTTTTTTGTGTTTAATGACAAATGGAAACGGTTCAATGAACTCAACCCAGTTAGCATGTCTATAGTTCAGATTTGATTGACTAAGAATGTGCTTTAATGATTCATGATCAGAATGTATAACAAATTCTTTGGACCATAAGTAATATTGCCGTGTCTCTAATGTCCGAACTAAAGCGTATAATTCCTTATCATAAGTAGAATAATTCAGACTAGGCCCACTTAATTTCTCACTAAAATACGCAACAGGTTTACCTTCTTGAATAAGCACACCTCCAAGTTCAATTCCACTAGCTTCACATTCAAGCTCAAAAGTCTTACCAAAATCAGAAAGTTGGAGAAGTGGTGCATGTGTAAACTTATCTTTCAAAATCTGAAATGATTGTTCTTGTTTAGGGCCCCAGATAAAAGGAACACATTTTTTCGTAAGCTCATTCATCAGTGCGGAAATAGTGTTGAAATCTTTGATAAAGCGTCGATAAAATCCCGCAAGTCTGAGAAAACTCCGCACTTGTGTGACCGTGTTAGGAGTCGTCCAACTCTGTACAACTTCGATCTTGGCTTGATCAACCTCAATACCCTGTGGAGTAACAACATAGCCAAGAAACGATACTCGATCGGTGCAAAAGGCGTACTTCTCAAGGTTACCAAACAAACGTGCATTACGCAGAGCATTAAAAATAGCACGCAAGTGTTCAATATGCTTCTCTAATGTTTTGCTATAGATCAATATGTCATCAAAATATACCACCACAAATTGTCCTATGAAAACACGTAAAACTTCATTCATTAATCTTATGAAAGTACTGGGTGCATTAGTTAACCCAAAAGGCATCACCAACCACTCATATAATCCAAACTTAGTTTTGAATGCTGTTTTCCATTCATCGCCTAACTGCATGCGAATTTGGTGATACCCACTACGCAAATCAACTTTAGAAAACACAATAGAGCCACTTAATTCATCAAGCATATCATCTAGCCTAGGAATAGGATGACGATGTTAAATAGTAATATTATTGATAGCTCTACAGTCAGCACACATACGCTATGATCCATCTTTATTAGGTACCAAAATCACAAGGATAACACAAGGACTAAGACTTTCGTGTATGTACCCTTTGTCAAGCAAGTCTTGCACTTGACGTTGAATTTTCTTAGTCTCTTCGGGATTGGTTCTATATGGCACACAGTTGGGAAGCGAGGCTCCTGGAATTAAATCAATTTGATGCTTAATCCCCCTAATTGGAGGCAGCCCTGGGGGTATGTCACTTGGAAACACATTAGCAAACTCATACAAAATGTTAGCAATAGCAGGAGGCAAAGAAGGAGGCATATCCTGAAAGGAAAACAAGGCTTGTTTGCACACTAAAGCATAGCAATTAGATTTGCTATCTTCTATCTCACAAATATCATATTTAGTAGCAAAGAAAACAAAACCTTTCAATTTAATTTCACATTTCCTAGCACTAGGTTCTTTCTTCTTCGGGTGCACAAGTTCTTTAGCTACAATCTAATTTTTTCTTTTGCTACTCTCGTTTTCTCTATTAGCTCTCTCTAATTCATCCTTTAAAATAGTTTCATTAGACATGTGCAACAAAGTAATTTTCTTTTCATTAAACATGAGAGTATACTTATTAGTTCTATCATGATGCATTGTATCTCTATCATATTGCCAAGGCCTACCCAATAACAAAGTACATGCTTGCATAGGTACTATATCTCAATCAGCATAATCGTGATAAGAACCAATAGAAAAATGTACTCTCACAATGCGAGTTACCTTCAACTTGTCAAAATTGTTGAACCATTGAATGTAATATAGGCAGGGTGTTGTTGTGTGGTCAATGCAAGCTTCTCAATTTCTCAATCATGTCCATACTCGCCAAATTGTTGCAACTTCCTGCATCAATGATCACTCGACATGAACGCTCTTTGATGATAAGCTTTGTTTGGAACAGATTGTGGTGTTGATTCTGGTCAGCACACTCCATTTGTGCAGTAAGTACATGCTTTACTATAAGGCTTAAATACTTATATGAAATTTTAGCACCGTATTGTTCCTCGCCGCGTTCTGATTCTTAGTCATCACTTGCGAGGTTAGTTACAAGCATAGCATATTCTTTCTCAATGTCACTAGCTGAAGTGTACTCACTATTATCCTTTATCAAGAGAGCCTGCTTGTTAGGGTAATCCCGCATCATGTGTCCATAGTCTTTGCTGCGATGACATTGTGTTTCTCATGCTCTACCCGTTGAAGCAACCGAAGATGAACTTTGTGCAGGGGCTTGTACCATGCTCTTGCTCGTTTTCGGTGTGCGTGATGGTGTAGTGGAAGTAGACAGACGCCAGCTGTTAGAGGAGTTTGTAGGTGCAGGTGTTCAGTTGGAGGGAGTAAATGGTGCTCTTGATTTCCCTTGAGTTGTGCGACCTGCAAAAGAACCTACAAAATTTTCTTTGTTTCTAGATTGACGTCACTGTACCTCTCTCTCAACTTTACAAGCAAGTTGAAACAAGCGAGTGATAGAATTGTATTCTTTGTGGTCAAGTATGTCCTGAATTTCACAGTGTAAACCTTTCAAAAATCTAGCTGTCTTAGCATCTTCAGTTTCTTCTAAACTACAACGCAACAAATCAGTTTGCAATTCTTGATAATAATCCTCTTCAGAACTTCTACCTTGTCTTAAGCGTTGTAATTTATTAAGTAAATCACGAGAATAATATAAATGCACAAATCTATACCTCGTTGCTCTCTTCAAAGCATTCCATGTTCTAGATATGTTCTGGTTAGTACGACAATATTCGCTCCACCAAATAGACGCAAAATCAGAAAACTCGCTAGTAGCAGCCCAAACTTTCTTATCTTCGAGGAATTCATGACAAGCAATTTTTTGTTCTACGGTAAGCTCCCATGTGAGATAAGCATTAGAATCATATTTTCCAGTAAAAGGAGGCATAATGAATTTAATTTTACTAAATGCATCATTATAGTTATGTACCTCACATTGATTTCTTCCCATACCTTGACGATTTTGATGAAGCCGACGATGGTTGCGATCATTGTGAACATTAAATCCATCGGTTTCTGTATCAGCAGTATAGTTGTTCATGTCTTCTTCTTCCACGTCATCTGCACAAGAGTGGGCAGCAGGTGGTGTGCGGCGAGCAGGAGGCTCTTCCACTCTTGGCTCGCTCTGGGCGTGGTTTGACAAGTGGTCGATGTTCGAGGCGCAATCGTGTGTGGAGCGGCGAGGTTGTCGTTGATCTTATCCAAGGCATTGCATATGCTCTCACTGAGCGAGTGCTCAATGTGCCGCACGAGCTCTCTCGTGCGAGGTGTGAGAGACCCCTCACCCACATGCTCTAAAGAGTGGTTGTGGTTGTTTCCGTCATGTGTAGATCCGCGTGACCCTGCCATTGTTAGTAGAAAACAAAGAACAAATCACAGTATATATGTCTCTATGGACTACTTGGTTCTGGAGTTTCATGAGTCACTCTCTTATAACACCTTACCAAGTTCTTACAAGGTCTTACCAATGCAGCAAGAATGTGGTACAATTGGTGACTGGTTCGTGATACTCTCATTTGTGAATAGCCCAACGATTGCGAGAAAACGGTACCTGCTGAGTTAGTAGGAAGTGGAGCTCGGAAGGTTAGTATATAGTAAAGGAGTAACAATTGTTCAAATCAGTATGCAAATTTTAAAAGTAGTTCAAAGTAATAGTCACAAGTGTTGATCCTAGTCTAAACTAAGCCTAGTTAGTGCAACTCGCAAGAACGACTAGGAGCTTCAACGAGAAGGCTAGCACAAGAACTATCAAAGCAAGCAATGGATGAACTATGCCAATCTAAACAAGGAAAAAAAAATCAAGAAAGGAGTCAGATCTGAATTTCTTTTTTCTTCTTCTCTTTCCTTTTTTGCTCTCTGTTTTTTTACGAATCCGCACCTAACTCAAATATCTTCGAATTCCTCTTTCGGGCCTAGGGAGGTATATGGATCACAAACTTTTTGTATAAGGCGGGAGTATAAAGGTAATTAAAAGATACTCTCTCTCCAGACTCTGATTTTTTATCGTGTTGCTGAAGTTAGATGAATCTTAGGTTTCTTTCTGGCAACACGAAACAATCTCTTTTAGCTCGCGGCGGTAGGGTGGCCGGTGGTCACAGCAACAAGATGGCTGAACGGTGGTAGAGCACGTTGGTGCTGCGGTAGTGATTAGCAATGGCGGCGGGCGCTGTGGTGGTTGATTGATTGTCGCGGTAGGCGTTTTGGTGGCTGCGGCAAAGATCGGTAGGTAGCGACGGGGTAGGGGGTGATGGGTGCCGTGGCAGCGAAGGCAGCGACGCTACAGGGGGTGATGAGTGCTGCGGCGGAACTAGATGACTTGCAAGAGACTCCAAACTAGACCAATCTAGACAGAAACCAATATAATGACTCGACGTTGCAAGAAAAATTCAACGACGCGAACTAATAGAAACAAATTGCAATGGCTCAAAGGGTTTGGTATGGATGATAGATGCAATATTTTTTAGGGCAATTTTCTGGACTCTAGGTATGAAAAACTTATATACTACTAGAAAACCAGAAACTCTCACTGATCAACTGTAGCTCTGATACAACTTGATGAACCACGGAGGTCCTCATTTGACCCGATCTTTCGATGAGAAGATAAATTCAGTAGAAGTCGCTCAACTCTCACGATCCTGGCTACGAACTCGCAAGGCTCGAAACCACGCAATCGCTGAACTGCTCGACAAGTTGTTATCAACCGTGCACGAATACCCGGATGGCCTGATCACGAGGATCAATTCCTACATACATCGAAGAAGTACGCAAGAACAAGATAAAACACAATCTAAAATTACAAATAGGAATTGAAATTATATTGATAAGTGGGGTTCCGAGGAATAATGTCGTTGTTGATCTTGCCGAACAAGAGGACAAATTATAAAGTAGCAAAGCTAAACTTCAATCAACAAAACCTGCCAAACCCTAAGGGTGGCAGCCACTATGTAAAGGAGGAAGAGAGGGGTGGCGGTCGCGGGCACTGTTCATGTGTGAATAGTATCATATGAATAGTATCAAATCCGAGTTGTCCATCCCGAATTGGAAGTCCCATGGCCCATTATCATAGGTGGCGCAGCACCAAGTTCCTTTACTCAAATATTGCTAAGTGTTGGCCTAAACAACTTTATATATAGTCTTCATGCTAGATTCTGCTAAGCCTCTGTATAGAAATATACATTCCTCGTATGATCATCTCCATGCTTGGTGCTGCCATCATCTCCATTTAGCTTGCCCCCCCGATCCTTGATTCTGAAGTAAAATAATATCACGTGCTTTAGGCAGCATCATAGTATTAATAGAAAATGGATGCACTCTGAGAAACAAAGTCACCTGATAATTTAGTTGGCGAGCACGTGCTCTAGTAATTGGTCCTTGCACATTAGAAGCAGTAGGGATGGTTGTATAAGTGGAAGAGATGTCCTCATCAAACCATCTAGTTGCTCAACCGTTGAACGACTTGAAAGCAAGTTGTGGCCCAAAGGTTGAGCGACACGTCGACTAGTCGGTCAACCGTTAAACCACTACTTGTTGTCAAATTGTCCAACGATTGAGTGACTAGGTTCTAAGTCGCTCAACCGTTGAGCGACTACTAACTGAAGGGACTAGTTGCTAAACTGTTGAGTGACTACTCCACTTGTCGGGTAGCTATTGAGCGACTTGGATCTAGTCGTTCAACCATTGAGCGACTTGATCCAAGTTGTCCAACAGTGGAGCGACAGAGGATTATTTCTGTAAAATAAAAAATAGAGTTATATTACTGTATTTTGGAATAAAAAAGGATCATTAAAAAATCAAAGAAAAGTGCTTAGTTTCCGGCTAGAGCTTTGTTCCTCTTTCATGGTTTATTCAAGGTATTTACAAAGAAACTGCCACAATTGCGGTGAAAATCTAGTACAAAAATGCGAGTTAAAAGAGACTCCACTATGGTCATTACTGGTGTGGCGCTCCGTGTCATTACCCCCGGGGGTAATCACAGTTAGGCATACGAATTTCTATTCTTCTGCCCAGTAGGACACCGCTTCGACGAATAGTATGCTTTACCAAAGTCTACGCAGCAGAATAATAAGATAGAAACTGCACTCTTTATTATAGTAGTAGCCACACAAGGGTATGGTCTTTATTACAAGTGGTATTTTACAACTGCAAAATGGGACTAAGTCCCCTCGCTTGCCTGGCCCACTCCAGTGGTCGTCTACTCGTCCCATTCGTCGAATAAGAGGTCCACCTCGCCCTAGTCCTCGTGGTACGCATCCTCGCCTCTTGCGGTTTCATCGGCACCTTCATGTCCTTCGTCTCACTCGGGATAGTTCCCGACCGGACAAGGATATAACAAAAGAGAATAATAGCAAGTTTGAGTACTAGTGTACTTAGCAAGCATTAATAGCAAAAATGCACTAGATGACTCATCTCTGTTCGTTATCACATTTTCTATATCCTCTCTTTTTCTGAATATAAATAACTCGTTAAAACTTTAAGTGGCAGATTTTAATACTGAAAAGACTACTTGTCACTCGCAGAGAAGATAGACCGCTGGCGGTTCCTGTAGACTCCAATCCAGGAGACATGCATGAATTCATAATTTTATTTAGCACTGTACAGGCTTGTGCCACTTTACCCATAGCTATTCTGAATTCTAAATGAGCCAGGTCCCCTGTATTTCCTTCGATGCGGGTTCGAGTTTAGGATATAGAACATTTTCCAGGTTTCACGATTAAGTCTCCACCCATTACTTTCCATCGGAGTTACCCCAATCATTCACCGAGTTCCCGTAATATTTGTTGGGCCGGTTCTCTCTTCACCCAACACTCCACCTATGCTACTATCCTACCTGTTGTGGAGAATATAATTGCATAACAAGGTAGCATTTTCTGCCCGTCGAAACGAGAAAATGGTTGGCACTTAATTTATGACCCCTGATCGGGTGAGAGTTTTGTTGGTCCTTATATATTAACCATACATAAAGGGTCCCACCTCTTGCCTTATCATCATCATCATCTTGTTTCTCATCTCTTTTTCCTGGCCCAGGCCCCCTTTTACTAGCCATAATATTAACTCTCTTCTCATCTCTTCTCATCTTCGTCTTCTTTCATTATTCTGATTTGATTTTTATGCACATATGTATAATAATACAACAAGGTACAGTTTACATTTAATATAACTATGTTGGTGATCAAGAGATAAGCTTGCCTTCGGAGTCGTAGAAAAGATCAACGTCGAAGAATTTCAGATCAACTACTTCGGTCTGCGTTGGTTCACCGTCTGTAATTATACCGCATCGCTAATAATAAATAAATAAATACTTAGTTAATTTTGGGTGCTATTATGCGCATATTAGTCATTTGATTTTCTTTTTAGCAGATTTTAATTTTAATAACATTTTTTGGATCCCTCGTTAGGTTAGCACTCCTCAACCGCGGTTATTCTAGTCTAACGGTTCTAGGATCGATGTGGCCTACACTCACGTTTTATTGCACAAAAAATAACATGCTACACTTATCCACATGCAACCATGTCTAAACAATTTTACACATGCAAATAAACGCCTAATCTATTTTACGTGGGTGTTGCTTAATTATTTTATCTTGCTTAAATTATTTTCTAACACTCTAGATAATTAGTCTAATTTAATGCGGCGATTAATTTCGCTAAATGTTCTTGGATTAATTAATTATATATATATATATATATATATATATATATATATATATATATATGCTTTTATTTTCTATTAGCCTAGTGCACAGCTGTTTATTTGTACGCGGCTTATTTAAATTCGTTTGGTCCCAAAAATTACACATGGTCGATAATTAATTTTACTGGCGATTAATTCTACTGCAAAATCTACTATTATTAACCTCCCCATAATTTTACATTTTTAACCCCGCTATTTCCACCATTTCTTATGTTTTTTTCTTTTCACTAATCCCCTTTTTCCTCTATCATTTTCTCTCTGCTACTTTCCCCATTCACTGGGCCAATGCAAATCCCCTGGATCATTCTTGCCTTCTTTCTTCTTCCCATCCTTTCAAATCCCCTGGATCATTCTTGCCTTCTTTCTTCTTCCCATCCTTTCTTCTCTCTTTACTCCCCATTCCATTCTCTCACTCTCCTAATGCCTTGCTTCGGTTGAAGTTCTCCAGGTGCCGCCTCCGACCGACCCTCCCCCTAGCGCCGTCGCCGTTGGCGCTTGCTCGCCTGCCGCCACCGCCGCCCGCTCGCCCACTCTGTCCCACACCCGGCTGGCTCCTCGCACCCATGCGCCCTCGGTGCCGGCTCGGCCACAGCTCCTGCCGGTGCACCGCCTTGTCTCTGGTGCCGGTCCCTGCGGCTTGCTCCTCCTCTGCGCTACCCGACTTGGCGCCTCCCTACGCGCCAGCCGGCCAGCCTCCGGCCGCTTGCTCCTAGGCTCGGCTCGGTCCTCGCGCTGCGCTTACGCACGTGTCCTCGCGTGCCCTTGCCCAGCTTCGGGTTGCTAGACCCCAGGACCCGTGGGTTGTGGACTGGATCGGCTTCCACCCTCTTGGGTGTGTAGCACGGCTACAGTGAGGCCGTGCTATAGTCCTCCACCTCCTGCTGCTCCTCCTCTCCTCGGCGCCATCCTCCTGCTGCCGCCATTGGAAGGAAGAAGAAGGAGAGAAAGAGGTGAAGGAGGGAAGTCTCTCGAGGGATTCAACGAAGTTCAGCGTGATTTCGTGGGTAAATTCATATTACCCATTAGATTTTATAGAACATTCTTATGCGAATTGTCTCCAATAGCCAGATTGTAACTGCTGTTGTAGATCGATGTCCCTACTGTTCTGTTGATACGCGAATTTGAGTTATATGCAAGCGGATCCAGCATTTAGTGTCTCCTAGACTTATGTGGGGTTTTATGTGGGCTTTCCAGAAAGTATTAATTCATAATTTTTGGTTGATCGATAAATTAGTTATGAATTTTGCAAGTCTGGGTGTTTATTCAGTCTCTAGATTCGGGCAGCGAGCGTAGTTCTGTATATTAGAGTCTTGGTATTGATGAATTTGGCTGGTTGGTCTCCATGAGTTATGTAGGTAACTTTATGATGCTTACAGGAATATCAAGTTCATAATTTTTGGACATTTATAACGAAATATATGAAATTTTGAAGTTAATGTTGTAGTCTATTATTCTCTTGTGGACAGAAGAGAAAGAATGGGGTATTAGCAACCTTTGTTGCACAGTGGGAATAATCATGATAAATTTATTCAGGAAGCTAGTTTTCTATAGTTTCCAGAATATCTTAGAACATTGAATTTGGTTGTACCAAATAAAAGTTACAAAATTCCCAAGTCAGTAGCACCGAAGATGATAGAACGGTCTTCGGAGTTAAAAACAAAGTCTTAGATTGGATAATTTGATCTTTCGGCTACTTGAGAAGTTGTAGCTATGCTTGTGTAGATTCCAGGAAAGTTGGATTCATAACTTTTGAAATTTTAATTTAAAAGTTATGGATTTTCCTTTGATAACTGTTTGTTTGGACAGATTGGGATTTGGGAGTGTAACGGTTTAGTTTCGGGTTGCGATTAGGAATGATTGATTCATTTTGTTCCATTACTATGCTATGCACGTTTGAATGGTATATTTAGTATACTTTACGGTTGCCAGGTGGTGGTGAGCACCGGGGTTAAAGTCTTCCGTCTTGCGGTTGAGGCAAGTACAAATAGTATAGAATGAATTGAGATGCAGTATTCATGATAAATGACATGGTTTACTTATGAGATTATTTCTATGCTATTGTCACTGAATGCTATTTCTCTCATTTTTGAATTAGATTATGAAATTCACTTGCATCATGGCATTCATTTCTGATTCTTAGACTACTTGGTAGCCAAGCCTTGTTTCTTTTGAGGTTCCCGTCATACATTAGATGGGCATGAGGTCTCCGTCGTGTATTGGACGGGTATGGGTCCCGACACTCGTGGAGTGTGGGTATGAGATCTCTGTGCCTGAGGGCACAAGCTTGAGTATGCATCGACAGATGCACTACTCGACATTACCGGTAATTACAAAGAAGGAAGAAAGAGAATTATTGTCATATGCATTGCATACAAGTATATGAGTTTTATTTATGGTTCATTGCTTATGTTTATATAATGACTTGATATCCTCATTGACTACCTGTGAAGTTTTGTTTATTACCTCTGTTGTACTTGGCTGAGTCATGGACTTACGGTTGTTGTTGTTGTTGTTCTTTTAGGTACCCCTCGAGGTCGCGGCATGCATCGGAAGGGGTAGTCTTGATGCACAACGCACTTACACTATCCATGGCAAATAAAACTAGCTTATTTATCTACGATCTCAAGTTCATGCTATTTCCTATAGTTTCGGTTTGTGTCCATCCTTTATGGTGGATGTTTCACTTGTATTCGTGGATGATCTGTTTATGCTTTTAAATCTCAGATATTGATTCATTTAATTCTATTTGATAGATTAAATTGAGTAATTTGTTTAGATGTATGTCCTCGTAGTTCTAATGAGACTTGATGATTTAGATTTAATTGATAAATATCCGCTCTCATTGTGTACCATTAACCGTTTGGTTCGGTTATTGGTTGAGTAAGAGCAATATCCATGCCAGTTCATAATTAGTTGACTGGTGGTATTCTTTAACTTGTCTATTTGTAGACATTGCTAGTTCTTGTTGATTAGAACTATTTTGTTATTATTGAATGTGCTGCTGAAATTGTGTTAGTAAATTGATTCTGTAAGGTGGTTTAGTAACATCCTAGGCTCTATGTTGGGCTGGGGTGTTACAGTGTGGTTCTGGACATGCTTTTAGTGGAGGTCTTGCGATGGTTTACTACTGAGGTATACTACTACTCCATTCTACCCCTCTCTCTATTTTCCCTTCTTGCTCTATGATGTGGATTCTGAGGGCTATTGGTATATGGGCATTCTATGCATTTTGCTTAGTTCATGCTGTGGGTTCGGATTGGCAAAATTAATATGGGGCTTGCCGAGTGGTTTACCTTTTTGGTCGGGTTGGAATGGTGGCAGTGGTGTGGTCGCGGAGTTGATGCCGGTCGTGTGGTGTTGCTGCTCTCCTGTGCCCTTGCTGGTCGCTCCGGTCCTCATCGTCGTCTTGGCGTTTGTTCTGGTGGTTGATGCTGGTTCTTGGTTGTTGCTTGTCGTCTTAGTTCCGCCGATCTTTCCCTTCTCACTTGCTCCCCTCCTCCTTCGCTCCCTCTCTGTGGTGGTCTTGGGATGGTGACAGTGCTTGGCTTGTGTTGTTCTTGGTTGTGGAGGGTAGTGGGTGCCTGGGCTAGCCTGCTTGTTGGCAGTAGTGTTCTTGGTTGTGGCTTGCTTGCTTGCTTGTGAACTTGTGAGGCTTGTGATGGTTTGACTTGGTGTTGTTGCTCTCAGTTGGCTTTGCTTGGTCTTTGGTGTTGCTTCGGCTGAGGAAAGAGATGAAGGGCTTTGTGAATGTTGGCTTCTGATGGCATCTGCGAGGATGGCTAAGGGGGGAGGTAGTTTGTGGGGGAGGTGCTTCAGAGGGAGGTGTTATTTGGTGCTTTCATCCCCTGGCACAACTCTCTATACTATTTTGTGGCTTTTCTACTGCGATTGGTATGTCGATGTCTGAGAAAAGTGGGTGTTTAGGTCGTGGTTGTAGCCTTGGGTTGCTAGGTCGCACCACCATTTGGGTTTCTTTGGAAATGTTATTGTCTTCATTGAGTTTGGAATGGTTATTCTTATTCAGATGTAGCAGATGAATTTTCTTGGGTTAGTGGTTCATTGCAGTTGATGGGTGTTTATCGTTTTTTGATGGTTCCTTAAAGCAAACATTTGTTCTCCTGAATGATGAGTTGTTTAGCTGCTTGTAAGCATAGATCATTTATAAGATTGATCTTTTATTGGGAAGTTCTATCTTTTTTGTTGGGAAACATGACTTGTTCAATCACTGGGTACTTTGGTAAATGGAAGTTTTATTTTGCATGTTCTTAAACTTGAGGAGGCTTTGGCCCCAATGTATTCTTTTCGGGGTAATTTGAGTATGAAGTTAATACTTCTCTTTTATGATAGAAAATGTCAAGGCTCTTTTTGCTTTGTCCTAGTAGGGTTAAGTCATAGATTGTAATAAGATAAAATGATTGGGTATGGGTTTCAATTGGTCCTTATTTGTCTTCCAGAGCAATTATTGTCTTTTCAATTGGTCCTTATTTGTCTTTCGGAGTAATTATTGTTCTTTTTCATGAGAGTCCTACATTCCTTGTTGATAAAGGTGACCTGGTTATCCGCTTGGTATTTTGGATAATAGGAATTATCTTTTACAAAGTTCATTGAAGAACGTTTTGACTCTACTTATTTCTTTTGGACTAGTTGGAGTGTTGAAGTTTAGAACCTTTTCTCTGCGAAAGAAAGTGTCAAATCTCTTTTGTAATATTTCGTTGTGTTAAGTGAGAAGTTGTAAGAATGCAAGATAATTGATAAGGTATGAGATGTCAAGTTGGGTCAGTGGCGTGATGCATAATTACACTTAACTGATGTCCTTGGTAGCGTAGTTGGTTAATTTATTAATGCCTTGCAATGATTGCATGATGAATTGTGATTCGGACATTGCACTATTGTTTCATTTCAACTAGTAACGCATTCTTGTAAATAATCCTGAGATGTAATATTTTAGTGTTGCTTGCAATGGATCTTTGTAAATAACTATGAAATTATGTTGATGATCTTTCTCGCGATAATAATTTATATTGTAAATTCTGCTCATGGCAAGCTAAGAATCGCCGTGGTGGCGGTGTAGGCAGCGAGGGCGACTTCTTGAGGCGGGAAGGACGGGTGGCGAATTCGTAACGCGAGCGAAGGTGGGGACAGGCCGCGGAACATATGGGCCAAAATGGAGAGAAGGAGAAACAGTCCAAACCCAATTCGGCCCACCGAGATTTAGAATTAAGAGATTGATTTTGGATTTAAAGAAAAGCTAAAAATTCAAATGAGCTCAAATAAATATAAAACGACCTCGGAAAATTCCTTGTAACATAAGGAAGCCAAATAACATTGGTTTTGATTTAATTGAAGTTTATGTTAATCAAATTAAATAGTTTTAATATCAGAAATTCTCATTTAAGCTTTATTAAACCAAGGAAAATTAGTGAAGTTTTTTGGGGACCTAATCTACACACAAAAAAATGAAACTTCAAATTTTGGGATGTTACAATATGCACGGGAATGGACGAGGTGGCAATGGCAATGTTGGTGTCGGGGGTGAAATCTCGTGATTTTGTGGAATTTAAGGCCCAACAACTCATGTTTTGATGTGACAAGGTCACAGTGGAGGTGGTACGCTCCAGGTCTACCGTGCAGGGGCACTTGAGTTCTTGCTATGATGAGGAGCAGAGAAGAGAGAGAACGAGCGGGGTTGGTGTTGGGCGAATGGGCGGGGAAGACAATGAACATGAGCTGCTGATAGGTGGGATTGTGGTCCACCGGTCAGCGGGCTAGCGAGCTAGAGAGAGGGAGGGAGGGGAGGGGAGGCAGGCGCTGGGCCGAGGAGAGTGGGCCGTGCGGGGGAGAAAGAGAGAGGGAAGGGAGGTGTGGCATGTCACTGCGCTGCACATGCTGCTGGGTCGTGGCGTGGGAGTGGGCCTCGCGAGGGGGAGGAAGGTAGTAGGCCGGGGCAGCGGGATTCGGCCTGAGAGAGGAGAGAGGGAAGGAAATAGAATTGAATTTTGTTTGAGAATTCTTTTGAGATGAATTTGAATTGAATTCAGAGGGATTTTTGGGCTTGGTTTTTCTTGTAAATTTTTATCAATTCCGTTTTAAGGCTAGGATTTGGTTTTGACTTTTGAAATGTAACAAATTTTTTGTAATTTCACAAAATACAGCAAAAGTTCTTGAAAATTCATAAAATCCAATAAAGTTCCAGTTGACTCCAAAATTGAGCTGTTACACATGTTGGACGGAACCATGGTCTATGTAGTTTGCGACATGCTGGATGGAAGCATGGTCGCCGGAGTCGGGACATGCTAGATGGAAGCGAGGAAAATCTATCACCAAAATTTCACGCAGAACAGTGATTCTACACGGTGTTATCTAATGAGGTTCGATAAATTTTTATATCGGGATTTTTTTTGGATTTATTGATTTTTTTTATCAAAATTCAATTCAAAATTTATATAAATTTCGTCTTTACATCTAAAAACTAAAAGTTTTTAATTCAAAAATTTCGTCCGAAATTTTCGGTAACCGACGAAAAATGGTTGTATCGCTACCCTCCAAGAAAACTCTTATACCGATAGTGTTTTCCCTGGATGGAAGCATGGTCTCTGTGGTTTGTGAAGTGTTGGATGCAAGCACGGTCGCCGATGAATGAAGATGGTGTTGTTATGTTTGCGACATGCTGGTTGGAAGCATGGTCGTCGAGAACGTGATCATGTGGGTAACATAGTCGAGATAATGATTGCTTACAAAATAACATTTTTAATGTTAAATATGCTAAGTGATATGTTTGGAAAAATAACTATAGTATTGATCAAATTGGCTTTCTGCAAAAATAAACATACAACCCCTCCCTTGGAAGCCTTACATCTGTATACCTACATTTTGCATTAAGGGTTTATTGAGTACTTTTTGTGCTTATGGTTGCTCAAATATGTAGATTCAGACTATGAAGCTGAAGATGATGGAGACAGCATTAACTAGGTCATAGCCCCAGTCGGTTGTCTATGGCAATACATAGAGGCCACGCTCTTTTAAAGTATTTTTCATTGCTACTCTGTTTTTTGAACTATTTGGCATGTCGGCATGTCCTGTAAACTCTGGCCTTAAGGCCCATTTATCATGTTCTGTAGTAATATTTAATTATTGTTTATGTATGTGTTGTATGGATATGATATTCGCTGATAACTATACTGTGTGAGCTTGTTACTGATTATGAAATTAGCTTAGAATATACAGAGGATCTTGATGCAAATCCGGGTCCCCACAAAAATACAAGGAAAATAATCATCAAGAAAATAGAATAAGTTGCATTTTCGCATTTCATCTTCAAGAATTTGCATTTTCGGATGTTGCCATTCATGCAAATAACGATTCATCGAAAAAAATAACTCAACTATCTCAAGAACAAGAACATACCAATTGGATGGGGAAATTTAACTGGAGAAATTTCATCTTCACAGGAAGTTCATTGGGTAAAAGAAATTTCATCTTCACACGAATTGATCGGGCCGAGAAATTTCAAGAAGTTTTTTTGAAAAATCAGAAGAAGAATGGAATGATCCTCACCTGGTATAAAATTTTGGGGCATATCTCCACAAAGGAAATTCGGCGACCAGAGGGGAGGGAGATGCCAAAACCGTAAGGAAATTCACTGGATCCAGTGGACGGAGCGGAGGGAGTCACTGGATCCGGGAACAACGACGAGGTTCTCAGCGAACTCGACGACCAGAGTTCCCCACGCCTCTTCCCCTCACTCGGGACACGTGTCGCCCCATCCGTCTCTGATCGCCAGGCGCTCGCCTCGACCAGTCGTCAGATCTTAGGGTGCAGGTGCTCCGCTGCTGTTGCCCCGTCCGGTCTAGCCACCGCACCACCACCTCTTTCGTCATCGACCGCCGCGCCACCACTCAACGCACACTCGCCTCGGCCCGTCGCCAGATCTGCTGGAAGAGAGAATGAACGGGGGACACGGCGAGAGATTATATGGTCCATCGGCTTTGTAACAATATACACAAAAAATTGTGCACCAATGTCAAAGCGCATTTTGGGCTGTTAGATAGTGCACGGAGGTCCATGTGAATGTTGGAAAACCACACTCCAGAAAGGTGACTACATGTTTTTCTTGTCAGGTTGCACTTGATACTCACACGCATCTCAGCATACTAAATAGAAAATTTGTGGTATCACAGATGACATGAGTTTTTTCCACTATGGATACCAAAAGGAGTACAACATGCAAGAAACAGGCCCATTCTCTATATAGTGGTATACATGTAGAAATACACCCAAGTTATTGTAGTGCTATATGTGTGACTAAATATCTTAACATTCCAACAAGACACAATTAACCCAGGACCAGAAATGACGGTACTCATAAATAGACTAATAATAATGATTAACAATACAGACCAAGTCTACAGTCTTTTGGTAGTGTACATAGGTTAGCCTCCAGGAGAGGGAGGTGATGGCGTGATGTGCACAGCAGAACAGGCTGCAACAAACAAGCGCCTGGAGCGGTCAAATGCTAGATATGCTACAACTCTCTTCTTATTTACAGAGCCGGTGATGTAAGCTCATCAGCGGTCGCATGGGAACTCATTGTCATCTTCTTTCACCTTGAATGACTCCGGGTGCTGACCGGAGCAGTACAGATTCCACATCTTGTAGTACGCCCTTTCAAGATTGCGTACCTGAAAAAAATATGTATGTATGTGATCAGGATCCAATACTGTCATCCAGACAAGTAATATTGTTGGGAGGGACAATGTTTCGGCAAGAACTTACCCATCGAGATGTATCAAATAATGGACAAGTCATACGGACTTCCTTGAGCTTATTAGTCAATGCTTGAAGCTTTGCCGGATTTTGTGCTAGTGCTACTGCCCTATCTTCATACTCTTTCATACTAGTATAACCAAGAGGAAAGGAAGGTTAGTCTTCAGCCTACTCAGTTTATCAATTAGTTTTTAATCGATACTTACCTGCTAACAATCATCTCTTCCCCTAGCCCAGTGGCTAGGCAGAGGGAACCAGCTACTCTGGTTGCCATTTTCTCTAGTGGAAGGGTGATCATAGGCAAGCCTGCCCACAGTATGTCAGTGCCAGTTGTGTGCGCATTGCAGAGGGGCCTATAATCCAGAAAATTCACTCAAGGACATAGATCAAGTATTAATATTAACTATTGTGCAGTTGTGCTTATGAATTGAAAAAGAGAAAAATATGGTTATAGAACTGCATACGTGTCCAGAAAAAGGTCTGCCAATGCACTGCGCCGTATATGCTCATTCTTCATGGCAACGTCTGTGAATATGATCCGGTCTGGTCTGACTCCTCTGGCAGCAGCATCTGTATAAAGTAGTTTTTTTGTGGCATCGTAAATATCAAAACACATTTGGTTCGTTATGGTTCTCCTTTTCAGGCGGAATTAACAGAAAATTAAAAATAAAAGAGTCTGTTGAGTCTACTTACGTGCTCTTACTCTAGTTTCGCCAGCTGCTGGGAATCTTAAGAGCCATAATGCACTGTTCGGAACACGTTTGAGAATATTGCACCTTATGAATAAGTAAAGCGGGAAAGATTAGTCACATACCCGATAAGGTTAGTTTGGTTAAAAACTTAGTCTGATCCAACAGAGCGCGCCAATGTGAATCATAAGCAGAGAATATTTGCTAAACTTGCAAAAATAACAGGAACGTGTAGATAGTGAACATTTACCATGTATCAAATATTTCTGGATCCATCTTGTAAAGCTGATTAAAGCATGCAAAGATGAACTTATCTTCGGTAACCCGTAATCTGATCTTTTATGTGGGCATACAGGATTAAGACAATCACGATTTTTCTGGCATGGTTATCAGAGTTAGAAAATCCAAGAACCATATGAATGAAAAGGGGGAGAGAACATAACACGGCATGAATGCGAACCTGCTTGTAGTCGTTAACAAAATAACAATGAGGCAGATGAACGAGCTTTTCAGAATATATATGTGAATAGCAAGACGGAGAAACAAACTGCAGAATCATTTATAAGAAACCAAATTAGTTTTAAAACACCTAAAGCCAATGAAATATTAGGCCTAGAATCTCTGATGTAATCATACCTCATCTGTAACCAAGTAGTCTATGTATGCAGCACCCGTTGTGCCTGGGAATCCCATGTACGACACCTGGATAGGCGCTGGTTGCAATGCAAAAATTTCATTCCTGGCACCCTGTTTAAATCAGAAGTACAGATTTAGTTGATGAATTGCAATCCTTAAGACACCTGCTAGGAATTGAAGCAAGGTTGGATCACACACACACAAACCAAACTGATTATGTACTCCATTTCAAAATAACTACGAAAAATGTTCCCAACCTTAACAATGATTTCATAGCAAAGCCATCTAGTTCCATGTGATGCCAAGTACATCACAGGAGTTTCAAGTAATTTATGACACAATCCTCAAAAAATAAATGAAGTGAATGCATTTGCACAAAAGAACCAAGACATCCACTACAGAACAGGATTAGCATGCAGCAGACATTGAAGTAAATGAACAAGACAAAAAACAATCAAAGAATATGCAAAGGGAACAACTATATTCACAGAAAGCAGAAGCATTATGTATTACCTTTGTGTAGCCATTAAGATTTATTAATATCTGTATTTTGTCATGATTTATAATTCTAGCAATCATGTCAGAGGTCATGGCAGAGACATCCATGAAATGCTCAACCTCAGATTGAATACGCTGCCTCCATTCAGTACCATCATTTTGACTCAGTGCATAGCAAAAGACCTGTTGTGTGCAGTCATGAGTCCCACATAAAGAACCTTGCAACATAAACTATATGCTTGAAAAAAAAAGAGTGAACGGAAATGAAACCTCAGTATTCTCACGATCATGCATTCCAAATACTGAACCCATGAGATGGGAGAGGGGGTGATTCCCAAAGTCACTGCTCACGTATCTGTAATATTAACAAGGAATCCAAATTATTCTGCTGTTGCAAGAGCCCTTCAAATGCAAGACATGAAAAAGTTTCAATACATACCCCACCCTAAGTCGGCAGCGTTTACCCTCTGCTATTACAGGAACAGGGGGTGGGTGCACAAAAGGTGACAATCCAAAACGAGAAGCAAGCAAGGAGCAATGAGCAGCATATTTACGACTGCAAGGAAAAGAAAGGCAACATTAATAAAAAAGAGATGATCTTTATTACTGATGTAAAAGTACAGGTACAGGATACGCACCTTATTTCCAAGGCAAGCATTGGATCAATGGGATAAGCAATGGCATGGAAAGGTTGCACACTTGGAAGTACAGACATCTATAGGAAACAGATATGAAATTAATAAGTTCAGGGACAAGGTTTACTTTTACCTCCTTTTGAAAAACAGAATTTGATACTTTTGTAAGGCTTACCTTTATTTGCCTTCTGATAATTTCTTCAACTTCACGAAACATGTCATCTCTGTTTTCCCAGTCACAGACACACTGCAGTGAACCCCAAAAAAAATGTTATATATTAGTGGCCACCTATTCCTTTTGAAGGGTCAATTGCTTTAAGTCACTGACCATAAACCTCTACAATATAGGATTCAAGGTAACAAACTTAGATAAGATTCCAAATAAAAAAAAGAACTTTAGGTTTATCTATTTGCAAGTTTGCAGATCTTTCCAAGACTAAGACACAAAACCTTTATCACGGATTTTCAATGTGACTAAGAGTTACCTTCCAACGAGAACCAATAAACTTGCAGTGAACTTTTTAACGCACTTAACTGTTGTAACTCGTAACTGTTAAGTGGCACAACTTTGTAATAATTTGCACACCAGACCAGTGCTCTAAAATTAGGCCTGTTAAGCCAAATACTAGCAGTATACAAGGACTAGGTGCCCTCCCCATTCAGGTTATTGCAAAACAATTAAATTAGTAGTCTAGCGAGTAAACTGTCAAAGGACCGATTATGCAGATAAATGGGTCAGTTACCGGTTTCAAGGCTGTTTAATTGGTTAGTGTTAAAAAAACGTAAATATGTTGACCAAATCTGCATCTATATGACTACTCTTTTGATAAATTGATCTTTTTTTTGGCAGCAATAGCCCTTGTTTGCAAATGACAATTGCTTAATTTTCTAGCCTATATGCATGAAAAATGTATTAGATCATCATTTTCATATTGTTGAATGTGCCTATATAATTATAAAATAATAAAATTGTATACAAGGCCGCATACAAGGATAATTTCTACAGATTTCCTACAAAGAAGGGTGACTGAGTGAGTATCAGTAACAATACTCAGATAAACAAGTTCTAACCATTTATTTTATTGTATGCAGGTTTACAGCCTTAGTTTGAATTTTTATTTTTGTAAAAGCATGCATGGGGAACAGGAAAATTTGTATATATGATGATTCACCAAGACAAATTGCAGGTGATTACCTGCAAAGTATGCAGAAGGTTGCTGGTCGCTTCTGGAAAATCAGGACGCAGACAGAGAGCCTGTTTGTAGCTAACTATAGCTGTTTCTACATGTCCACTGCAGAAAAATTACACACACAGAATTAACACCATTAGCAAACAAAAAAATGATGCCAGAAATTAAAAGCAGTCCAGTTAACACTACATTGAGGTTGGCCTCTGTAGCATACCTGTCTTTATAAGCCGAGGCCAAGTTGGCATGAGCTTCTGCCATGGTTGGCCTGATTGTTGCAGCCTGAATGTAATCCTGAATTGCTTCGTTAACTCTACCAATCTCCTTGAACGTATTCCCTCTATTAACTAGTGCATCAGCTGCCATAGGATCTATACGAAGGACTTCAGTATAACATTTGATAGCATCAGCATAGTTTCCCTGGTGCATACACAACATGAAAAAAAAAAGGATAAAAGGGCAGACATGGGTGTGGATATTGTTCTTCAAGAAACCATAACCATTCAAGCAGAGGAACTCAGTTGTCCACTAAACCATGAGTAAAAAATTACACATGAATACATGATGATGGGAAGAAAACATCAAAACAGCAAGTTGGTACCTGTTGCTTGTATATCACAGCCAAATTGTTAAGCGGTGAAGATAATCCAGATGTCACAGATATAGCTGCTTTGTAAAATGAAGCAGCAGCACTTACCAAGTTCCTGCAGTGTATTTTAGTCTTGGTTAGCTTACTCGAATTGTTTTGGAGTCACAGAAAAAGCTTAACATCATTCAATATATAGGAACATCTATAAGAATCTCACCACTCCATATATATGTTTCCTAGGTTAGTAAGAGCCTGTGGATGGTTTGCTTGCAGTGCAAGGCACGACTGCATAAAGAAAAGTGGATCACAACCTGACCTACATTAAAACAAGTAAAACAAAAAAGCAAGAAAACATACTCTGTAGCAGTTAATTGCTTCTTCCACTCTTCCAGCATCTTTAAGTGCGTTACCCTACAAAGATAAAAGCTTGTCATCCAACTATTTATTTTCTACACACAATTGTTAACATAATGTAGTCCAGTGACTTACCATGTTGTTGTATGCTTCGACGAATTGTGGGTCGCAGACTATAGCTTGATTGTAACAACGAATTGCCATGTCAAGCTGGCCTTGCTCATAGTAAATAGTAGCAAGATTACCTGCATGAAAATGTCCCCCCTTCCTTTGTATTACGAGGTATACTAAGGCTCTACTTTGAACGTAAAGAAAGGACCATTCTCTTGTAAGCTTGTTTGTATCTCACCCATGATGAATATCTAAATAAATGGGACTCAAAAAGGATAATATTTAATTAGTATTTACATGTCCTTTTGCTGCCGAACTTACAATGTTTAGATTTTTCTTTAGGAAAATACTCTCAAACACAGAAAGAAGAACGAAAGGTTTGGCACAATACTAAAATGAGAATTAAGAATCTCACCGTAAGACATTGCATAGTCAGGACGTGCCTGCAATGCACGCTGATAACACATTATGGCATCTTCAGACATTCCCATAGCCTGGACAAGCAAAAAATAAGATCCACTTTTGCTCCAAGATTCCCAAGTTGTAGCTAGGTTCTCAGGTAAGATGCTTGTGTCACAACACATAAAACTTACCTTATAAACATTCCCTTGATTAAGATATGCATCAGCAAAAGATGGCTTAAGTTTAACAGCTTCCTGCAAGTTCAAAAGTAAAGATGGTGTTAGGACTATCAAACACCTATCATTTGGCATCATCTTGACAAGTAAGCTTAAAACAAAGAAGGCTATATTTTACCCTTTGAGACCATAATAAGCAAGCACTATATGAAAATATATACTCGGTCCATCAACAAATATAAGTTTTTTTTTACTTTTCACAATCTCCAATGCAAGACTTTGACCGTGGTGTTTTTACCAAAATATACTGGTAAAAAATGAAATGAAATTATAAATGATGAAAGTATTTTCCATGAAAAATTCATGGCCTTAGTTTCATGTGGTCAATCCATATACTTCTATAGGTCAAAGATTCAAAAGTTTGACCGCACTAAGTATGTTTTATGGAAAAAAAAGAGTATTAAGAGCACTATATGAGCCATTGTGTATAAAGGTTAAAAGCAAATAAAAATGCACTAAGCTTGCCATCATTTCCTCCTTGTTATCATCAGAAGTTACACTGGCATCGGCAACCTTCCAGATGAGACTGAATTCAAGTTTGAATTCAAGAAAAATCAAGTATTTGCTGTTAGGGTCTATCCCTTTATACTTCATCATTAGGAGATATATATGGTGTGGAAGATAGTGCCAGGCACACAAGACATCCTGATATCCATTAAGCGGAAGGAAAAAAAATAAAGAGAGGAAAATTTCTATACTTAAACTAAGGGTTTATAATTTGACAGATGAACCAGGATATAGGCATCTAAAGCAACAAAATAGCTAATTAGCTGGCGTGGCAGTGACAACATATTTCATAAGATTCCACCATTCTGATCACATAAAATCATCATGCCAGTACGCATGTATAGAGCAACTTTCGTATGGTATGTGCTCTAGACCAGATTACGTGTAAATAAATGGCCAAGGATTTTTACACGCACCACACACCCCACAAGAAAAAAACAATTCAGGATCTAAGTAACTTCAACAAATCTGTTAAATCAAGTTTAAATGCTGCAAACTAGTGTTGTGATTCCAATATATACAGTTGTAGCCTTTACCTTATAGTATAGTAAAGCTTTATCAAGATCTCCTGCCTCCATGAACAGGCCAGCAAGGTTTGACCATGCGATTGCAAAGTGAGGATCTATACGTAATGCTTCAATGTAGCAACTGTATGCCTGCAAGTACAATTAATATTTCAAATTATAGCAATATCAGCATGTGCCTGAGGACAAAATTCCTACTTGGAGATAAGTGCTCAATCAAACAAATAACAAGCTCAAGTGCAATAGTAATATTCAGCGAGGCCCTCATGATGGTATAAACATGATCTTAAAAGGACAATTAAAATGTAATAATCAACAAGAAGAAAATGTAGAACAACATTTGTAACAGGTCATAGGATACGGTAACAAAATGTATTCACCACAATCATCGTGACAGTATAAAACATGATCTCAAAAGGACAATTAAAATGTAATTGACAGTCAACAACAAGAAAATGTAGAACAACATACGTAGCAGATAAGAGGATACAATAACAAAAATTTATGTACAAAAAACATAGTAGAATGGAAAATACGTGGAAACAATGGAAAACAAGAAAATCAGAGTGCAAACAAAAAATATATAGAAAAAAATAAAAGAGTAGAGGAAGAGAATAGTTATAACTTATAAGTATTCAAACCTAAAACTAAAGTTGCTTACCTCTTGAATGAAACCTTGGGCCTTCATCAGATTTCCAAGATTGCTGTGTGCATCAACCTAAATTAGGACACATTGCCATCAGTTCAAAGAAAGAAAGAAGAAGAAAAAACAGACCTACCAACAACTTCAGATATACATACCAATCGAGGGTTGATTGCAAGTGCTTGTCTACAGCATTGAGCTGCCTCATTCAATCTCCCCTTCCGTGTATATGCACTAGTAAGATTTGACCAAGCATCACAGAAGTTCGGCCGCAGCTAAAAGAATTATCAACAAATGAGGGCATATTTCTCAGAACTTTAAAATTTGTCTGCAAAAATCAAAGTCTACAAAACTGGACAAGGGCAATAAGCACTTGAAGCCGATTATCAAGACAAATCCCACAGGGCAAATAAAACATGCTTGTAAAGATTACATATGTACAATAGAGCAGAGATGTATACCCAAGATTAGACCAGCAGTCCTAGTTATCACATAAGAATATGTAAAACTGCCTTAGCAAATGGAAACATTTGCAACAAAAAAAAGGAACCCCGATTCAAAATTTGTATTAGCAAAAAAATAGAATTCAAAGGAGTTGATCAAACCAAAATTGATACAGCTGATTTCAACTACATGAGTTCTAAAGGTTGTAAATTTGTAATGGAAAGGGTAGAACCATATTATCATAAAGTGACATTCTATTCTCTCTCCAGCACGTATGACATCTTAATTACCATGCCCTACAATTTCATAATCCTATAACAAGCATTGGAGGAGCCCAAAAGAATTCATACAATTCACTTTACCCAAATTCAAAGAAGGAAATTTCGGAAACTGAAATAATAATAAAAACAGATAAGTAACAAAAAGGAAATAAGAATATAAAATAACATCAGAAGCAAACCTTAATGGCAGTAAGATAGTAACGAATTGCAAGATCAACATCGCCCTTCTCCTGCATGGAAAAATAGAACACATCGCTCACACAATTTGACAGCATGGTTTTCAAGAAAAAAATCATTACTCATTTGGCAACAGATTGTTGTTACCCAATTTTTGTCACTAAAGTACTAAACTACCTTCCAAGCATTTGCCATGTTGCCGTAGCACTCTGCAAAGTGTGGATCAATAGCAAGAGCCTCCTCATTCTTTGCAATACACATATCATAATTACGAATCTGCGTAACAAAAGAAATCCCAAGCTTGTCAGAAAATTTAGGGTGAAAAAAGGCAAAAATGCATGCTTAAGATAGCATCACGTCATTAGTCACCTGATAGTAGATAGCTCCAAGAAGAAGCAGGTTATCAGTTCGGCTTGGATTCTTCTCATAAACAATGTTACCATGCTCTAATGCCTCTCTGTACTTTCCAGACCTGTAGTTCTGATGGGCAAGTACCAAGTGTCGCTCTTCATCAACAGCTAAAGTGGTAAAAACTTAATTAGATCTAAGATGTACTATTGATAAAAATAAACCTATAGAAAATAAAGTTCTTGAGCAGGTTTTATTGAATTGTTGTTTTTATCTCAAGAAGGCAATATATTTCATGTAATCATATTCCCCGCCAACAAAGTCACAAATCAACGAGTAAAATTTTTACACTTGAATAACATAAGAATATTACAAACAGATGCAAAAAAAAAAAACAGAAGTTAGTTCATCTAGCACAAGATGGCACCAGAGAATCAGAGATCGAAATCCCGGCCGGACCGGCGGTAACCGGATTTACTGGTGGGAACCGGGATTCAAAATACCGGCCGGAAACTTCAAATTCGAATTAAAATTCAAAATTCCGGCGGAAACATCTCAAATTCAAATTTATTTGGACGAATTTTGACCGAGTTTTTAGGAATTCGATTCTGGCCGCCAGTGATTCCCTCGAAAACGGTATTTTGATCCCTGGATGGCACCATGGTTATCAAGGCGGGAAAGCGAGGTGAGGCGACCCACCCCACTCACACCTTTTAAGCGCTAAGGCGCGAGGCGACGCCTTACACATCCTAAGGTGATAGTGCAGCGGCCGTAGAAGATCCCAACAACAACAAAGACAACTATGAATATCCGCGCGAGAAGATCCCACTGCTGCACTGCCCTTTGCCTGCTTGCATC
This sequence comes from Hsuehochloa calcarea, assembly GCA_036346395.1. Lineage (NCBI taxonomy): Eukaryota > Viridiplantae > Streptophyta > Magnoliopsida > Poales > Poaceae > Hsuehochloa > Hsuehochloa calcarea. The sequence continues at coordinate 147,063 of JAYEVG010000061.1, read as the reverse complement.
GTGTTCATAATCTGACAAGGCGTGAGCAGCCCCTCCTCCCTCCCACTCGGGCTCCCATGCCCTCCTCCCGTGGTGACCCAACCTCCCCCTCCTGGCTCAGGCTCCCTCCCCCCAACCCCTCCCGGCGGCAACTCGGCCTCCCTCCCTCCCGCCTCCTCGCTTCCCCCTCCCTCTCCACTACGGCTGCGCTTCCCCCTCCCTCCTACGAGGCGGCCTGGTAGGAGCCCGACTCCGGTGGCCCTGCAGTAACCGCAGGACAGCCGGGCCAGGGTGAGCGCGGGCGATCAGGCGGTGCCTCGGTCCGGGCTGGATCTGGAGCAGGAGAGGGGAGGCGGCGCTCGCAAGCTAGCTCCGGAGGTGGCGGTGACTGCTCGAGCCAGATCCGGGCGGAGAGGCCATATCTGACAACAACGTGGCGGAACGCCTGGTTTCAAGCTCGGGGGCGAAGCGGGGGCCGGGTGTCGAATCCGGGCGGAGACGGAGAAGGGGAGGCCAGTATGCACGGGAGGACAGGACGTGGCAAGACGGAGCAGGGGAGGCATGTGCAGCAAGACAAGGGCGACACCTTGACCCGCGGTGGCGCCTTACCGCTTAGGCGACACCTTAATAAGCATGGATGGCACACCATGCTGTGGCCCAAGAGGCAATTTCAAGGATTAGGCCATGATTGAAGGGAAATAAATTCGTAAGGTGAGTCCCTAAACCAGCAAGTAGTCTTTAAACTTGTGTAAATCTTCAAATGCGACCTAACTGTGAAGCTCTTTACCAATCTAAACCAGTAGAGCACAAATTTTTCACAAATATGAATCACCGAAGCCACAGTTTCTAATATTACAGAACCAAATGCTCAATTTGTTTTAACAAACAACATATGTTCATCTCATAACACACATAAAATGTTTCGGTTGAAGTAGTCATCGCATGTTCTTGAAGTGCCATGTTTAAGCATGTTCTTGAAGTGCCATATTTATGCATGTCACTACCCCCAAAACTTCTCAGGGGCCAATACCAACCAAACTATTTGGAGTTTGTAAATGCCAAACATACTTCATCTTCTAACTGCAATACACTATTTTAGCACCAATCCAAACAAGCTGCTAGCACTGCGCATATTTACCCGTAGTTAGCAAAAAAGATGACACTCCTTGGCTTCTTGCTAATGTTATACTCCACGAGAATACCATTCACAAATTTAAACTAACTTCTAACTGCCACAATTGTGTGTAGTTCTCAACAAATATGATGGTTTGTGCTAACTTAATATACAACAGCAGAAACGAATTGTTCACATCAATTTTATCCATATCGTCGCCAGACACTGGAGATTAATATGCCGTCTCCATTCACAAATCTGAATGGCCAAACAGCCTTAAAAGCTTAATAATCCACACGACGTTATCAAATTCCGATGACTGTTTCTCTCGTCTCGTTTAGGCAAGCAACAGATACAGATCAAAACTCACCACCATATTACCAACTCAACTGCTCACCATCTCTGTAACCGAAAGACATCACATCACTTCCCGTAATAGTTATGCTACTTACGCAAAACCACCTTCAAGTTTACAGGTCCTATAGATTTGACAGAAACAAAAGAGGTGTACCATTTCTAATCTAGAATAAATCACCAGAAACTAAGACATCCAACAATATTCTTCTATAACCTTTTCTGTCAACCCTATATATTATTGCACTAACTAGAAGACGAGGACAACACCATCGAATCTCCGCAAAACACCAAGATTACAAAACAGATCTTACAAGACAAGCTCAAATTCCTCAAGCCCCGAAGCCCCGATATTTCTATTTCCGACCAGCGCACCGGGCTAAACAAAGGGGGGAGGATTCAAAAACCGCTCACCTCCAAGCTGCTTGGGCTTGGGAACGGGCTGTGCCCTGGCATCGATCGACGACGGCGGCAGCAAGAATGAGGCGGGTGACGAGTCCACGGACTCCTCGAGCTCGGCGCAGCCGAACCCTAGCCAGTCCCCGCCGCCCCCGCCTCCGAGCACCACCGGCGCCGGCGGCTGCGGCGCGTGGTGGCGCGCGTCGCCGCTCTGCAGCGAGAGCATCTCCACCCGGGTAGGGAAGCCTCCCTAGAACGCGCGGCCGGCCAGATCGCCGGGAGGGTCGATCCGATCCCTCGGCACCCGAGGGGAAGAGTGGAGGGGGATTCGCTCGAGCGAGCCTTCGAGAGACGGGGTGGGGAACAGGAGAGGGAGAGGGAGAGGGAGAGGGGAGCAGTAATTGGTGTTGCCGTGTTGGGAATCGGGAATTTGGAAAGGGGGCAATCGCCAAAATGTCATATTTTTATTCTACTTTTTGTAAAAAAATTATTAAGTTCAGTGTAATAGATTATTTATCATAAATTATATTTGCTCTTCATTAATTTGCTTTTTAAAAATATTAAATTTATATTTTTAGTTTAATGACACTGACCCCATATGTGAAATGACGCTTTTGCCCCCTACTCCAACGACTCGTGTTTGTCCTTGTCGAGGCGCTACTCTTGCTGCTCGCGCTGGCCGCCTCTGCCTCCATACTCGCCATCTCATGCGAAGCCCCGACCCGCGCCATCATGCTTATGCATCGTCTTGGCTCCCTCGTCCTCTCACTCACCTCCTTCTCCATTCTCCGCAGCCGAGGCGTCGGGGATGTTGTCTTCCTTCCTGAATCTACAAAAGTTCGACGGCGCGGTCCATGTTGGCCATCTCCTCGACGATCGTCATGCGCTTGGTGATGGCACCCTGCTTCGAGAGCTGGTGGGAGCCGATGGCCATGGTGACGGACAGCACGGTGGGTATGGCGATGGGGATGTCGCCGATGAGTATCACGAGGAGGTTGTCGATGTCGTCGCGGTAGCGACAGTGCTGGACGAAGTACATGACGATAATTTCGATGACCATGCCGACGGTGATGGCGGCGATGCAGAAGTTGCCGATGGCCTTAAACGCCTTCTGGAAGTGGTCGGCCTGGTTGGTGGTGTCGACGAGGTGCACCGCCATCCCGAAGAAGATGTGCACGCTCGTGGCGATGACGACGGCCTTGATCTCGCCCTGCTTGCACATGGACCCCGAGTAGACGCTGTTGCCGGGCATCTTGGTCACCGGCAGCGACTCGCCAGCATAATTCATATTAAGTTCAGTGTGGTCGAAGCCGGAGGGGGACTGTCGAAGTCGCGGGGGTCGAAGACGAAACGGGGAGGAAGATGCCCTGGTGGCGGCGTGGAGGGGCTTGTGGTCATGGAGGCGAAGGTTGACACAGAATCAGGCGAGCATGCATCGGCGACCCGCGGCAGCAGGGGCACCGGAGGGGAAGGAGCGGGAGAGGTGCGGCGTGGAGGCAAGGAATGGGGAAAGGAGTGAGGATGCGGTGGCGTTGAGGCGACCGGGGTAGCTTGAGGAGGGGGAGGTCGCGGCGAAGGTGGAGGGGTGGAGTTAGACGGCGAGGGTGGAGATTTGGGTGGGGAGGTGGATGGAGGAGGGTATGGAGGCGAGGGTAGTAGTGGTGGACGGGGCGGTCGGCGTGCAGAGGGAGAGGGAGAAAGAGGCGAAGGGGTGGGTGGCGGAGTCGGAGGAGGCAGCCATGGATGGCTAGACCCAACCAGGTAAGGAACTGACCGGAGGGCAAAACGTCATTTCATATGTGGGTCTGGGTCATTAAACTGAAAATATGAATTTAATATTCGAAAAGGGTAAATTAACAAAGAGCCAATATAAGTTGTGACAAATAATCTATTGCACAGAACTTAATAGCAATTTGAAAGAGGCAAAACAAAAGTGTGGTATTTTGGCAATTCCCCCAATTGGGAAATTGAAGCTGCTACTAGAGAAAGAGGGGTATATGGGTCGTTTGACATCTTTTCTGAAAATCAACATGCGACTGGGTTGAACTATTGAGCTTAAAACGTTTGTCGTTTGGTAGTCTATTTTTTAGGTAGACTGGTTTGGACTTTTGAGTTAAAAAATATCTAAAATGCACATGAGGAAAATGAAAGCTTGTGTGATGCCGTTTAACAACAATTAACACCAACTACCGACAACTACCAACAATTGACAACACTTTACGACAACTACCGTCAATTAACAATAATTTGCACACAAGTAAATCGTAACGACAACTGACGGCAATTAACGACTATTTACACAAAATAAATCTTAACGACTATCGTAGCAAGAAAAGCTAAACAGTAGAAAAGGGGATCCCCGGTATCTACGAGGGGGATTAGGGGATCCTCAAAGAGGGGACTGATTGTCTGGATAAGTAAATATATATTAATTGTCCCAAAAAAGGGTCTTATTTATTACATGGGGGAGGCTGCTATTTATAGCCTTCTAACAGGGTACATGAGATTATAAATCTACCCCTAAAAAGGTCCTACATCCATAGGGGTTGCAAGGGTTTTTCCTTCCCCTATGCGTAGGCTTCGGTTTATGATGGACCTCCTTGGTCTTGATCCATCCGGTTGGTACGCTTGGTCCACCGGTGTTCTCTGCCCTTCGTCACATGTGTGGTGTCTCCGGGCCGAGGGGCCCCGGACACCCTTCGACGCCCCCGAGGTGGCCTCGAAGGACTCCTAACTTCTGGGTTCGTGGTGCCTCGGCGATCCTTCTTAGGCCTTCACATCACCTTCAAAGCTTCCCCGAAGGTATGATTGGTACCCTTAGGGAGGCCCACAACCGCGCCTCCGACATGCCGACCCATGTGGGCCTCCTGGTGGCCTCTAGCCAGGCTCAGAGGCCCTCCCGAAGGTGTTCTTGGCGCCCCTTGAGGGCCCCGGGACGCGCCTCTGGCCGCAGGGCCTTCGTGGGAGGCCTTGCGGTCTTCACCGGGTCGTTGGGGCCGATGGGGCCGCCCCTGCGACAACGACAATTAATGCAATTGACATCAATTAATCTAATTCCATGATTATATAAGAAATCAATTCAGTGATTACATAAATAATTCATCTAAAGAAGAAAAAAGAAAATGAACTATTAAAAAAAGAAAAGAAGAAACGAAGCAGCCGCCGGCGACGGTGAGAGTAGGAGGAGGAGGACGAGGGCTAGGCCGGCGTGAGAGGGGGACGAGGGCTGCATCGACGTCGAAAGGAGGAGGAAGAGGGAGGCGTTCGCACCAGGGAAGGAGGAGGGCATCGGTGCGGGAGGAGGCTGCGGTGGCTGCGCCAGCGTGGGAGTAGGGAGGAGGGCGACAGCGGGCGGGTGTGGCTAGGGTTAGGGTTATGGTTAGGGTTTCGGGTAGGTGAATGAGAAGGGGATTTGGAGGGTTTTGTTCAATGGCAAGGAGCGGGTAAATACCCTCGAACTTTAGACTTCCGCACATTGTAAATGGCTTCTAGCTTATTTGGAATGGCAACAGGATCCCTGTCGTTATAGAAATAGTGCTGGCGATAGAGGATTAATTTGTATATTCAAATGGTGACAGGAGCTTATCGCTTATTCAAATGGTGATAGGAGCTGGAAATTGACCTAATGTCCGACATCTTCGCATAGTAGTCTGATAACTCAAATGTTGACCTAATGTGGGATTGCTGGTGAGTGATGTCTACTCACTCCAAAGGCTGGTATGTGTGTGGTCATTTTGGTCTGAAAAGGTGTAGTGACAGGGTGTGGTCATTTTGGTCTGAAAAGGTGTAGTTGCAGAGTGTTATCAATTCAGACTGAAAAGGTGTAGTGGTAGGGTGTAGTCATTTCAGTCTAAAAAGGTGTAGTGGCAAGGTGTGGTCAATTCGATCTGAAAAGGTGTAGTGGCAGGCTGTGGTATTTCGGTCTGAAAAGGTGTAGTGGCAAGGTGTAATCCTTTCGGTATAAAAAGGTGTAGTGGCATGGTGTGGTCATTTTGGTCTGAAAAGATAGCGGTAGTATGTGGTCTTTTCAGTTTGATATGAACCTGGGTACGCAATTTAATTTCATTGCGGTATTGAAGTGTCATTTTGTAATGCAATTATCCCGTGCCGTGTCACGTTTATACAGATCCAATAACCAAAAGCTAAAGACATCTTGCAATTCATAAACAAGCATACAATATCGTGCATATATACATGAATCCCTTATGCAGACAACGACTACTACTTCCTACATATTAAACATACTACTAATATGATACACACACATAAGTTTATAGAGCCGCTTCAGGTGGTCAAGAATCTTGTTTAGGCACTCGTCTGCAGGTTGCATGTTCACCATTGGACCACATGGAACTATAGGTGGGCATTCAACTGCTCTTTCACCACAGCACCAACAGAGTCCGCCCACTAAAAGTATTGGCATCCGCCAGCCTGAAAACCACATAGAATAGTGAAAAGAAGTGATAAACAAACCCAAAACCCAAAATCAAACTCACCAAGAAATATGAACACTTGTAGAACGCATGCCCCTACTCTCTTCAGTGTTGCAGTACAAGACATTTGCTTGGACATCGCAATTCGGGTAGTTGACGCGCCTTGCATTCGCCGGCGCAACCGCTCTTCGGCTCATCGAATTAGAGGACTGAGACATGGAGCTGAGTAGAGTAGTGGGCCAAGTGTAACTAGATGAAAAGAGAAGGGGCTGGAGTTTAGTTGGTTGGGTAGACTTTTAAAGAGGTAGGGTTTGGCATGCCACCCTAGAGGTAATATTTTAATATTAAAATTTAGGCAAATCACCGTTCTAAATAATGACAGGGACCCTACAAGTCCCTGTCGTCATTTTATGGAATGACGACACAATCTCCCCTATAAAAGACTCCTAAAATTTGGGCAAAATTCACTTTTATTCAAAAAAGAGAGAGAGAAAGATGAGAGGGAGGGGGCAGGAGTAGAGGGGAGGAGAGGAGCTAGCGAAGTGTTGCCCGTCCGGTCGTCCACCTTCTATGTATTTTTTTAACTGAATGGATCATATAGTTTTAGATGTATGGTTAAGTAGTGTAGTATGTTGTAGTACATTATTTTTGGTGTGTGTGTAGTTTAGTTTTAGATATATGGTTAATCGTTAAATCTTGTTTGTGGTGTAGTACGTAGATATGTCAGATGTAGTCAATTTCAACATTTACTATGGTCAGTGACTGTTCTATAGTGTCCCGAGGGGGTTGATTTGCTTTATTTTTCCAATTGGCGACCGTAAGCCTAGCAAGATCAAAGCAACACACATGAGGTGCTGTGATATGGTGGTTGTTCTACACATTATAGTTGGACCATACTGTATACAATTTGAAATTGAGTTGCTTTGCCAACCGAGCATCACAAGGCACGTATTGGGAGTTAGTACAGTTGAAGGGAACAAGATCATGGCGGCCATATCTACGTAGGGTGAGGAAGCAAGGGTGGGATTGGGTCCTTCTGTTCCAGGCATATGCCAAGACCATTCATGCATCTACGGTTGAACAGGGGATTGTTGGTGGTGATACCAAATAAGAAGTTAGGGACTCCATCCACAACAAGGCGCACACAATGGCCGAAGGTCAGGGAGTTGCTGATGTTGCCGGTGAAGGCGGGGTCAAAGAAGCTTCTTTGGTTTGGGAAGCTAGTGGGATTGTTGATAAAGGTGAGGAGATTGAAACCCTAGTTCAAAGGATGGCACTCGAAAACTAGGACTACAAGGCATTGTCAAAAGATGAAGGATCCGATGACGAGGATGCTGGAAATAGCAGACGGTTCTATCCGAGTGGAGCGCATACCAATTAAACAACCTCGTCATGGATGAAGGCTCCCGTGTAACATGGGAGTACGACCAGAACGTGGTCAAGCAAGGAGCCATGTACAAATGCAAGGAGGTCGTGCAGGATGCTGCTAAATTCTAGGCCATGTCGCTGCGATGTACATTCACAGTAGTAAAGTCTAACCCAAGGAGCCACAACATGAAGTGTGACATAGCAGGATGCCCTTGGTGAATACACATATTCCAACCTAAGTGAGGCACCTACTGGAATTGCTCTATAGTAATCCCTGACACATGTGTCATCTCCAAATCAATGCAATCCCATAAGAACCTGTCATAAGGCTTTATCGCAAACATTATGCACGGTGAGATCGTGGATAATCTGGATTTCGAGCCATGATCTATCATTCAGGTAATAGAGTCAAGGTTCTAATACACATTCAACTATGCTAAGGCGTGGAGGGTAAAATAGAAGGTATTGTAAGCAAGGTTCGATACGTTCAAGAACTCCTACCACAACTTATCTAGTCAACTCCGAGTTATACAAGATAGAAATCTGGGTCATGTGGGTGCTTGAGGTGCCATCCTTTGTTTGGTATTGTTGAGGCAATTCTACCTAGAACCACAAAGTACTTTGCTGACCCAAGCAACAATGTGTTGCTCTCCATGGCAAATGACAGAGTACTGTACTTCGCCATAATCACCAAGTACATAGAGGCGAAGAGCAAGATGGGTGAGATACATATGGCATTCATGATGGGCACAAGGGCGCTTCTCTTTGAGGTACTTTGTAAGGAGAAAGGACGCCATGGGGCAAACCGCGAGAGGATCATCCATGAGTGCATGTTTCGCCGCGTTAGTTGCATATGCACTTGCAACAAATCACTTCTTCTGCACAGGCTATGCCGCATGTGATGGTCGCATGTTCGACGGTGGGACGGCATCTCGGCCAATACCTCTCTAAATATTTCACCAAGAAAGGGGTGATACAAACGTGGAATACAGAACTGTATGGTTACATCGTGGTTGGCTATTTCACCAGCCATCTTACCTGAGAGCAACTGATATGGGCAACATACATTGATAGGCTGAAGGGAAAGGTTGGCCGACGACGGAGACGACGTATCACGAACAATATGGATGAAGTAGAAGTCGGGCGTCATACAAAGAAATGCTTTATTTGTAGGGAGTCCGGGCATGCCTTCAAGAATTACCATACGAAAAATACACAAGATGGAGAGGTCGGCAGTCTGGGCGGCGCTGCGGGGATCTCATTCGACCACTCCACTCGAGACGGGCACCATGGAGGTTGACAAGGCGAACGTTGAGGTCACGATCACGAGATGGTTTATCTTATTGAAACATGGTGTGCTAAATGTTTTGCTTACTACCATTGTGATTTGTCGATGTACTAATGTTATGTTTATCCTATTTAGTTGTGTTGTCTGATGTACTGATGTTATTGCGTAAGTCGAGTTATTATGTGTAACCTATTTACTATCGCTAATATTATTTCTTATTATGTCGTGCGTCGAATTGTAATGTGTAACTTATATTTGCCGTTACTTACCGTTTTCCTTTCTAAAAGAAAATTCCCGCATCCTGTCTCCATCTCTACCGTCATTCAGAGACATTTTCACACTATTCTAATGGCTACCGGGATTCAAATGGTGACAGGTTCATTTCACCATTTGTAACGGTGAAAGAAACCCATTTTTATAATAAAAAAAATTATATATTTATTTTTATAATTCTTTATGAAAATAGTATTATTTTTATATAAAAAATCATCTAACATCATCCTGTCGAGCTAACATGAATGTTGGGGCGTGAGGATGACCACCTTGCTTTATGCACGACTAGCCGGATCAGTTCGCACACCCAGGACCTCCAGTTCTCGTTTCGTCGAGCCATTATGAGGTGTCGATGTGCCACAATCTTAGCCAACCCTAGTCATGATGAATTGACGATGTGTTCGACTCATTAACAGGGCTAGCCTACTTTCGAGTGTCTCGGTAGTGGGCCCATTATGTCAGAACGGTAACCGGTCATGACAGAAGTTTGGTTTTATGAAATGTTGCGCAAAGAAAAATACGGATACAAGGTATTTTTGAAGTGTGGTTTTGCAAAAAATTTAACAAAATAGTGAGGTTTTAAAGAATTTTACGGACTGGGGTAGGTTCTATCAAACTTTCTTCAATTTTAGCCTCTTATGTATAGAAAAGAGAGAGTAAATTTCGTTCTGAACTATATAATTTTACCATAGTTTTAACTTTACACCACTTTTAGCAAATTTTTTCACTTTGCACTATCTCTTTTTACCATATCTTGCACTTTGCACCAAGTATAAGGATTTAGCCGTCTTCTTTGGTGATCGCTGACGGTGAACGGCGGATCAAAAGGTGGTGACGAGGCATGGAATGGAGAGAGGAGAGATTCTTCCTTTCTTGCGTCGTTGCCCCTTTTCCTTCTTTCTTCCGGTCGCAGTGCTCCGTAAAGGTTGATGAAGCGGGAATGACGTCGCTTTACTCCAGACTTGCGCATACGAGTCGAGTCGAGCACTCTGTTTACCCTGCTCTCTCCATTTTCTAGATTATCGTCGCCTCACCATCCCTTGCCACCGACAAGATCCCCACGCGCCTTCCCTATTTCTTTCTCGCTGACAAGGTATTCCCTGATGCAAAGTGAAACCAAAGGTAAGAAGATATGGTGCAAAGTGACAAGATTTGCGAAGGATGATGCAACGTAAAACAATGATAATATTACACGGTCCAAAGTGATATTTACTGAGAAAAAAAAGTATGTTAGTGTCGGTAAGTTTGTTACGTAGGTCCTTTCATAGTATAATGATTTCGATTCATATTTAGCAAATTGATGGTGAACGATCGCGACAGTGTATGGATTCTGAGCTGATACCGTATCTTTTTTCCCTTTAAAACAAGATATACTATATCTTTTGTAAGCATAAAAAGTAACCAAGGTGCTCAATACCACCTATCATTTTGGACCTATCCCAGAAAAAACGTCCAAATATTTCTTGATTTCTACAAAGTTTAAAATTGTTGTATATCAGCCTATGTTTGAGGCCCGATTATGTGCGAAAATTTTACCTAAATAAAGGCTCATTAGAGGGCTATAAGCCCATAATGCACATTAGTTAGTTTATTTCTATATTGCTTATTCATATATGAAGAGAGACCTTCTCCTCCTATATAAAGAGGGGCATGGAGGCTCTTGTTATACACACAAGTCTACGAGCAAAGGGATCAATAAAGAGAGAATGCTAGAACTATATCCTTGTGTTCCTATCTATTATTTATTATTTGTGAGTTGAGAACTTTATTTGTCGGTAATGCGACCTCAATTATACAACACATTATCAACACAATAACACTCTAAGCTCATACTTTCTGGCACGTTGCTTTGATCTAAGTTTTCAATTCTAGGTAATACATTTATAGTAGAATAATTTTTATTCTACTATTCATTACCATCGATCCCACCATCCCCTAGCCTCTGCATTCATGCCGACTAGTCGTCACCACCGCCGACCGGGCACTGCCTCTTTGGCTGTAACAACCAAAAAATTATATTATATGTTGTTTATGCTTCAAATACTAAATTATGTATTTTTAGCATTTCTTTTCATTTTTTGAATTTTATTTAAATCCTTTTATAATAAAGACAACAACAGAAGTATTTTCATGAAAATTTAAAAGCTGGTAAAATCCTATAATATTTTTTTGCTAAATACTAGATGGTGCAAGGAGCCTCTCCAAAAAATGTTCATAATTTTCAGAGTTGGTTTGTGTGACATCCCAATTTTCTAATATTTAAAAATCTCTTAAATAGTTAGTAGTTGGAAAATTCATCATTTGAATTTTATTTGAATTTTAATAAAGCTTAACATGGACTTTTAGTCTCAAAATAATTTAATATAATTAATGACAACATCAACAATGGCCAAAACTATTTTATCCAGATTCTATGTGCTTAGATATATTTTCTAGATTTTTCTAGAAATTTTCCAAGCTCATTTGCAATTTTCTATTTGCTATTTGTCTTTTATGTATTTTCTAAAAAGGAAAATCTATTTAAAATATCATAAACAGGGTCGGACCGAAAACCATTTCCTATTCCTTCCTAGCCCATCTTCCTGCGCCAGCCCGCGCCGTGCCTTTGTCCCTCTGCCAGGTGAGTCCCGCCCATCAGGTGGTCGTGGTCACCCTTCCCGTCGTCTTCCTCGCGCCACGTCTCGTCCGCGTTCGCCATTGTCAGAGCTTTGAGCTCGTAACGACAAGATCGAATTTCTAACAAGGAAATCTTGCATAGATCTTATTGTTTTAATCCTCGTATCTTCCCGCACAGAATCCAACCGAATCGTATCTCGTATCCCATTCAAACTTGGAATCGATCTCATGACCGAAACGAACTCGATTTGGCAATTTCCAAATCCGGTACGACCGTGGCCTATAAATAGGACCTCGGGGTTCGCCTTCTCGCCTAGTCCCCGAAACCCAAGCCGTCGCACCCCTCAAGCCTTAGCGCCGCCGCATTAAAAGTTTTAGGGTTTCCGTCGTTGCCGCCCGTTTTCTTCATATTGTGTCGTCGTCTTCGTCGCCTCGTCATCGTCAACCACGCCGTCGTCTTCGCTGTCACCCAAGCTATCTCCAGCACCCCTTCATGACCACGTGATATCAATAGTGTTCGTCGCCGATAACAGCCGCACCTGCTTTGCCACTTCGTCGCCAATTCCGACCAACTCCGACAACCATCTGTGCCAATACCAGTACGGTATGTGCGCAATATCCTATTCTACCCAGTGCGCGCATCTGCCGCCGGCTGTAAGATCGAGGACCCCGATTAGAGGGTGGGTGAATAGGCGGTTTTTAAATCTTTTGGCTAAAACCGAGTTTTATGCGAAATTATAAATCAATTCGGTTTTGCTCAATTAAGACCTATCAACTAGTCTTGACTAAGTGTACCAACAATATAAGACGATTGATAATGATAGCAAACATATAAAGACTATAAGCAATTTAATTCTAGGAATATAAATAGCATATAGTAAAACACAAGAGAAATAGACTACAATAATACAATGACATTTTACCGTGGTGTTCGGAGACTTGCTGGTCTTTCTTAATCCATGTTGAGGTAAGCCCAAACTAATTGAACCGACTCTATGAATTAAGCCAAACACCTCGATTCCCCTAGTGGTAGCTCTTTCCCACTCCGGGTAGATGAGCTCCAACCTTCACAACACGCCGGGCCTTCTCACAAGTTTCTTGAGAAGATCACCGGTCCACGACGCCTTCACGACGTCTAGGTGTTGGCAAACTCCAAGTGTAATAAGCCAAACCTCTTGCTTGACTCTCACCACATGCAACGAATGCACAAGCTCAAGTGTATACAAAATCCACCTCTAGATGCAACACATACAACTAGAGACCTCTCTCCTTGCTCACATGCAACACATGTATAATTGAGAGGAGAACATCACACTAGCTCAAATGAGTGAAATGGGATGCCAAAGATTGTCTCTCAACCGGTCAAGGTAGGTATTTATAGCCTACACACAAAAACTAACTGTTGGGAGTAGAAATCCCTAAAAATCAGGGTTTGTGGTAGTATCGTCGTACAAACTTTGGTACTATAATTTTTACTGTTCATCGGTCGCACGGGTGCATTAACGGCTCAAAAACTAGTCGTGTAAGACTTTAGTGCGGTAGTACTGTAGTACAAAGGCCGGTAGTACCGTTCTGCGGTAATACCTCTCTTTTCGGGCGGTATTACCATAGTCCATTTTAAGCACATACGACACTCGGTAAAAAGGTCATAACATTTGACTCTGATGTCGGAATTGAGTGATCTTAGACTCTATGGAAAGCTTATTCAGAGAGCTACACAACTCACCTATTTGATTGATCTTACACACATTTGATTAAATCAAAAAGCACAACTCCAAAGAGTCACTACCATGGTCTAAGTCCAAAGAAATAGAAACAAACAATCTTAGACCACACCAAGGAAAAATGTATGAATCTCAACAATTTACAAAATATATTTGCAAACTGAGATCATGCTACAAGGAGTAGATACATTGACTTCAATCATTTGTAAAAACACATCTGCAAATAATAGTCACATGCTACAAGGATTAAATGCACGAGCCTCAGCTATTTGCAAAACACATTCGTAAATAATAGCATCATGCCACGGAAAGCTAGAGCAAGCAAGATTGAGCTATCAACATATGATGAGACTCAAACTACTAGACAAGACCTCTCTTAATAGTAAGACAACCTGTACTTGTCTCCAACCAAACACTAAGATCGGTAAAAGACTAGGAACAAATCCTTAGCCCTAGCTAGTCGTACTTTTGTCTTGCACATCATCTTCAAGCTTGATGACATACATCTTCACTTCAAGTCAGGGTTCTTGGCTTGATATGCATCAACTCATGATGCATCCTTTACGAGACTTCCATTAACACATGATGAGTCTTCTCTTGACTTGATGATCAGCTCATGATCATCTCCTTTTTGAAATCTTGGTATGTGTCAACACATGATGCATCCTCTTCTTGAACCTTGACTCGATAACGATCAACTCATGATGCCATCTAAAGTCTCCATTACCATAGAACATAACCTATTCATCCAACTAATGGAAAATATTAGTCCCACAATGATTAACATTAATTACCAAGATATATCTGCAATAAGTGCTTCTGAACAAGCTGTTGTAGAAAGGTGCAGTACTACCACCATTGATCATGTGGTAGTTCTGCTCTGCGGTATTTTCGATCACAAGGGTGGTATGACCGCTTCCCTTCGAGATCCATAACAGGCCCTATCTAAAAATAATGTACCGCCAATTAAAATTTGAAACTTCCGGTGTGCGGTAGTTTCGCTCAGAATATGCGGTCGTACCGCGATGCGGTAGTTCCGCCAAATGAACTCTGGTACTACCGCTTTCCATGGAAGCACTCAAGCTCCAAAAAGGTGTCACTTTAGCAAACACGTACCGCCAACTAATCTTCGGTCCGACCAGGTTGCGGTAGTACCGCACCACTTTCTCAGTCATACCGCTGTGCATTAGTACCGCCAAGACAACGTCGGTACTACCGACTTTCACTGAAGACTTTTTAAGAAGCCAAACAAATGCAATGCATAACAAAAATAACATAAAATAAACTTCAAGCCACTAACCATGATCCCTCTATTGTCTTTGCATTGCCATTTTTATGTTGTCGTCCATAATCCGGGACTAAGCCTTTAAAACAACTTAGCACACACATTAGTCTCATAAACATAATTATAAATAATTGAATATAAAATGATATGAGTATATATGAACTACACAAGTTTTATACACTCAAAGGATATGTTTCAAAGTAGAGATCCCCAATATATGTGGATAAAGAAATATAGATCAATACTAATAAAACCACAAAACATAGAGTGAACTCTCCCTAAATATGTGCATACACAAATGTGTAATAAAAATATATGCACAAATTCAAGTTAGACTTTTAGTGGAGTTCAACCTATATTTTAGATCCGAGAAATGCACCAAGATATAATAATATGATGTCAAGTACATACCTCCACGATTTTTGCCTTTTTATCCAAATAAAACTACACAATATGTATATCAATAAAAGTGTTAGTCTCACATATAGATTTGTCATTAATCACCAAAATACTCTATTAACTCATAATGGCGGGTCTAGATTCTTCAATCTCCACCCTTTTGGTGATTGATGAGAAATCATTTATCAATAAGATAAGAATTTAAGCTATTGAACTATATTCATGCATGTCACTAAGCAATTTAAAGCTTCAAGCATTATGCATATGAAAATATCGTGTTTGTGCACACAATGCATATAGAAGAATATGTGTATGAATGAGATGCTCCTCGTCAAGACATGCATGAAATAAGGTGAAATCACTGGAGAGAATATGTTAATCATCCAAATGTGAAAATATATTAATCATATAAATATTCTCCCCCTTTTGGCATTAAACACCAAAAATCCTAAACATATCTAAAGCCAACATAGAGGTTTTGCAAAACAATAAGCTTGACAATTGAATTCATTTTATTGTTATCATTGAAATATTCTCCCATTTTTGAAGTAAGATTTTGTTTTCAAGATATTTGAGGAAAACCAAAATAGGTCACAAACTTCTCTTTTAGGCCAAAAAGAGCAAAATAACTCGAAATAAGGCTATATTTCAGTTTAACTAAAGGAAATTATATTTGAACATATTCAAATAATCTCCTTTTTGAAATCTCCCTAATAAATACTTTTCATGAAGATACCATACTCATTTTATCAAAATCCAAAGAGATGTGTGCATTAAATTTCTTAATGCATTGGAAAAAGGTTGGGTTGGTATTATCATAGCACCAATGTGGGTTGGTTAGACGAATAGTATTGCTTAGCTATGCTACAAGTCACACACATCATTTGAGTTACAATTATAAATTTGACCAAGTGACTACGAAACTTTATGTAAAACTGTGTGCTATGTGTTATTACTTTGTGATAGCATGTGTTGCACTTAAGTAACAGGGTGGGAAAGGATGTGGATTGAGGCAAGTGGTGGATACTAAGTGACATGGTGGAACCTTGTGAATAGGAATGATAATTTGTGTTATAGTTAGAAATTAGAAGTATTGCCTTGGTCAATTAAGGACTTAACTTTGTGTGCTATTGAACTGGGCCTTTCGTACAACCACATGCCTGATGTGACGGACCTAACTTAGTAAGTTATGGATTCTCGACATTGACTACTCAGGTTGTAGGTTAGAAGCTCAGTGATGGGTGGAGGTGTGGACGACCATATAGTACACATTTATGAGCGGTTCATCATCTTCAGGTCGAACGGTGTGTGTCATAACAAAGCACTGTGTATGGGTTGGACGACGGTAAAGCACATCGGGAGTGTCAATGCTTGAGATGAAGTTTTGAAAGATTTTGTTATGATTAGTACTAGCTACACTGGTTATATATTGTGGGTAAAGTGTACAACCTCTGCATAGTATTAAACAATCTATTTGATTAGCCGCGTCCGCGGTCATGGACATTTTTGGGGATTTCACACGAGGGTTAGATTTTCATAAAAAATATTTGGGAAGGGAGCTGTGTGATCTAAGTCATATGGCTATATGAAATAATTTGATTAAGCTTTGTGTCTTTGTGAAAACAACTGTTAAACTACTACTGTTTATTTGTTTTAAATATGTTTTCAATCTATTATTTGTATTCAATTGCAGATGTTGCATTATGCAGAATAACCACATAAGCCATTCCTTTGGAATAAACCATCATCTATAAATTGCATTCTTTGGTATAACTTGTGAGTACGGTTGTATACTCATGCTTGCTATAATCAATCAACAGAAGTGGAGGAGTCTTCGCCTGTCTTTGAGGAAGAGTTCTACGAAGGTGCTGATCGTTAGGTCTTAATCCCAGTCGATTGCCTGTGGTGAATTGATGTGATCCCGCTGAAGTTTATTTGTTCCGCTGCTTATTTAATTATTGCTAGCTCTGCGAGACTTAATAAATGTAAACTCGACTACAAGGTTGAAACCCTTATTTGTTATTCAAATTAATCGTTTATGTTATTATTTGTCTATTCATCTATGCTGATACTGTGTGCACTAGTGTGATCTTGGACTAGGCATAATACACAGAAGGTCCAAAATTGCATTTTTGGGTCTCGACAGTTGTTAATTTCAAAAATTGTAACGTGATATATGGAGTTATTTAAATAAATAATAATAATAATTCAGATTTCCTTCCCGGGCCGACTTCCTCCCCTAGGCCTGGCCCGTTTCTGTTTCGGCCCAACTCTGGCTTGCACACCAGCCCCAGTCGAGCCATCACTTTCCTTCTTTCCTTTTCCACCTCCCCAGCGTGAACGTGTCTTTCTTGGAGTACACTTCTCTCCGTAGACTCCATATGTTGCTGCTGACACGTCAGGCCCACTTGCTAGAATTCTTCATCCACCTCGCGCAGTAGCCATTGAAGGCAACCTCTAGCTCACTGTAGATTTACGGTGTTGCAGTGCCGACTACAAAAGCCATCACTACTGACCTCCTCGAGCTCCCTGTAACCGTTGGTGTGTGGGAGGCGCCGGAGACCACCATATTCGCGAGTTCTCTCATTTGGATGCGACAAAACGAGGAGGAGAGCACCATCTTGCCATTAAAGCCCAACCTGAGTGCGTCACTATTCTCTCCCTAGCATGCCATTTCCATTTTGGCCCTTGCCGGTGATCCTCCTCCACTAGTTCAGTCGGAATGCACTGTTGTCTCGAGCTCCAGCATGGTCTCCATCATTTCCAGTGAGCTCTTGAACTTTTTACCACGTCACATTGCTCCCATCCATCCCTATTCTAAAAGCTCTCATTCCATTTCTTAGTTGATGCAGCATAGCTCCAGATCCAACTCGTCTTCCTCGTCTCCGATTACCGCCGTCACCATCGACTTCCTTTTGTTAGTAATCTTTGTGCATATGGCATATCTAGATTTTACGTAGAGTTTGTTTATGTAGTGCAACAATATTTAGACAATATTCATTATGGATTCTAGAGTTTGTGTGGTATCCCTTCAGGATATGTAGAATCCTTTCCGGATATGAATAGTCATTTGCTCTCAATAAAAGGGCACCCTTGTAATTAGATTTTGTGAACATGGGTAATAGAGTAAGAGAAAATCAGAAAAGCTGTTGTTGTTCTGGCTGTACAAAAAAAATTCTTGTATTCTAGCGTTCGCGTTCTAGGGTTCCATTGTGTTTGTGTGTGTTCATCTTCGGTTTGAGCCAACAATTGGTATCAGAGCCTAAGGGAGAAGACGCCATCGCCTGCCGCTGCTCCACTGGCAACCAGCCCTTGCCGTAGCCCTGTTGTTCCTTCACCGCACACCAGTTCGCCCAGCCAAGCACCCCGCTGCATGTCGTGCATATCTGATGTTGCTAGCTACTAGTTGTGGTGTTGTCTTGCTTTGCATATGCTCATGATGTTTGAAACAGTGGGGGAGAGAAGGGGCAGACGCAAGGGAGAAGCTGTTGTACGTCGAATCTAGAGTGGACTTGAAGTCGCTGGTTCGAAGCGACCAGACCGAAGTTGAGTAGAGTTAGAGATGACTCCTGGACGTTGAGGAGATGTGTTCGCCGTCCTGAGTCGAGTCCGTAGAGTTGAGTCTGGGATGTTCGGGAGATTTGTTCATCATCCTGAATTGAGTAACAGTTGGGTAAGTTGTAGTTGAGACCGACTACCTCAATAAGTAAGTGCACAAATATTAAGGAGTGATTTGTTAGTAATGTTTGTGCATATATTATATCTAGATTTTACGTAGAGTTTGTTTACATAGTTCTGCAGTATTTAGGCAGTATTCATTATGGATTCTAGAGTTTGTGTTGTATCCTTTCATAATACATAGAATCCTTTCTGGATATGAATAGTCATTTGCTCTAAATAAAAGGGCACCCATGTAATCAGATTTTGTGAACAAGAGCAATAGAGCAAGAGTAAATCAGAAAAGCAGTTGTTGTTCTGCCGGCACAAAACAAATTCTTGTGTTCTTGTATTCGCGTTCTAGGATTCCATTGTATTTGTGTGTGTTCGTCTTCGGGTTGGGCCCACACCTTTCACTGTGGTGAGCTTCGACCATGGCCGTGGTCACTCTTAGCTCTGCCTCGTTCTCCTTAACCTCACCATAATCCTTGTTTCAACTCCCATCGCTGTAGGGCTCCAGCGCCGTTAGGCCATCGTCGCCGCCTCTGTCTGCCATGGTTGTTATTGCACAATTCTCTCTCTTCTATGAACCTTAAAATTTGATAAGGTCCTTTTCACCTTCTCCTGCCCCTCTCTAACATCGGCATGTGCTCCTTTTCGGCTCATTCTCGCTATGGAGCGTCGTCGCCATTGAAGTGTAATACTCCAATTTATTCTAAGAAAGAAAGCGTTCAAAAGAGAAATTAGACATAAGAAAAAGGGGGTTTCTGCAGTTCTTCCGCAACCTGGGCATCAAGCCTTGGCCAAGGAGGCCCATGAGGGGCTGGCCACCTATAAAAGGAGAGAGAAAAACCCTAGCCTACTACTGTAGCTATGGTAGCACTACCGCCACTACAGTGTCCGCTACAATATACATCCTCCCCCTTGCATTCCATTGTCTTTCCCCTCTCTCTTGGTGGTGCTCTCCCATTGCTGTAGGCCAAGGAGAAATGTGCGGGAGAGAGGAGAAGAAGAGGGGAGGAGTGCCTCGCGGGGAATTCAGTGGGTTCGCGCGTCTTCAAGGGTAACGATCGTCTCCCAGCTGTTTGGATCTAGTTGAATCCTTAATTGCCATCGATTAGAGAATCGTTGAACTGCTGTGATTAGAATCAGTAATCTGCTCCACGTTAGACGGCAGATTTCGTGTAGTTAAAGTCAGAACTTGAGGTTAGGCTCTCCTAGAGAGTTGTGGGGCTTGTTGTCAGGTTTCTATAGGCGCTGATATCACCTAATTTGGAGTTGTAGTTTGGGAGATATGTTAGTTTATTTACTGTTGTGCAGAAATTCTGACGAGATTACAACAGTTGTCTTGTTTAAGAATAAAGGTTCTGTTAATGGCCTATTCATGGAGGTCTCCCAACACAACTTTCGTAGGAAATTTATTAAGCTTTCTAGATTGATAAAGATCATGAATTTTGGTTCAGTCATTTGAAAGATATGAATTTTTGAATTTAATGTTGTAATATGTCCTTCTATTGTGGACAGTAGAGAATGACTGGACTGTTGCATCCTTTGTTGCATAGTGTAGATAATTGTGATAAATTTATTAAGGAAGCTAGTTTTCTGTAGTTTCTATAATGTCTTAGAACATTTAATTTGGATGTACCAAATTAAAGTTACGAAATTTCCAAGTCAGTAGTACTAAAGATGATAGAACGGTTTTTGGGGTTAAAAATAAATGCTTAGATACGATAATTTGATCTTTCGGCCATCTGAGAAGTTGTAGCTATGCTTGTGTAGATTCCAGAAAAGTTGGATTCATGACTTTTGGAGCTTTGACTCAAAAGTTATGTATTTTTCTTTGATAGTTGTCTGTTTGGACAGATTGGGATTTGGGTGTGTAACGGTTAAGTTTCGGGTTGCGATTAGGAGTGATTGATTTCATTTTATTCCATTACTATGTTGTGTACTTTTGAATGGTATATTTAGTATACTTTACGGTTGCCAGGTGGTGGTGAGCACCGGGGTTAAAATCTTCCTATCGTCGTCTTCCGTCTCGCGGTTGAGGTAAGTGCAAATAGTATAGAATGAATTGGGATGCAGTATTCATGATAAATGCCATGGTTTACTTATGAGTTTATTTCTATGCTATTACCTCTGAATGCTATTTATCTCCTATTGGAATGAGATTATGAAATTCATTAGCATCTTGGTATACATTTCTGATTCTTGGACTACTGGGTAGCCAAACCTTGTTTCTTTTGAGATCCCCGTCGTGTATTGGACGGGCATGGGTCCCCACACTCATGGAGTGTGGGCCTGAGGTAATTGCAAAGAATGAAGAAAGAGTATTCTTGTCATATGCATTGTATACGTGTATAAGAGTTTTATCTATGGATCATTGTTGATATTCATATGATGTCTTGATATCCTCATCGGCTACCCGTGAAGTTTTATTTATCATCTCTATTGTACTTTGCTGAGTCGTGGGCTCACGCTTGTTATTGTTGTTCTTTCAGGTACCTCTCGAGGCAACGACATGCATGGGGAGGGGTAGCCTTGATGCACATCACACTTACAATGCCATGGTTAATAAAATTAGTTTATTCACCTTCAATCTCAATTTCATGTTATTACTGATGAGGACATGACCCCTATGGATACAACCACATTTGCTATGCTTGCTATTCCAATTACAAGAGATCGTACGCATCAATTTATTTATCAGGTAAATTCATTTCGAGGGCTGAGTATATTATTTGAGAACTCTATGATTGTAATACCCTGGAAACAAATCGGTAATTAGAGAATCAGCCGAGAGGAGAAAAATGCAATTAAAGGAGTAGGAATTCCTGAATAAAAAAAGGGGTTTTCTGCTTTTATTCGACAACTTGGGCCTGGGCCGCGGCCCAGGAGGGGCCCAAGTGTGGCCGGCCATAAAGGGGGGGTTCCCACCCCCCAAAACCCTAATCCCCTCCCCCTCTCCCTATTCCCCCACTTGAGCCGCCGCCTCTCCCCACCTCTCCCTACTGTGCGCCGCCTTACTCGTCAGATTTGGGTGCGTTCATTTTCTGACCTGATCACCACTTATAAAGTTGTAGATCTCGTCTTTATCTTTCTTTTGGCACTGAGATCATCTGATTTGGACGTACGGTTTAGGAGTTATGGTAGTTTTACCGCGACTTTTCAGGAGGGTTGATGTGAATTGGCAGATTGTCTTGTCTGGTCAATTTGAATTTTTTAGAAGCCGAATCAGAAATACCTCCCAACATGAATGTTGTAGATAATTCTGTAAGATTTCCAAGTTGATAAAGAACATTTTTTTTAGAGTTTCCAATCAAAAGTTATGCAAGTTTTAGCATCGCTGTTTTCTGTCTGTCAGATTGTTCGGACAGAGATCTTCACCTGAACATTAGGACTAGTAGGAGGCCGAATCAGGGGACTTGCCCAACTAGACTATTATAGCTGGTTTTGTCATGATTCCATAGAGGCCAAGAGCACCCTGTTATGAGTTGCGTAGAAAAAGTTATGGTAGTTTTGGTGCTCTATCCAGAGAACCCGATGTAAAAATTGATATTATGTAGATTGGCTTGGTAGGGATAGTTAATTGCAGAATCAGAAGGGCTCCCCAACTAAGTTTATTTAGGTAATTTAATTACCTTTCCAGAAAATCTGAGAACACGTAATTTGGATCCCGGTAGTGAAAGTTATGAATTTTATAAGTTGACTGTCCACTGAGGGGACAGATCGACGTTTAGGATTTGGGGTTGGAATCGAGTTAGACCCTTTCACGAGTTCGAGTAGGTTGTTATATTTTTTTTGCTTGGTCCTGCTACTGTCGCCTTAGTGTGTGTTAACTATTTATTCAAGTGGTGGACGGGTCCCGGAGGCAGCGCCTTCTGCACGTCCCACGTTCTCTCGCTGTTAAGGCAAGTGTGATTATCGTTATATTAGATATTACCGAATGACTTGACCGATACATTCTATGGTTATTTATATTGTTCATGATTGATTTGGTCATATGTCTGGTAATGAGCATGGACTTTATTGTTACGAGTTACGTGTTTATCATGGTTGCATTGAAAGTTGGAAGGACTATGTTTGTGAGTTTTGTAGTATGAGTAGGATATTCATATGAAATGTTGTTATGGATGTATATTGTTGTCAAATGGAGAATTCATACATATGCATCATGTAGTTTATTGAAGTCTTGGTCATGTGTTGATCAAGACAGAGTTGGGTCCCCGTCATGTTGGTGACGGGCAATAGGTCCCCATGCTTGAAGAGCATGGACAAGGGTCCTCATACTTGCAAAGTATGGGCAAAGGTCCCTGTGCCAGATGACACATGCATGGGTGTGCATCGACGGATGCGCACTTTGCATTACTGGTAAAATGCAAAAAAACAAAGATAAAGACAAAGAGCATAAAGAGCATATGAGCAGGTTGCATGTCATGTGTATGTGGTTTATTCGGTGAATAGATTTGTGATGTATACTTGATGGGTTTCTTTCTTATACTGTTGTTACCAATTATTATGCTTGCGGAGTCTTTGGACTCACCCCTTGTTGTTTGTTGTGTTTTAGGTACCTGTATGAGATCGGCATGCATGGGAGAAAGGAAGGGCTAGGGTAGTTGCACGCTCGCACTATACACACACAAGAGAATAAAAGGAAAATTAATTCAGTAGATGGATGAATTACCTAAAATTCCGCTTACGATCATTACTTGATTGGATTAGACTGTAATAAAGGAGTTTAAAAATTGGATACTTATGATCTACTTTCAGATGTCTATTTGACAAAGATGAATAGCCTATGTGGGTTAGGTTTGGATCATTTTTTTTTAACTAGACTACCTCTTGTTTTATTTGCTTGTGGGAACCTCTAGTATAGTAACTATACAAAGGAGGTTATGTTTATCTTGTTATTGTAGTAGCATTCCAAGCTAATGTTGGGCTAGGGTGTTACAGTTGGTATCAGAGCGGGCTTTAGGTCCGTGGTGAATAGGTTAGTAACTTAAATAACTTGATTTGCTAAAATCTGTTAATGGTTAATTAACTTAAAACTTGACACACTGTGCACAGTAGATGGGAATGGGCAAAGTATTGCATTTACGTTTCTGTGATATTGTATTGATGATTACTGGTATGAATTTAGCATGATTGCTAATTAATTGATTATCCTGGGTTATGTGTAAGGATGGCTGATGTTGAAAGGTTGAGGTCGTGGTTGTGACCCCGGGCTTTACCAGGTTACACCACCGTTCGTAGTAAGAGAATAGTGAAGTGGTTACCTCGGATATCTTAGTACAAGTGTTGAAAGTGATTATCTGTAGAAAAGTTGCTCTCTTCGTTGAATTTAAAATTTGATCAACTCTAGTCCAATTGTGGCTGATGAATTTCCATTGGATTATTAGTTCATTGCGGTTGATGTTCGATTTGAGAAAGGTTGATGTGTTTCCATTGGTTTAATTTGTCTCTTAAAGCCACTATTGTTTCACCAATTGTTGAATTACCCTTACGAATGGTAAACTTGGTTAATTGTCAAGGTTGACCTTTGTATAGGAGTTTTGTCTTTCTTAATGGTAAACGTGACCCATTTATTTCATTTGATGATTTGGATAATGAAAGTTTGCTTTTGTAAGTCTTTTAGTATGTGGAAGTTTTGACTTAATGTAACTCTTTTGGATATTCTGAGCGTTGAAGTTGAATGGTTCTCTTTTATGAAATAAAATGTTAAATCCTTTAGCGATGTTTTCTCATGGTTAAGCGAGAGGTTACAATCAAAAAAATTAATGGATATGATATGGGATATCAAATTGGGTATGCAGTGTGGTGCATAATACATCCTAACGGGTATCCTTAGAAGTGAAATCGAGTAAGTCGATGTTGTCCTCTAGTAGTTCCTGATGAGCTGTGATTATGAGTACGACTATACTTGGTCGGGATCAATAGAGTTATTAAAAGAGTGGAACGTTGGTGAGATGGTTGATCGTTAGAATTGCGTAGTTTGCTAAACTTGTTGGATTATTTGGTTTCGATGGGATAAACTAATTGTGTAGAATGAGAAATATAAGGATTTGCTCGACTGTTGTCTCAGTAGATAATGATATGGAATTTTCTTTGATTGGCTGTTTGATGATCTTATGTATGTCCGTGGGAATACAAATAGAGAAAGGACCATGAATTCATCCATGGTTGGGTAATCTCCAATGGTCTATGATAACCTCCAGATTGGAACTAGTGTGTACTAAATTGGTATGAGCATTCCTAATAGGTGAAGGGTTGACCTTTTGAAAGTGATTTACTCACGTGTGTTTTATGAGGAGGAATTGTGGCTGCATATCCTTGTAAAGTTTGCTTTGATAGTGTGGTTTGTGTATCACATAATCTCTAGAACAAGTTGACCGCTGTAATCTTATTGAGATAACAGAAGTATTATGGAATAATCTATTGTGTTTCTTTCGGAAGGGTTTATGACCAGAGATAGCATGGACTCCTCAAGACCACCCCAGTACCAGTCCTACGACCAGGTCTTCGACATAGATACGTGACATAAATAGTTAATAAGGTGCTGCGTCACCGTTTTTGGACTTAATAGGGCCCTGTAAGCGTGTCGAGGTCGGAGTCCAGGTTATGTACGCCTCTTCCCGCGGCCGCGCAACCCTAGGTCGACCTCCTCACGTTCCCCTATATATATACGGTAGCCGTCATAGTTTAACGTGGGTTTTTCTTTGAGATTATTCTACTTAGCAGTCTCGCCGCTCGTTCGGTTGAGGAACCCCACATTGTGTACTTCATCTATATTCACAATACAATATCAGATTGCATCTTCTACTTTCTTGCTTGTATTCTCGATTCGCATGCAGGAGATAGCCTTCTTGGCGAGGTCAACCGCGTTCGGCATGGTTGATAACCACCGGAGCAGTGGTGTAGTGATTGCAGGAGGTTTGATCTGTTATGGTCGGAGCCTTCGGATCATCAACGTCGAGTCCTCCACAATCGACTTATCAGTACCTTTCGGAAGATCAGGCCATCGTTACATCAATTATCTTTAGTTTCAGTTTGTGTCCATCCTTCTTGGTGGATGTTTCACTTGTATTCGTGGATGATCTATTTATGCTTTTAAACTTCGGTCATTGGTTTATTTAAGCCTGTTTGATTGAATAACTGGATTGATTGGAATAGACATCATCCTTGTAATTCTGTTAAATCTTGATGCTCTAGATTTATTTGCTAAATATTCCCCATTGTGTAGTATAGGCGTTGATTTGGTTTTGGTTGGTAAAGAGAAAGATCCATGCTTAGATTAATTACAATTGATAGGTGACATTCTTTGTCTTGATTAATTGTAGATGATGCTAGATCTTGATGATTAGAACTGTGTCTTTCGGTTGAATGTTTTGCTGAAAGATGCTTAATAAGTTGGACTAAAATGGTTCTGTAGAGTAGTTTAGTAGCATCCTAGGCTCTATGTTGGGCTAGGGTGTTACATGAAGCCAGCGCTGCAGCGACTATTCACTATCATCCCACCATTACAGATCTCCTCTGTCAACGTTGTCCTCACCTTTGGGTTCCTGTAGAGCTTCTAATGCTTGCGTGCTACCCGCCTTTGCCTCTCGTCATGGTTTTTGCCAGTCTCCGTAAACGCGCATAGTGTTGCTGCTAAACCTCACTACTCTTCCAATTCCGTGACTATTGGTCCTCGAGCTGCCCCTGTTCACCTCGCCTTATCTCCCTGGAGCCTGTGCGCCTGCTGTTTTGGCTCTAGATCGCCCCTTCAAAATTACCTTCACGGCAGTTGCGTCGTCGTCTCTATTCCTTACCGTCGTTAGTGGCCCCATGCACCTCTCTGGCCACCGCCACCATCGATGGGCTCGACAAGAACCCCTCTACCCAGTTCTAAGCACAACAAGGCCATTCGCCCCTTCCCTCACTACCGGCGAGCTCACCTCTGAGCTCGACCATGGATACTATTGTCTTCCTCTGTTTTTCTCTTGCCGACAACTAGATCCACGAGGTTAGCGTTAATTAAATAATTATGATTAGATTAGTGCCAACTAATCTCTATTTAGTCTTAATAAGTTGGTGGCGTGTGTGTCCAAACCTCTGAATTAATTCGATTTCTATTTTAAAACTGGTTTTAAGTACAATCATTGACATGCGGGAACCACCAATCTGTAAATGTGTTGGTGAACTCGGTTCACCATAGACCCGATCCTACCTATCAGCTTAATGACATAATAAATCCATATTTTCATTAAGGAAGAAAAATACAAATTAATTTCAAAAATGCAAAAACCCTAACTGCGTAATGTTTTGCCTTTTCTTTTCCTAGATTTTCTTAACCGAACCAAATTCAAATAGTAATAATTTTTTGCATATGAACTCCAAATTGAGTGAAATTTGTTTCTAAAATGTTCTAAAATCATGAACTTTCATAATCTGTAAAATATGTGAGTTTTATCTCTGTTGGATTTTATTTGGCATTTATTTTTTTTCTTGGCTTTTAGTGAGTAGATACCGACATACCAAAAGTGCTTTGAGGTTGATCCAGAGCAAGAAACAACTGGTCAACAGCAAGGCAAGGAACCCCCTGATCATGTTTATCCTATGATTTCAAATGTAATGTTTTGTTTATTATAAATATTTACGTATGCTTATTTTGAGTAAATTGATATGCACTTAGAAAATCAGTTATGTCCTATATTGCAAAGAAATATTCCTTGGAGTTGAATGTTCCTGCCACTGTCACCTTAGGAATATCTACCACTGGTTTAGAATAACTTAAGTAGACTTTAGCTGTCATATGTAGAAGATGCTTAGCCATGCTTATATCGATACTAATTTTGCTAGGGTAGAATAACTTGACAAAATTCTTCTGCTACGGGAAACACTTATATATATGTCTAGAGGAGGTATCTCTACTAGTTTGGTTATCAAATGAAAACTAAAAACTTGTTTTATATTTGGGCGAGTGTATGATTAGACACTACTACAAAATTAGCTATACTAGACGCCTCATCGCAGACGGTTCCTTTGGAATCGTCTGTATTGTAGTTATCACAGACGGCTCCTTAAGAACCGTCTGTGATACGGACTTATCATAGACGGTTTGTATATAGAACCGTCTGTGATAATCACATATATCACAAACGGTTATTGTTAAGAATCATCTGTGAATTATCACAGACGGTTCTATTTACAAACCGTCTGTGATAGTGCAATATCACAGACGGTTCTTATTAAGAACCGTTTGTGATGGCTCCGTTGATTATAGACAGTTTATACTAACCGTCTGTGATGAGATACTTATCACAGACGGTTCATGATACGAACTGTCTGTGATATATCGTCACGGCGGTTTTTGTATAAAACCATCTGTGATTCGCAGCGCGGGAGTTCGAAAAAATTTGAACGCATACGCGGGAAGCAAAATGTTTTGGTGTTGTACTTATATATTGAACGCTGGAGAAGGAGATCGAGGTAGAGGAGGATGCTACCAGGAGGGTGCGTAGGAGGAAGTCCATGAGGGCGGCGCCAAAGTCCGCTACTGCGGCGGTGGCCGCAGACAAGGTGATGGTGGTGGAGAAGGAGGAGGACATGAACATGGCTTTGGTTCCATCTCGTGCCGATTCCACTCATGGTATGCGAAACTAATCTCTTGTTGGTTCTTGTTGATTACTGATTTGACAAAATTATTTGCTCTGAATCACTGATTGTTCACTTGTTCTTCTTGCATGGGCAATTTTTCTATCCACTCCTTTCTAATTTTTCTTGTTTTAAATCAAAGGATCTGATGTTGTGGAGCAGACTGGGTGGGAAGGTCTCTGTGAAAGGATCGTCGAATTGTTGATGTGGAAGAACGTTGCGAAATCAACACTATTGTTTGGGCTGGGTTCCTTGTTCTTCTTCTCTTGCTCCTTTTCAAGAGAGATCACCTTCAGGCATGCACAACCTGCTACACTTTTACCTGAAATTCCTACTTTGTTGTATGTTTTTTTGTTGTGTCACAATCTTGTAAAAGAACAATGTTTGCTAAGTAATAGAAAATCTGTGATTGCTGAAATCTTAGGTATTGCCTGTTCTTCTCTTCGGTGCTCAATATGGTAGTCTGGTTACTGTATGGAGGCTTCTAGCCACATATACAATTTGATGCACAAAGAACTAGCCAATCATTCTTTGCATGACCAGCAATTGATTGGTTTGGCTCAAAATTCAATTTTTTTTTGCAACAGAAAAAACTATCACAGACGGTTCTGAATAAGAACCATCTGTGATAATTACTATCACAGACTGTTCTTGTTCATAACCGTCTGTGAAAATAGACTATCACAGACGGTTTTGAACAAGAACCGTTTGTGATACCTTTTTTCACAGACGGTTTGAAAACCGTCTATGATGATCGTCTGTTATCACAGACACATAAATCCAGACGGTACAAAAAACCGTATGTGATGAGCCTTTGTGTAGTAGTGAGACCGGTGCAAATGCACAAGACTGTGGTTTGCTGTTGTTTCGCCCGAGTCGCTAAGGACTGATCTATTGTGCCATAGACCCAAGTAAATTTGTACAACCACCCGTGCCTTATGGGAGGCCCTAGAATAATAATTTATTGTATTCTAGCAATCAAACTAGGGGTGGCAGATTGCATGATGCAATTGGGCTAGTGTTGGCATGGTAGAGGATCCCCGTGTTCATAGGTACTTTGCAAGGACCACAAAGTTTTACAACACAACGTATGAGTTATTAGTATTTTGGAGAGCTCTCCATACTCTAAGAAGGTATCATAGCGCAGTTTGTTGTTAGGATCGGTAATATAAAAGCAGTTCATGAACTCTCAAATCGAGTACATTCGGTATCGTGTGACATCGATGACATGGTGGAATGTTTATGTCGAGTGTGTAAACCTGTACAACCTCCGCAGTGTGTAAACCTATTCGAATGGTTATGTGTCTGTTTATGGACATCACTTGTCTATATCCCACAAGAAGTAGTTTTATGTTTTGCAAAATGGTTCAGGTATTGTATGGATAGGGAATCCATGCATACCTTGTTCGACAAGAAGGACCTTGCCATTGTTTTGAGGTTATGGCAACACGTCGCTTGTTTAATTATGCTAATTATGCTTTACTACTAGTTTATTATCAATGTCAATTGCTTTTACATTTATTGATTGCAATCTATTACTCTCTATTGTAAAATGCAAATTCGCTTTGAATAACAAAACCAGATATGATAGCCTTCCTTTGTGATGAGGATTAAATTCCTAATTACTGCTTTAACATTTAATTAAAGACCACATAACCCTTATGGTCGTAACCCCCATGATTAAAGACCCATGTAGTCGTGAGAATCCCAGTGGTTGCTCTACGGGTACCCTGGTCAGAGGGGCACTGAATCTATTATCCGATCAGATAACTGCTCGAAGAATCTTTGAACTGGTACTTGGACCTGATTCTAAGTATATTCCTTTCATGTGATGAATGAGATACGTGCATTATATACTCAAACCCACACGATGATTTTCAGCACTAGGTCACTGAAAATAACTATTATACAGTTTTTCTCATGTTCGTCTCCCACTGACACCAACCGACGATCAGGTGTTCTTCCACTGACAACAACTGCCTGCCTGACCAGGCTTGTTGTTTCCATAAGGTGTCTTCTCCATAAATAAATGGTGCCTCTTCACTAGTATTTAAGGGTGGATGATGAACAATATTACAAGAGAACAATGGAAACACAACAAACAAGATGAAGGAGAGGACAAGTGATTCAATATCACCATAGACAACTCAATTTCTCCAAGCAATATGCTTAGTTTAATTTGGGCTAGTCTGTCGCCTCACCAAAGGCATCCCCGTAAAAATTAGTTCATTGTAATAAAGAGCAACTCTATTCTCCTCCAAGAATTCTTAGCTATTTTCCTTATTTCATTTCGTAAGATCAGCGACTTGATTGCCGACAGTTGGTGCCGTCTGTGGGGAAGAAGGTGCTGAGTTCTTGAAGATTTTTTGCTCAGCAATCCACATTTACCTTCCTTCTGTTTCGTTGCCGCCTATGCAATCATGGCAGGGACAAGTGATGAGGAGTACTGATTCAATTTGGCGGACTATGCTGACCTTGACATGGACGAATGCATCCACGCCATGGAACACGTTGCGATCTCGTCGTCGTACTCTTCCGTCGCAAACTCTTCGCTCATTGAGACTGGCGAGATCGACCGGATGGAAGAAGATTCACCGTCCCCATCAGTGGCACTCCTAGAGGAATATGTTGATTCGACAGATTCGGAATGTCTGAACGTGTCTTCAAGCCCGATTTTTCTGACCGACAAAAATGAAAACTATAGCTCAGCACTGTAATCAGAGGGCCAAGGTACCCTCGCTACAGTCATGGGCAACCGATTTTCACCTATGACTCCTAGGTATTCCAGGGGACGACCGACACCTGGTAGCGGTGTTAATGAAATCACCATCGGTGGAAAGCCAGATGAAGATGATAAAGCTCAGCATACGATCAGAAATCCACTGAGTCAGGCTGAGTCCACCCCGAAGCCCAACGGAGGTGGTAATCTCAAACTGTTCCCTATCATGGATGCTCCTTGCCGAAGCAGTTGAAGGCTCTCACTTAGCTATGATGGGAGCTCATCGGGAGATTGTTGTTGGAGGCACGAGGTTAACAAAATCGGTAATACCAATCAAGATGTTGTGCACGATCCTTCACATCATAACCCGCCAGCACCCGTTGGTGGAAATGGTGCAAACATTCGAGCAACAACCAGAGATGGCGGAGGCAATAGAACTGGTGGACATCAATCAACTAATTCATATGTTTCTACCCCACTACGTACAATGGGTCGAACAGGACGAGCAAGAAGGTAAGAGGGGAATTCAAGTCATCGAACACCTTCTGCCAACAAGAATTGTCGACGATCAAATCACCGAACTTATGAGTATATAAAAAGAAAGAGGAAAAGTGGCATATATCTCCTGGTAAGGAATGAGGCTGCTCTTTATTGATATGAACTGGCTGTTACAAAGTGTATCTGTAATCTAAACCAAAGACTAACTCCCCTAACACTGGAGCACAATGCTTGCTACGTCCTTGCGATCTAATCGACTGACTATCTTCTGAGAGTGATTCCAGTCGATGATTCTCTTCGGTCCCTCCTCTTTCCTTCCACGGTCCTCCTTATGTAGTTGATGAAACATTGGCAGTTGTCCCTTGGAGAGGCGTTTGTTAAGAAGTGACGCGTCTGGTCGGAGAGAGGCGTCAGTTGACAATGTATCAACTGTTGTGCGGTTATATGTCAATGAGTCATGTAACCGTACTCCAGTGTCGTAGCGTCGCGTGGTATGGAATATACAGCACATGTTCCATTCGTCACATAGTAAAGTATATGTTTGGTCTTAGATCCAGACACCAGTTTAAAAACCTTGTGAGCATTTGACTGGTCGGAGACTAGATTTGGAACCATGTCCGACCAGGTTGGGTATTATGTAACCTCTGGAATTCTTACGACCAGTGAGGTCGCTAGCCTTAGGGATTACGACCATGAAGACGTATGGTCTCTATATAATAAATAATAAATAGAGGTTTTAATCCTCGTCAGCTAGCCCCCGAACTTTAAAATGAATTGGTCATGTGGACGCTAACTCCCGATGAAGTCATATCGGGCAGACCCCTCATTAAATGTTGTGGTACCCGAAGTGGTCTGTATTCATTTTTAAAGTTGAGAAATTGCCTTGGAAGTTGAAAAGCTACTTTGTCCGCTGGTTAAAAAAGGGATTTTGTCCATTGGACTTTTTCCTGAAGCGGTTACAATGTTGTGGCTATAAAACCCCATAGCACCGGGTGTTAGAGTTTCTACGCCTTCTGCTTCCCTCTTCATCTTCCAAGAAACCATCTCCGATCACCTTAGAATTCTTCACCCGAAAGAAATCACCATGTCGGATCTTATTACCAACCGGTCAATTTCCGATCTGAGTGAGAAGAAGTTGGAAAATTTGGAGAAGGTTGGGCTGCTACCCGACAGAAATCTGATCTCATGGAGATCAGCATTTGGGGAACATTCTCCAAGCGGTGAGGATGGAGAAATTCTGATATTTCTCGCATATATTGAATGTGGCTTCAAACTCCCAGTTCACTCCTTTCTCTCCCAAGTTCTGGAGTACTATGGAGTGGAATTGATCAATCTGGCCCCCAACGCCATAGCCAACCTTAGCATCTTCGTTTATCTCTGTGAAGCGTACTTCGGAATTCCAACAACTCTGGATCTCTTCAAGTACTACTACAGACTAGCAAACGCGAAGAAGACGACCAGTACACCTGGAAAGTGTACCTTGCGTCTCCATGACGGGAAGGCCGATGAGTACATTTATATGTACTCTAAATCTTTGTGGCCATCATGGAAAAAGAGTTGGTTTTATATGAAGATTACGCAGGGCGATGGCCTCTATTACAGCGGTAAGAAAGCTGTCGAGAACTCTGCGATGGCGTTCCTCCTCGAAGAAGGAGGGGAAAATTGAGAGATGGGTCGATGCTATCCATCTCCTGAGTGTCAGTGGTTTCACCTCCTAGCACGTGGTAAGGGACTTTTCCATACGGAGGATTAGTCTTTTGAAGGCCAGAGCCCATTCGATGCTCTGGTACATTGGTCGTGATGATGCGACTAGGGATTCTAGGGAAGGTAGATCCCAGTTAGAATTCGACCAGTATATTTTTCTAGTCAATTGCTTTCATAACCCTAAGACCTCTCTTTTTATTACAGCCTTGTCTTCTGATGAGATCAGAAGTCGGATCAAGATGATATGTGTTGGAGAGCCTAACGAAAAAGCTAGTTTCCCTCTGATCTTAGCAGTTACTACTGCTGAAGAGATGGCTGAGAGACTCGGGTAAGCATGTTAATTATTTTTAATCTTTACAAACTCTTCCGATTGGTGTTTACCTGAAAAACCTCTTTGATATGTAGTCGGTTGGTCTGAGGATCAATGAGGCCATGGAAACATGTGAGCCATTTGATGACCCGACCAGTCTTACGATCACTAGTGATCGTGCAGAGGTAGGTAACCGAAGGAAGTATCTTTTGTTTAGATGAAAAGATATGTTCATCACCTGACTAACTTTGTTTGTTAAATCAAGCGGTAGTCAATGAGTCTCATACAGTTGCTCAAGAATTGCCAATGGCTATTGAGTCAACTGTTTTGGTGACCAATGAACCTGCACCATCCAATTCAACAATCAGGGATTCTACTCTCGACCAATTGGTCGAAAGTGTTTCATCTGATCTTCCATTGGAGGACGTAGAGGGTGTAACCAACCCTACCAGTTTAGAACGGGTAAAATCGGTTGAAAAAAAAGAAAAGAAAAGCAAGCGCTACGGACTTTAAGCCGGCGCGCTACAGAGTCAAGATAAAGAAGACGACCAGGTATGTTTAAAATGGAAATAATCATATAAATGCATACCTTTTATATCCTCGATGAACTTTAAACTTTGAACTTCCTTTCCTCTGTGCAGATCTACTGGAGCTCCAGTCGTTTCCGATCGGGTCATTCCAGTAGATCAGGTGATCGAGGGCACCTCCGACCAAGGCTTACCTCAGGCAAGAAACTCTGAGGAAGAAGTGGTTAGGGGAGCCCCCGAAACTGCTTCAGTACCGGACTCTGACTTGGATCCTATAGTGATTGTCACTCCATCAGTAGAGGTAGACACTTCTGCAAATTCACTACATACTCCGATCCCTACAAGCAATCCCTCCCAAACTAACAAGTTTCCTTTCTCTCCTCGATTTATCGAGGATAAGGAGTTTGATGAAGCTTGGAGGAGAATATCAGATCGTCTTGCAAAGGCGAATCCTGATAAATTTTTTGCCGATTATAATGACGTGGCAATTCAAGTAAGTGTCTTCAACCATTCTTATATATCTCTCTGAAGTTCAATGGAAACTTGAAGAGGAAATGCGATCCATGCAGCACATGGTTGAGAACTTTGCTGCGATCGGAGGCTTGACCGAGCGAATAAAGATCCTGGAGCAAAAACACTCCGAATTAGAGAGTAAAGAACTCTCCTACTTAACTTTTCCTTCTTTATGCCTCCGTTTTTCTCTTCTAATTATCCTCCCTTATCATACTTGACAGGTTTGGAGAAAATAAAAGAAGCTATGGTTGAAAAATCCAGAAGACTAAGGCTTGAAGAAGAGAACCAAGCTAAGAACCGGTCGATCGAAGACTTGACGACCAGAAATAAAGAAATCTTAGAAAAATCCAAGAAGAAGGCCGAAGGTAATTAGTCGTAAACTTGACTTAATATCTCTTCTAGTCCTTCTTGCCTAATACTTGTTTTGCTTACTCAGAACAAAATCAAGCATTAGCCAAAGAGAAGAAAGTTTTGGAATTTGAGCAAGACAAGGGGGCAGCAATCATGCTTAATCTCGACTTAAAGATCACTGCACTCAATAAAATGAACTTTGATATGGGATCAGGATCAACATTGCCCTCCTTAAATGATCCAATGGAAAAGGTAAATTACTTTGGCCACCTTTTGGAGAACCTTAAGGGCTTACTCAAGACTACAAGAGAGAATTATGCCCAATTCGTTAAAGAATTTATTGCCAGTAGAGTTAGTCTTGCTCTAGCAAAACTGAAGGCGTCCGACCCCTCTACCAATCTACAAGCTATTGAAGAAGATTTCAACTACTTGCCTGAGGAGGCGACCAAGCTTCTCAAGGAAGTTAAACCTCTTGGAGACAAGGTTGCAGAAGAAATGGAGGTCGGATGAAATCTTTTGTTCATCTGGTTGACTTATGGATATTCATATATTAACTAGCCCCGACTGTTTTATAGTAGAAGAACATTACTATACAAGCTGTAGGCCAAGAGTATGAACTTAAGTCTCAACCATTGTTTGAAAGTTTGTACCGATTGTTGAAAAACTGATCGTGATAATATTAGAAAACCTTTTTTTTGGTCGGAACCAGTGCTAGGTTTCGACTAGTTGTAAATCTATTTTTTGTAATCAAAGTACTTACTAAGACAATATATGGTCAGAAGAAAAAAAAAGAGACTTTCCTAGATAAGAGAAAAAAATTATATGAAAAAACATATATAACGAAAGATAAGCGGTTTTATTTCTGTGTAGTACTCAACGCTGGTCGGAGTGAACCGCTAAGAAATGAAGATATAATGTATATTTCGCAATACGTGCTCATGCTCTAGTCTGACTGGCTGCGAGGATCGTAAGAAAAAGACCGTCGCTAGGAAGCTGCTTCCAATGGGCGGAACCACGTGCGAAAAAGGAGAGACTTCGACTAGGAGGTTTTCCGTGTCCCGACCAGTAGCCAAACAAGAGTAGAACAAAATCTTGAAAAAAAAATAAAAATATGATCTTCATAATCTTGAGCATATGAACCGCGTCAACCAGATTTGGATACCATCATATAAATAACATCACTTTGTTATTTGAATTTAACTAACATTTATTAAATTTTAAAGGAAAATGAAATGAAATTAAACGAAAAACTTACGCAATTGATCAATATTCCAGGAATTGGACAAAATTCTGTCGTCGGACATAGCTAATCGTACCGAGCCTGGTCAGATGGCTTCGACCACAGTGTAAGGACCTTCCCACTTGGGAGAAAGTTTATTGCGATTTACTTGGCTATCGTGGAGGCCATCCGTGCCAACTGATCTGCTAGAAAGTTTTTCTTTCTAGGAATGTGTTGGATCTGGAACCCAAAACCCACTAGAATTCCTCCAGATCTACACTACCGCCTTCAAAGCAACTGGTGGTGATGACAATGTGATGGTAAATTACTTGCCCATGGTAATCGAGGGATCTGCCTGATCTTGGTTGCTCAATCACCCGGCCGGATCAATTTACACCTGGGAGCAACTCTGCGACCTCTTGATCGCAAATTTTCAATGTACTTATGATCGCCTCGGAAAGGAAGACGATCTCCATTGAATCCGACAGGAACCTAATGAAACTCGTAAGGAGTACATCAACAGGTTCAGCTAGGTTCATTATTCCATTCCTGAGGTCGCAGATTCCTCTGTTATTCAGGCTTTCAAAGTAGGGTTAAGGAATCGACGGTTTACAGAGGACATCACGATGAATCCTTCACGAACGACCGTCGAGCTATTCGACATGGTTGATAGGTACGCAGCCGCTAGTGAGGCGATTGAATGGAACAAGGTCATTGATTGGAAAGAAAAAATTCCTCAACCTAGCCTGAGTAAGCTATAAATGAAACACAAGAAGGCACCTAAAGGTAAAAAGTATCGCAAACCCAATAATAAAGAGGTCCTTGCAATTTATGAGAAGTTCACCAGGGGCAAGAAGGACTATTCCAGTCGCAACCAGGTGAAAGCTTCGACTGATGAGTATAAAAAGAACAAGAAGTGGTGTCTGCTTCATCAGACGATAGGGTGTGATTTGTGCACCTGTTGAGCCTGGCAGAAGAAGTTAGAAGACTACTATTCAGGTAAAGGTCCTCTTCCTTCCATACAGGAGCCTAAAGATCCAAGCTCCAAGAAAGACAAGGATGGTGATGAAGAGATGGAGTATCAGGAGCCACAGAACACCATCGACATGATCTTTGGCGGGTCCTCATATGAGTCCAGGCGCCATTTGAAGGCCGTGGAGCGGGAAGTGAACCTCACTGAATCTCCGATCACCGTCAAGCCATCTAGATGGTCGGAGACAGTCATGTCCTTCAGCGGGGTAGACTACCCCATCCCCTCAACTCGGCCATGTAGGTTTCCTATTGTCGTAGAACCTACTATAAATAATTGCAAAGTCAATTAAGTTTTAGTAGATGCGGGTAGTTCTCTCAATATTTTGTTTTTGGGAGCTTTAGAAGAAATGCAAATTCCCAAGTCTAAGGTAAAACCTGTGAAGTATGCCTTCCATGGTATAGTTTCAGGGTCTACTGCTAAACCGATATGGTAACTTTCCCTACCAGTTACATTCGAAAGACCAGATAACTTTCGAACAGAAAGGAATTCATTTGATGTATTAGACTTTAAAACTGCATACAATGGGATTCTTGACCGTCCAACATTAGCGCAGTTCCTGATAGTTACGCATTACAGCTAACAGAGTTTAAAAATGACAAGACCAAAAGGGGTCATTACGGTTCGAGGGGATAGAAAGATGGCATATGCATGCAATCATAAATCCCTAGAACCGGTTGATGAACTTCTTACCAGAAATATTAATCTGCCGTCCACATAAGCCAAGCACTCAAGATGAAAGGTGGCCCCAAAAGCCTTCGACCAGATCAAAGAAGTTTCACTCGACAAGGACGCTTCTCTGGAAAGCGTCAAAACATTGTTTCGACTAAAAAAGGCTAGTGCAACCTTCCAAAAGATACTGGTTGGGGCAGGACTCGATCCTAAATAGGAAGAGTTGCTCGTCCCCTTCCTCTGAGCCAATTCGGATATATTCGTCTGGCAAGCGTCCAATATGTCTAGAGTCCCCAGGGTGGTGAACGAGCACAAGCTAGCTCTCCGGCCTAATAAAAAAATGGTCAAGCAAAAGCTAAGATGCTTTGCACCTGATCGGAAGGAGGCAATCAA
Organism: Hsuehochloa calcarea; assembly: GCA_036346395.1. Lineage (NCBI taxonomy): Eukaryota > Viridiplantae > Streptophyta > Magnoliopsida > Poales > Poaceae > Hsuehochloa > Hsuehochloa calcarea. The sequence continues at coordinate 108,608 of JAYEVG010000061.1, read as the reverse complement.
GTCAGAGATTGACAAGCTTCTCAACGTTGGATTTATTCATGAGGTCGACCACCCAGAGCGGCTCGCTAATCCTGTAATAGTTAGAAAAAGTAACGGGAAATGGCGAATATGTATCGATTTCACATATCTTAATAAAGCTTGTCTGAATGATGACTTTCCCCTTCCACATATTGATTAGCTTATAGACTCTACTTCCGGGTGTGAGTTGTTAAGCTTTTTAGATGCATATTCCGAGTACTATCTGATTTATATGAGTAAAGATGATGAAGTGAAAACTTCCTTCATCACACCATATGATACTTATTGTTACGTCAAGAAGCCATTTGGTCTGAAAAATGCTTGTGCTAGTTTTTAGAGGCTAATGCAAAAAAAAAAAACCTTTAGCCTGCAGATAGGTCAAAACTTAGAAGCCTATGTTGATGACATAGTTGTAAAGAGCATCAATGTTGGAGATCGTATCTCTGACCTGCAAGAAACTTTCAACAACTTAAGATGAAGAAACATTAAGTTAAATCTAAAGAAATGTGAGCTTGGAATTTCTTTTGGAAAGCTTCTTAGATTTCTAGTTTTGGCTAGAGGAATTGAAGTGAATCTAGAAAAAAATAGCGGCCATCGAACATATGATGCAACAATGGATGTCCCAATCTTTCGGTGAGATGGATAATTCGATTTTGGTGGAGACGACTCTCACGATTCGGCTACCAATCACACACGACCAATACGACCACAATCACTGAACCAACTCCATGATTGCTATCGACCTTGCTAGAAGCACGATCGACCTGGCCACGAATGTCTATCCATGTATGCAATTGAAGAACACGTAGGAACAAGATAATAAGCAATCTGAAATTGCAAATATGATTGAAATATTTGATAAAATTGGGATTCTGAAGCGGTATTATGGGTGGTCTAATCGACACAATCCAATACACGAAGTTGTAACGAAGCTAACATTTAACTAAACAAAATACAAGAAAACTAGAGGAGTGCGGCCTCCTTAAATTAGGGAGGGTCAACCTCACATACGTGATATAGGGGAGGTGGTACTACTATTCACATGAACAGTGCATCTCCCTAGTTGGTCGGCCGGCATATGGGCCAAGTCGGGTAAGATTACAAGGCCCAAATTGGCCCAAATAGGTGACATATCACCTTGTTTTGATAATTACGGTGATCATATATGGAACTTGGAGCTGAGACCAGATCTGTTGGAAAGAGAATGAGATATTCTTTCCATCAAGTACCGGTGGACCATCAAGTACCGGTGGACCTCAAACGGAATATGTATGCAAAAATTATGTCCGTTTGTAGTCGGTGCTATCTTCGGATGCCAAATTAAATTCTAGAACGTGTCCAACTCAAACTCTTGTTGGACTTGGACAAAAAGTGATGTGGTGCTGCATAAATATACATTTTCATCATTAGGTAGCATCAAATAGTTCATATAATCAAAAAACACTCCTAAAAATGAGCTCACCTGATAATTTATGTGAAGTGTATGAGCTCTTCTAATTGGAACAGCAAGCATAGTAAATATGGTTGTATCCATAGGGTTATGTCCTCATCATCCTCCCCTTCTTGAAAACAAAGCCATCCTCAGCTTTTGATAAGCTGAAAATAGGGTAATAAAAAAGCCAAGTTGTATGCATGGTATGTGTATATACCATCTGTTTTAACAGTTCTTCGTTGTTGCACAATTAATGTTGTAAAAAAGCAACGATCATAAAAGCTCATTGTATTATTACCCCAAGAATAATCATATATGTTAATAAGCAAAATAAAACTTTTAATACAGCAATTATTGCATCTAGATTTGTAAATGTAAGTGAAGCATTTATGCAATTCAAATATCTGAAGTTGTAAACTTCCAGTGGTATCACATATGGGAAAATCTACAACTTTTGGAATCAAATAAAGTTCATCGATATAATCAGATTTTAATCGAGCAATAGCAAATTCATCTAGCAAGGGTGAAAAGATTTGTTAGTTCTTCCATACTTCCACATCATTATTCAGATTGTTAATACTAGATGGGCAATAAGGGATGAACACATAGGCATTGGAGGATCACTAAATTTTATTTTCCTCTCATAATAAAGAAGATTCGGTACACAATAATTGTTGTTCAAAACAACAAGCTTTAATTCATCTATGTGATCACAAGTTATGCATATTTGATGTACAAAAAATTAATTGTCTACACCATAATCTCCAATTAATTTAAAATAGTAGGTATAAGAGCTAGATAAAGAATCTAGAGATAAAATTTCAGAAACTTTATCCATAGCACATTCCAAACTAACGGGCTCATTAAGCATGATATAGCACAATGCATAAGCAGAGATATTCTATCAAGTACTTCCTTATGTGTAATTAATTCGATATATACAAAATTATGTGAATGCAGATCAGCACATGATTCAATCAAGTCAACACAAGGAATAACAAAAAGATTGCACTACAATAGGTAGATACTCACAAGGTTGCTCTATGTCCTGTTGTAGCATCAAATCAACATCTTTGTCATTATCGTCCTCATCAGATACTGTAGGTACCTCAAACTTCTCCTCTAATGACATAAGATGCGCCAGATCATCATTCATCTCTTCCAGCATCTCGGCGGTATCTGTGGATGGAATAGGAGCCAAATCAATATCAGCATTTTTAGTTACCTTAGGTTGCACCTCGCTTGCGGCCATGGGTGGTGGAGGTACAAAACGATGTCGCAATTTCTTCTTCATCTCCTCCCATGTGTACATGTAGTGGTATTTGAGATTCGACCACTAATGTTGAACATCACCGATCAACGTCATTCTTGCCATGTCCATCTTCTCATGAGGATCAAGTTCCTGTCATTCAAAGTAGCTTTTCAACATAGTAATCCATAGTAAATAGTCCAACGACGTACTCTCAGTGGTGAGTGGCACGATGTATGGTGTTAGTTGTTTCCCTTTGAGTTCAAATCTATCAGCGATGTCATCGTAATCTACCAACTTCCTCAAACATGTCATTGTTAGTAGCCAGTCAGAAAATATACACAAGTGTACAAATCCTATCAATTACTAGGTGGTGGAGGTTCAAAAGTCGCTCACACTCAAACTTATACCAAGTTCTTACAAAAAAAAGGCAGTGACCGACAACTGGTGTCGGTGTCAAACGCTCTCCGAAGATTAACAAAGTGATTGCAAGCAACTGATACCTATGCATTGGTAGAAAGTGGAGCTAGGATAGGCTTCAATATGGTAGCAAGGATTAACAATAATCAAACCAATAAATGTAAATTGAAAAATTGCTCAAAGTACTAGTCAATGTTACTGATCATAGCCTAAAAAGAGCTAGCTAATCAAAGCCTATGAAGCAAAGTGTATGAACGCATGCAGAAAGATCAATGTGACTTGATGTAAACAAAGTAAACTCTCACACCAAGTGCTAGGAGAGACGCTAGCCAACCACTCAAACTTCTGTGTAGGGGCACAAGATTGTTCACACGATGTAGAGCACAAAGACGCAATAACGTGTAATGTAAACAACCCTCTGCTTTAAGTAGTAAACAACAGCTAGACTTAAGATATGAAAAGGTAAAATTTTATATGGCTTATATATACTCTTTTAAAATGTTTCGATGATATCTACAACTTTACAGTTGAGGCAAACCCCAAATTCTGAAGGGAAGACCGAAAGAAATGATAAAAACAGAAACAAAAAACTTGTGACGTGAATTTAGAGCCGAAGATGGCCGATTTTGGGGCCCCTAGAAGGCAAGTAGTTTTTCTAGTTACGTTTTTTTGGATGTGCCTCGTCGTTAGCTTTCAGACAAGTATAAGAACAATCAAAACGAACAACGTATGCAAAAGTTATGCTCGTTTTACTGAAGGTGTCTTGGAAACGGAATCTTACTCGAACTCAAAACCATTTTGGGTTCAAATTTGAAACCGCTATATCCTTCAAACCATGGGCCAAACTTGCTAAAAAATTTTATGGAAGTTTGTAGCTATATGTAGAAGGTCTTCACAAATTTTCATGCACTTTTCTTTTCTCCTTTTTTTATCTATCGTGGCTTTTGTTTATGCAGCTGCCTCTTCCTCCTTCTATTGTTTGGCCAGCCCTAGAGTTTTTCGCAAGTCGCAAATAACAACAAAGGGTGGATGCTAGACTCAGACACCAACTCTCCCAAAATATCACGACAATCCTCTCGGTTTCGTTGTGAAATCAGCTTGAACTCCAACAAGCATTTCGGATTAGATGAAGTGGAAACAAATACTATTTTTGGTGCAGATTAGAGGAGTTCTAATCCACGAATTTTCAGTTTTAGATGCAAAACTAAGAACCCTAAAAGAACAATCAAGCGACGCGAAGGAAACACGAGATGCAACTAGACAAAGACTAACTAGACAACAAATAGAACTAGAAATCAGCAACTAGACACGGGATGCGGGCCAGTGAGAAGGAGATGCACAACACACCTCGCCTGATGTAAGGTCCTTGCCCATGGATTCCGACGACGATGGTGAGGACAACAACTAGAACTAGAAATCAGCAACAGTAGAGTATGATGGCGGTGGCCACAATACCACCGCCACCATACTCTACTGTTCCCGTCTCCTTCTCACTGGCCCGCTGGAGAAGAAGAGAGATGGGACGACTTCGATGCCTCTGTGCCATGGTCGTTGTCATCATCCTCCATGCTCGTACCACCGCCTTCGTGGCAATGCGGGCCAATGTAGCCTCCACGCCGCACCACCAACATGTGTTTGTGCAGATGAGGCTAGGTCAGGAGCATCTATACTAAAAGGATACGGATAGGCTACGCTAGCTGATAATTCAAAAATTCTACCACGCAAACCAGGATGTCATGCAAGCAAGAGATCATAGATTGTTACCACCAGACGCGCAGTGCAGCAGAAGAAGAGTTGGAGTAGCCTGGTCCAACAAAGAGTGCATCGATGTAGTGGTTGTAATCGATCGCCCTCGTAGTCGATCATCCTTGTTCAGCAACCAATCGAGTTCCTCACCAAGGTCGTGGATCATCCTCTAGCGCAATAGCAACGCAATAGCATCTCTACGGCATGCACACGTCCGGAGAAGGAACACAATACGCCGGTGTGTTAGCACCAAGTCGCACGGGAAGGCTCTCTCAAGAAGATGGCGACTAGGGTTTGGAGCAACTCACGTCAACTCTTGTCGTGTGTCTCATCTCTCTACCCTACCCATCAGCCTCAAGTATCTCCTTATATAGTGTCCGTGACGGATCCTATACGAACATGTTTGACGAATCGTATCCGTACTGGTTTGTTCTATCTCGTTAAGTGTGTGACCCGTTAGGTTCATGTGTAATAGGTTGTGACTCAAAAACTCATTTCTGATCATGAGTCGTTAGCGGCTCCTAGCAGGATATAACGATTCCCAAATACACACGAATTAGATCATATCAACCTTAATGCATTATGATCAACGGCCAGGACTTTATCACTAACGATCAGCTTGTATCTCTATACGACCAGATCATATTTGGTCTCAACCAGTTCGTAATTCCTTACAACCAGGTTTCGATCACCCTACGACCAGCTCGTATCTCTATACGACCAGATCATATTTAGTCTCGGTCAGTTCGTAACTCCTTACAATCAGGTTTCGACCATTTAGTGATAATGTTCGACCAGCCTATGACCAGCTCGTATCTCCATACGACTAGACTGTATCTAATCGAACTAAAAAGCCTACTCATGTATTCTCCCTTTGCCTCATGATATCTGGTTGAACTCCAGTTGAGATGTTATGTCATCCATGGACTGTTCAATACTTTCTCGATCAAGTGCTGAATAACTTTATGTGGTCGAACTCTTCGGCCACCAGTGGCACGGCCATGCACTTTCTTTATCCGACCACATTGAGAGGCCCAGAGATATCTCTCTTGTTATGTTAGGAGAGGCAAATCCCATATCCGACTAGTTTCATTCCTCCTCATGTTTCACAGTATACCTGAAAGCTACCTTAATAACTACCCAGTTACAAAGTAGTGTTTGGCAACCCCAAAGTATACTCTTACGCATGTAGGAAACTATGTTGATCTCAGGTTTAAAGATTATACATCATCATTTCTTGAGACCAACTGATGACACATAAAATCATAACAATCTCAGCAGTGTCTCAAGGTGGGTCAATCCAACACCATGTTCTCTGACATATGTTCGCATTATTGATTCGATATACCCATATCCATGACTAGTGAAACATGGTCATCTGGTGAAACATGGTCATCAATCAATACATGTTCTGGTCGATAGGATCATTAATGTTCCGACCAGTGACATCCGACCACGAGCACATTTAGAACGACATCATCATAAGTCAAAAGAGCTTCACCAACAAGTCACATACTCGTTGATATTTATAACTAATGATTCATTCAAGGAATAGAATAACACTTATTAAATAACACATAAATATAGACATGATACAATCATCTCTATGATTGTCTCTAGGGTATATCACCAACATATACTGGGTCAGGAGCAAACACAAAAAGTTTCATAGATTTTGGACTTTGTTTGCTTGGTACAAAAATCTAGCAAGCACCCAGCCAGAAATCAAAAATTCAAAAACTATTTTCAAATTTCCCTCTCTCCTTCGGGTCAAAACTGAGCCGGCCCATTTCCGCTCACCTAGCTTCAGGCTACGCCAACCTCGCTCACTCTCCCACATTGACGTGTGGGCCCTGCTTGCTAGAAGTTTCCTTCCACCTCACTTTCCCAGCTCGCACCTCGCCTACTTCGCCCACTCGCCTGTGGGTTCCCCATCGCCACCACGGTTTTGCCCCTCACCCGCCTCCATCACCTTCGCCCGGCATCGCCCATGCCATATACCCCCTTAATGGCACCTAACCGACGCTCTAGCGGAGACGCCGAAAGCGAGAGTGCGAGTTCTCGCCACGACTGCCTTTTTCTCGTCGCTCGTGTAGCACTCTACTCGCTGCTACTTAAGCCCTCGAGTGTGTCATCATCTCTCTAGCTCGCCCCTCATTCCATCTCGTGCTTTCTCCAAGCTTCTAGCTCTCTGAATCGCTGAGAACGAGTGCATTTTTATCGACACCGGTGAGCGAGCTCCCCCGCGCCATCTTCTCTGGTGAGCCTCCTTGCCCTCGTCACCTTCATTACCATGCGTCCCTTATCTCACTGATGCTCCCTCTATGCTTAATGCAGCTCCGGAAGCCCTATGACGCTTACAAGCCATCATCTTCTTCACCTCCGGCGCAAACCCCTCTCTGGACCTCTTCATTCCCAACGTTCTAGTGAGCTTGAACCTCCCTTGCTCGTGTCATTCTGTATCCTATACCTCACTGACACTTTCCCCTCAGTTGATGAGGATTTAAACGCATGGAATCCCCAGAATCGATCTTCTTCCTCATTTTCGACTACCGCAACCATTTTCCAGTTAGCTACCACCTCGGTGAGTCTTTGATCGATTCCTACTGCCCTCACCATCCTTAGTGTGCATGCAAGCTAATGCGCATCTCCATGTAGCATCTACATCCCTACAACAGGCTGTCAACGCAAGCTTCCTTCGTGTCATCACTGCTCAATGTCTCCAAGCGACTTTGAGCATCCCCCTACACCGTTGTGGACCTTGGTGACCTTCTAGTAGTCCCCTAGAGCTTTTGCGCACATTAGATCAAAGGATTACCTAGTGTAGCATAGAGTTCGTCATGGCCGATCATGGCACCACCGCGGGGAGTTGTTACCGTAGCTCTGATGACCATTGGTCCCCAAGCCGCTGCATGTAGCATTGTTGTAGCTTCCCAAAGCCAATGTGCACCCTCTCTTGCCACCGATTTTCCCCAGTTGTGAAACCTACCTTGAGCCTGAGGTGCTTCGCCGCTCTTCTCCGGCGTAGCAGCACCTTTGACCATCTCTTCGCCCCCACCACCACCTGGTGGCATCGCTGTCGAGAGAGGAACCTATTTTGCCCATTATCGAGCCTTGCCATCAAGCCGTTCGCCGCCAGCAAGCTCGCCAAGTCGCTTGGCCGTGAGCCCAGCTCTCCCTCTCTCTACCTCTCTGTGCTAGTGGGTCGAGTTTAAATGTAACTAGTCTATGACAGGTGGGACCAAACCGAAAAGGTTAAAGAAAATCTAATTCTAAGCATTTTAGTAAATATGCCACTGACATATGGGACCGCCACTATTTTATAAATAACAACAATAAGACAAAAGACTGAGTGAAGGACCGAAATGGCAACAGAGGGGGGTGAATGGTGCCTTAAAATTAAGAACTCCCCTTTAATGTATTTAAACAAGATCTACAAAACCCTCTCAAGAAGAGTAAAACAAAATCGAGAACTAAAACAGTTTGATGCATTTGTCAAAAATCGGAAGTTCGATTCTACCGTGTAGTTTCGCACTCCGTAGTTCCGGATTAGTGCGAAGTTCCTCTGCAGATAGTTACTTGGACAATCGGAAGTTCCGATTGTCCCGATCAAGAACAAGGCTTCGGGTTTTCCCAAAAATCCAAAATGCTAAATCTTGAATGCTCTTCTCGGTCAAGTTTCACAGACATCATCCTAAACACCATCTTGACCTTATGGAGGAGAATCGCAAACAAAGATTCAATAATCAAGCCAAAAACGGATTTCTTGAAGAAGGGGCAAGAAAGACCAAAACCCACAATAAACGAGATTCTCAGATTCTTAGCTTATGAAACTTTGAGGATGCAATAGCAATATCAAAACGACTCTAGATATCAAGTTTCAAGCTATTTCATAGGACGAATCAAAAGATACATCAAAACCCTAAATATTCAACAAGAACGGGAAGGGAATAAGAGAGGCACAAACAAGTAATCAAAAAACCTCAGAGTTTCATTGATAGAGATCAAAAGATTACAGAGGAAACACAGAGGAATGATTACAAGGATTTTCAGTTCATTCTCTCCAAACCAACAACCTCTCAAAAAGCAAAACAAAACCTTTAGCTAGAGCTAACCCTAATTTTCTCTCTCAAAAATCTAACCCTAACAACAGGGGTTCAGCTCTATTTATAGCCTTTACTTAATGGGCCTCCAACCCATTAATCCCGCTACACCCAAACGGAACCGCCTCCACTTGTGCCGCTTTGTGAAAATACCGTTTCGCCCCTTGCACACCTTCTGGAAGCCTCCCGTACGCCTTGTTGTCGTTGACACGCAACCACCTCAAGATTCACGCCGTCTTCGACACATCCCGACCGTTCTGACCTCAACGCCGCCTGCGCCTAGTCCGATCACCTCGTGTCTTGCCACGACTTCGTCTCGATGTCCTGCAGTCAACACAGACAAAAACACATCACATAGCATTGCACAATATCATAGCATCAACATTTGTATAAGACTCAAACTCATACAAAATCAAAATCACAAATTATCCTTCTCTGCACAGTTCTGGACACAATCGGAAGTTCCGCACTTACCACAGCGGAAGTTCCGATTTCCGGAACGTCCGCACTTGTCACGATTATCGGACGTTCTGCGCTTAACATTGCGGAACTTCCGATCTTCGGAACATCCGCCTTTCCAATTTTTCAAATCCGATTATCTTCTCAGAGGAACACTCAACGTCAGTAATATCGGACACTCCGCTACCCAAGGTGCGGAAGTTCCGATTTCTTCACCAACTCAAAACCTGTGTTAATCGGAAGTTCCTATTTCCAACGCCAGTAGTTCTGATTATCGGAACTTCCGCGACATACACAATGGTAGTTCCGATTATCTGCTTCAAAGACGTAAGCAGTCCAAACCAAAAACTCAACTTTCAAACATTAAACAAGTCACAAATACTCATCACTCAGAATGGAGGACCTCTCACATGGTCTCTCAATCTCCCCCTTGATGAGTATATTGACAATCACCGAAAAAACATAAGATGAGTTTGAGTTTAAAATCAACCAAGGTCTAAACAAGAGTAGTTAAGCTTAAGACCATGTTGACAAAAGAGAAAGACTTGAGATGAGATGAAAGAGCAATTTTCGCACAAAACTCAAGGCTTTTCTCCAGAAGGCTTTTTCTCTCCAAAATTCTCCCCCTTTGGCAATAAAATCATCAAGATGTAGAAAAGGGAGGAAAAGGCTATATGATGTTCATTTTAAGCATTAAGAGCCATGTAGATTATCCAAAATGACTATTAGAGAATTACACCAAGCCATAACACAGAAGAATGCTATCAAGATCATGACAATTGATGTATAGAATAGCGAAGACAGAAAATCAATAATCTAATTAATGATCCAATTCTTTAGCAAGTCAATTAAACCAAGATTGCAGTCTAGCTAAAGGTATCCAAGGATGATACAAGCCATGTCAAATAATCTAAGTTGAACCAAGAAGACTCATATCGAACAGTTTAGAGAGCTACCAGTTGAAGAAAGACTCATTTTATCCAGAACTTGGTCTTTTTAATGATAAGCAATTTTAGCACATTTTTCTTTTTCTGAAGGCTTTTTATGGTTTTATCTCAGTAAAGCAAGCTCTGGACTAGGTGCCATCCACAACTGCCTCCTGAGCTTCAACCATTTTTCAAATTGTAACCATGTGCTAGATCCCAAGCCTTATCGACCACTCCAAGCAACAGACTTAAGGAGGTGATCTTAGGTCATCCAAGGCTCCCCGAGTTCATGCCTAGTGCAATGGCGAAGCGCCTCATGAGAAAGATTTGGTGAGATCGGTTTTTCGCACAAAGAGATCATTTTGCTTTTGAAGTTTTTAGACCAGCGATTTTAAAGATAAGTCAAGTTTTCTTAACAAACTGACATAGCTTACTCAAAAGTTCAAAGGAGATACAAGACTCAACTCAGCCTACTTGACATGGCGAAAATCATAAAAGGATAGCTTCAACCAGACTAGTCTCAAGAGCTATCATGACAAGATTTTAATTCAAGTTTAGCATTTTTTAATCACCTTAGCATGGCAAAGACTAAACTACACATAAAAGTCATGATAGATCTAGCGGTTTAGCATAAATCATGGCAAGATGTAAAACAAAGTGACCACAGATCATAAGGGATAATAAGCATGGGCTCCATTTGAATATAATGCAATGCAGATGAAATGCACGAAAAACGATTCTCTTGAAATGAGATGCATCTTTTAATTCAGGTTGAGTTATGACAAATTTAAGAAATGGAATAACCAAGAAGAACTCCCCCTAAACCAAGGGAACAAAAACGAGAATCTGATAAGAAAAACAGAAAAGGCAGTCCTTTAGAGCATAGAAAAGATATAGAAAACTATCGCTCAGACGGTGTTCTTATCTACCCCATATGATTCTAGGACTATCAATTTGAACAACTCATATACTAAGGAGCAAACATTGTCCCTGTCTACCCAAGGGTGGCCCGACCCCTGCTAGAACCTATAAGAAGTGAGTAAGCTCTACTTAGAGAAGGAAGAGACAGCTAATAAGAAGCATCCTAGAAGCACAAGATAAGAAATAGCAGTCAAAGCAATTTGGCAAGAGAACCACTCTAACCTATGCTGGAAGGACTTCGACCCAAAATATTAAAAGAAATGCAACCAGAAAGGAGTAATAGTATAAATATAATATAATACCGTAGTAGCACATAGCTCCCCCTCACAACAATCCGTAAGGACAAACCACCCCAAGCTCTCCCAGAGTGGCAAACCGAGTCGCCCAGAGGCTTAGTGAAGATATCGACCAACTGGTGCTCACTCTCCTGGCTGGAGCACAATGACACCCTTCTCTACATGGTCTCGAAGAAAGTGATATCTGATATCAATATGCTTGGTCCGAGAATGTTGCACTGGGTTCTTGGCAATGCAAATCGCAGACGTGTTATCACAAAAGAGTGGAACACTGTCGATAGCTAACCCAAAGTCCTGCAGGGTCGAGACCATCCAAAGCACTTGGCTCTGAAAGAATCGCGCGCAAAGAACGTGCTCGGCCTCTGCGGTGGATCAAACACCGGATTGCTTCCTTGACGACCGGAGACAAGAGAAGTGCCTATGAATTGGCAAGTGCGGAAGTGCTCTTCCTATCTATCCTCTGACCAAATAAATCGCATCGGAGAAGGCTCTAAGAGATAGACAAGAAGAGGAAGAGTACCGGATACCATAGTCAATGGTAGCTCGAAGTACCGAAGATGCGCTTCACCGCTTTGACGGTGAGATACGCGAGGAGAAGCCTGAAACCGAGCACAAAGACACACAGAGAAATGTATGTCTGGTCTCGAGGCTGTGAGGTACAAGAGAGAGCTAATCATGCTCCTGAACTCCTTTTGGTCAACAGGTTCGCCGTCTTCATCTGGATCCAGAGCTGCTGTAGATGCCATCGGAGTTGATACTAGCTTTCCATCATTCATGTCAAAGCGCTTCAGGAGGTCTCGAGTGTACTTGCCTTGATGAAGAAAAGTATCTTCCCGAGTCTGTTTGATTTGGAGGCCAAGGAAGAAGCTCAACTCTCCCATCATGCTCATTTCAAATTCCGAGCTCATAACTTCAGAAAACTGAGACACGAGAGTATGTGAGGAGCCGCCAAAGATGATGTCGTCCACATAGATCTGGACGAGCAGAAGATCAGTGCCAAGACGGCGGATGAACAAGATCTTGTCTATTTTACCCATTTCAAAACCATGACTCAGCAGATAGGACTTAAGCCTTTCATACCAAGCTCTGGGAGCCTGCTTGAGTCCATACAAGGCTTTGGAAAGCCTGTAGACATGGTTAGGGTATTTGGGGTTCTCGAAACCTGGAGGCTGTCTGACATAGACTTCTTCCTCAATAAGGCCATTGAGGAAGGCACTCTTGACATCCATCTGGTAAAGCTTGAAACCCTTAGAAGCTGCAAAGGCAAGCAGGATTCTAATGGCTTCAAGTCTAGCTACAGGGGCAAAGGTCCCTTGAAATCTAGACCCTCAACTTGAGAGTACCCACGAGCTACCACCTAGCCTTGTTTCGAATGACTAACCCATCTTCACTTTGTTTGTTCTTGAACACCCATTTGGTCCCAATGATATTGTGACCTTGAGGGGGCTCAACATGGGACCAGACCTTGTTTCTTTCAAAGTTTTTCAACTCCTCATGCATAGCATTTGTCCAAGACTCGTCAGATAGAGCATGACAAACGTCTTTGGGCTCAAATGAGGCGACGAAGGCAGAATGGAGACAGAAGAGAGACAAGCCAGCTTTGGAACGTGTGACACGCTCGAAGAGGTCTCCAATGATCTGCTCTGAAGGATGGTCCTTTTGAATGTGTCTTGGAGGTCCAGGGTGAGATGAAGAAGTGGCCTCTACCTCATTAGCAGATGAGATAGGAACAGAGCCACTAGCTTCAGAAGAAGCAGAAGGTAAGGGCTGATCTCCTCGAGGTGCAGTGGAAGAAGGTACCTCAAAAGGAGGAGGAAGAATTGGATCAGGTAGACAACCTTCATCTCCGTCTTCCTCATCGTCCACAAAGATGGACTCAGACTGCTCTAGAGAACCTGAGATATCAGGCCTAGTCCCGGACCGCCTCATCGAAGGTCACCTCACGAGTTTCTATCATTTTACTAGACTCGCGATTCTGCACTCTATAGGCACGAGAAGAAGTCGAGTAACCCGAAAGATCCCATCACAAGATCGTGACTCGAACTTATCTAGGTTCCCGGACTTGAGAATAAAACACTTGCAACCAAACACACGAAAATGCGAGGCTGGGTTTCGCCCATATCTCAACTCATAAGAAGTGCGATGCAAGAGTGCCCAAGAAAACTCATTAGAAACATGACAAGCGGAGCAATTGCCTCACCAAAACTTCCTAGGTGTAGAGTACTCATCAAGCATCATCCTCGCCATCTCGACCAAGGTACGGTTCTTCCTCTCCACAACGCCATTTTGTTGGGGGCGTATGGAGACGAGAACGGTGCTCTACACTGTCTCACCACAAAACTCTCAAAATAGGAATTCTTGAACTCGGTGCCATTATCGGTCGCGAATTGCTCGTAATGCACACGGGAGCTCAACAGAAAGCCTACTAAAAGACCACGAAAAGAGTAAACGTCTCATCCTTGAGGCTAAAAAACACCCAAGAGTACCTCGAGAAGTCATCGACCACAACAAGAATATACCACTTCCTCCCTGCCGATCAGACTTGCCGACCAATCAGTATCCATCTGGAGCGATTGTCACGGTGCATCGATCATTATCCTTTGGATCGAGAGTAAGAAGTGGCAACCATCTTGCCGCGTCTTGGCATGGAGAGCAAACTAGATCCTTGACCATCTTGAGTTTTGGCAAACCACGAATGAGATCGTGGCGGCGACTCGTGTCAAATGATCAAAGCCTATATGACCTAGTCTCCTATGCCGAAAGTCAAATCACGGATTGAAGCAATTAAACACCGGAGAGGATCACGGAAGACTCGGAAAAATCAGCACGAAAGATCCTCCCATATCGAGAAATCCATAAACTAGACTACCCAAGAATCAAGAATTTTGCAATTATTTTTCTTAAAGCTCACCTCGTAACCGTCATCGGTGGTGAGAGGCGAAAGTAGATTATCTGCAGCTTACTTACTAAGGCAACATCTTTTAAAATAAAGGAATCATTAATGCTCACAGTACCTTTAGCGATGACACGCCCAAATGAAGCATCTCCGAAGGTGATCGTCTCATCACCTGGAGCACTGGCTAGGGAAGAAAACCAACGAGAATCTCCAGTCATATGGCGAGAACAACCGGAGTCTACAATCCGGACCTTTCCTTCCCAAATTGCGACCACGAGTCAAGCAGAGTAAAGTCTCGATCTCGGGGTGAATCAGCGATGATTTTGGCACCCAATCTTGAGTAACACGTGAAGATGAAGTAGTCAAGCAAGACTGACCTCTATCTACCCTACGCTCTCTGTCACTCAACAAGTCAGAAGGTGCGTATGCAGACTGAAGGCGCTTCTTGAATCCGATCGCTATGGAAGAGTGAGTCGAATTACGCAACATCTTGATCACGCCACGTAGACATCTCGAAAGGGAAACCGAGATCTACCCTCAAAGCGACGGAAGTTACGATCGAAGGGAGCATGAGGACGAAAATCAGAAAACTCAGAAAAACCAAGTCCTCGATGCTGCCCTAAAACATCAGTTGTATCAAACCTAGACCTCGTGTTGGTCTTAGGTGCACTCATAGTCTGGGGCTGACCATGAATGTACCTAACAGACTCAGCACGATCTCTACGCGCGATCTTGGCGCGCCTGAAGCAATGATCAACTAAATGTCCATCCTTCTGACAGAAGGTGCAATGATACTTCGCCTTCTGAGGGGCCGAAGCTGTAGGTGGAATCACCTTGCTGTCAGAAATCCTTTGAACAACACCCGCTAACTTAAAATTGACTTTCTCAGTCCTGGACTTAGTTTTGATCACACCTGGTGCTATGGTTTTGAGCACGACAGGTGGATGCTTCCTCATATCCTCATGGATATCATATCCTAGACCCTGATTAAATCTACAAATTTTAGATTTGTCTAGAATGAGATTAAGCTTCTTCTTGCCTCCTACAAACCTCTCAAGAGTGTTCATAAGATACTGACACTCCCGAAAGAGAGAGGTGCAAGAAGAGCGGGGAAGAAGAACCAATGAGAAGGTAAGGGAGCGTAAGAAGAACCAACAAATAGAGAAAAGATTGGCTTGTGCATGCACAAATAGACTTTGGGGGACAGTCCTATTGCTAGCGATTGGTTCACGTTGCTAGGCGTCTCTACCAAACCCTTAGACTTCTTCCCAGCACACACAATACAAGCAGATGATTGTGTCTCTAGAAGGTCCTTAGTTAGCTTCACACATTTTTCATCCAAAGCAACCAAATCACATTTTAGTTTATTACATTGATTACAAGGTGAGCTAACAAGGTCCTTAGAAGCATCTTGAGCCAATTTATTCTTGTGATCAATCATTTCTTGAAACCGCTTGGATACATATTCTAGTTCAAATGATTAACTTAGGACAGCTTTAAACAAGAAACAATAGGCTCTAGTAGCGACTTGGAATTCAAGAATTTTGTGATCCGCCTGCTTTAGGTTCATCTTGAGATTATTACAATTTTCACAAGTCTCGAGCGGATCGAGCAACATGGTATAAAGACCTCTAAGCGAATTGTCCTTAACCTCACATGAGGTGCAAGCGAGAGCCTCAACAAAGAGTAGATGAAGGAGGTGCTACTCTACTCATCTCTAATTCAAAGAAGAAGGCTAATGTTCTCTACTTTAATCATGTCAAGTTCGGAGGACACACTATCATGCAAGGTCCTTAGTTTTCCATGTCATCAAGCAAAGCACAACATGTGTCACAATCATCACGGGAGGGAGCGGATGTAAGTAAAGAAAGCTCCGTGATAGTCTAGCTACATACTTCTCCAACTCAAAGACACTTAGCCCTAGACTTAGCATGAAATCTACCTAGCTTAAGAAAAGCATCATTAAAATGGTCATAAGTGGGACTAACCTCATCGGAGTCGGAGTACTCATTGTCGCTCGATTCGCCCGAGGGCCATGAAGCACATGCCGAGAAGTTACCGTCGTCCTTGGGATCATGATCGTCCTTCCCATCATCGCTCCTCCACCCTCCACCTCGCCGGTGTCCAGCTTCATCGAGGCGGTGAGGACGCGATGGAACAACTTCTTTGCCTTCCCAAAGTTGCGAACTTCTTCTTGCCTTGGTCAGTCTTTGAGGGCTTCGTGTTGCGGTTCTTGTCGATGTAGTCGTTCTTGCTCGGACCGCCATAGTCACCTTTGCCCTTCCCAAGCTTGGGACAGTTTGCTCGGATGTGGTTGGGGCCACCACACTCGAAACAAATCACAGGACCTCCTCTTTTTCCATCCCTCCTCCTCTTGTAAGCATGGGAAAACTTCCGAGCTAGGAGGGCTAGCTGTTCATCCTCAAGCTGCTCTAACTGATCATCAGTTATGTCACGAGAGCGACTAAGGAGAACCCGCGTATCGACTCAGAAGAAGATCCAGAGGTGGGATCAGTGACTAAAGCCATCGACTGTGACTTCGACCTTCGAGAGACAATGTCAATCTCGTGAGTCTTGAGGCGCGAGTAAAGCGCATCAAGAGTCAGGGTCGAGAGGTCCGTGCTATCTTTGATGGTAGTCACTTTCATCTCCCAAACACGAAGATCAAGTGCAGAAAGCATCTGTCGAGCGTTATCCGAGTCGGGGTATGTAAGACCGACCGCTCGGAGGTTGCTCAAAATCTTGTGAAAACGCGAAAAGCACTCGTCAAGAGATTCACCAGCAAGCATTTCAAATTTATCAGATTCTCGCTTGAACCGGTCTTGTCGAACCGTTTTAATCTGGTGGTGCCCTCATGGTATGCATCGAGGTCACCCGGATGTAAATAGCGTAAATCAAATGAGAAATGCGATCAAACTCATACGCTTAAACCACGAATGATAATGTTCCTTGCCTTAGCGTTTGCCTCAACATCGGGCATGTTTCCCACATTGATGTTTTCATCGGCAGGAACAGCAAATCTAACCTTCACCTTTCTCCAGATGGCATACCCCTGAGCCTGGATGTAAGTTTCCATTCGGCTCTTCCAGAAGGGATAATCCATACCATCAAAGACTGAAGGCTTGGTGGAATACTTGTCCGTTGCCATGGCTCAACCGACCGGTTAAGATCTATAGAGAAGAGCTAACCGGCTCTGATACCAATTGAAGGACCGGAATGGCAACAGAGGGGGGGTGAATGGTGCCTTAAAATTAAGAACTCCCCTTTAATGTATTTAAACAAGATCTACAAAACCTCTCAAGAAGAGTAAAACAAAATCGAGAACTAAAACAAGTTTGATGCATTACACAAAAATCGGAAGTTCTGATTCTACCCGGCGGTAGTTCCGCACTCCGGTAGTTCCGGGATTAGTGCGGAAGTTCCTCCTGCGGTAGTTCCGCCTTGGACAATCGGAAGTTCCGATTGTCCTGACCGAAGAACAGTGCGCTCGGGTTTTTCCCAAAAATCCAAAATGCTAAATCTTGAATGCTCTTCTCAGGTCAAGTTTCACAGGACATCATCCTAAACACCATCTTGACCTTATGGAGAAGAATCGCAAACAAAGATTCAATAATCAAGCCAAAAACGGATTTCTTGAAGAAGGGGCAAGAAAGACCAAAACCCACAATAAACGAGATTCTCAGATTCTTAGCTTATGAAACTTTGAGGATGCAATAGCAATATCAAAACGACTCTAGATATCAAGTTTCAAGCTATTTCATAGGACGAATCAAAAGATACATCAAAACCCTAAATATTCAACAAGAACAGGAAGGGAATAAGAGAGGCACAAACAAGTAATCAAAAAACCTCAGAGTTTCATTGATAGAGATCAAAAGATTACATAGGAAACACAGAGGAATGATTACAAGGATTTTCAGTTCATTCTCTCCAAACCAACAACCTCTCAAAAAGCAAAACAAAACCTTTAGCTAGAGCTAACCCTAATTTTCTCTCTCAAAAATCTAACCCTAACAACAGGGGTTCAGCTCTATTTATAGCCTTTGCTTAATGGGCCTCCAACCCATTAAGCCCGCTACACCCGAACGGAACCGCCTCCACTTGTGCCGCTTTGCGAAAATACCGTTTCGCCCCTTGCACACCTTCTGGAAGCCTCTCGTACGCCTTGCTGTCCTTGACATGCAACCACCTCAGGATTCACGCCGTCTTCGACACATCCCGACCGTTCTGACCTCAACGCCGCCTGCGCCTAGTCCGATCACCTCGTGTCTCGCCACGACTTCGTCTCGATGTCCTGCAGTCAACACAGACAAAACCACATCACATAGCATTGCACAATATCATAGCATCAACATTTGTATAAGACTCAAATTCATATAAAATCAAAATCACAAATTATCCTTCTCTGCACAGTTCTGGACACAATCGGAAGTTCCGCACTTACCACAGCGGAAGTTCCGATTTCCGGAACGTCCGCACTTGTCAGGATTATCGGACGAACATTGCGGAACTTTCGATCTTCGGAACATCCGCCTTTCCAATTTTTCAAATCCGATTATCGTCTCAGAGGAACACTCAACGTCAGTAATATCGGACACTCCGCTACCCCAGGTGCGGAAGTTCCGATTTCCTTCAGCCGAACTCAAAACCCAGGTTAATCGGAAGTTCCTATTTCCAACGCCAGAGTTAGATTATCGGAACTTCCGCGACATACACAGCGGTAGTTCCGATTATCTGTTTCATCACAGAAACAGTCCAAACCGAAAAACTCAACTTTCAAACATTAAACAAGCTGTCAAATACTCATTACTCAGAATGGAGGACCTCTCACATGGTCTCTCACTGAGACACTGACAAGTAGGCCCCACATGTAAGATAATAAAAATAAGGAAAATGAGAAAGACGCCTTTAGTTCTGAGGAAAATACGCTTTCGCCTTTAGTTCTGAGGAAAATACGCTTTCTCTGTTAGAAAGTGTAAACCTTGGTAGAACATAGGAAAGAATACGCTTTGTTTGTTGGAAAGCGTAAACTTCGGAAAATACGCTTTTGATGTCACCTTTTCTATTTTCTGGAATTTTCAAACCGAAGCAAATAGAAACCTTGATATCTTTTGCATAAAAACTCCAAATGAGATGATTATTTTTATAAATTAATATAATTCTTGACCTAAATAGGCAAAAATATTTAAATTTAGTTACTGTTGAACTCATTTTGCTTTATTTAATTTGTTTCCGGCTCTTTTTGGAATAGACGTTGATTGTTCGAACGAATTTTTCGACGATCATCCATCCTCATATTTAGAGAAACCAGAGCAAGGAAAGTACCCCCTTTGACCATGTTGATCCTCCTATTTTGATTATTGTACTTCTTTTTGCCAAATCTATTATGTATACGTGTATGTTTGATGTAAAATTGCTATGTTTGGGATAGCGATAGTTGTAAATCCTATTGATGCATGATCCTCACTGACACATTAATACCTTAATTGTTGTAGTCATTAGGATTATGGTTAGACAATGAATGATGTCAACATGGGTTTTTTGAAAGCGAATTTCGCATAACTGCTTAGCTTGGCAATAGTCTTTACAAAAATTTAAAAAATGGATGGCATTATAAAGATGAGTTTGGGAGTTTTTTTAAGAAAGTCCAGAGGGGTTTACCTCTGTTATTTTATACAAAAAATAAAAAGCTAAGTTTGCAACGCGGGCGAGTTATATTATATTCTGATAAATGTGAAATGTGTATCTCACAAGTAGATAGGGGAGATTCTCGCCCGGGTCAATTAAGGACCGAATGCTGGTGCCACCAATCTAAGTCTAAGCGTATATCCACATGTGTCGGTATATGATGACATTAGCTAATTAAGTCACTGAAAACTAGCATTGTACGTTGGTAGGCTGTAATAGTGCGAACATGTGTGATTACTCGAAGTGGTTCCCTTCACCGAGGCGTTGGGCATAAAGCCTTCCAACACAATGGTGAATGTCTCACTTAACGGGGGTGTAAACCCGAGCGAAGTGGGGGTGTTCATTTACCGGGCTAGTACAAGGGTAGGACTAGATGATGTAAAGGCTTGGACACGTACTCTAGACAAATTACCAAAGGTAGTGAGCGGTGGTATCGACGGATGTCAAATAAATTAGGGAATTCGTGTGCTGTGAATAAAGTTGTACACCTCTGCAGAGTGTAAAACTATTTAAATAGATGTGCTCGCGGTCATGAGTGTGCTTAGTTCGGTCACATCGGGTATAGTCTTAGTTTTCATAAAAATAATTTCATTGGAAAATGTGGGAAACGGTTTGTTATTTGCTATTCGAGTTGAGTGTCATGTCTATGGCTGAAAAATGAAATGTGCTCGCAGCCAAGGAGGGTTGTAAGTTGTTGTTTACTTCATTATATAATTGTTTTCCTTCTAACTATGTAAATGCACTTTAAAATCTTGTTGCAAATTACTACATATCATTATTGTAAATAAAACTTGCTTGATGCTGAAAATAACTCGTAGCTTAGAGCGTCCTCCTTTGTCAGCCATGCATGTGTATAAACTTTACGATACACTACAAGTCTTGCTCGGTACGTAATGTACTCAACCTTGCTTAAATATGTTGTTCAGATCAAGATGATGAACCTATGCTAGACGACTTCTTCTTTGCACCCAGAACCGGAGGATTCGGTAACGAGTCTTTCTAGGACTTGTCTATAGTCGGTTGCCTGAGAGTTTGGATGGGCATGCTGTTGAAACTTTGGACTCTTACTACCTTTTGCTTCCGCGGTTATATTTGCTATCTCTGACACTTAAGCTTTTATTTGGCCGGTCGACCTTTGTGATATAAATATTGTAATAACTTAAGTTATGTACCAGTTTTGCTTTACTTTTGCACATAGGAATGTATGGATGTGATATCAATATTGGAGTTATGTGTACTATCCACATATCATGGGACTAGTATGGTACACACACATGAGGGATTCGGGTATTCAAAACTTAGGGTCCGACAGAAGAGGCATTAGAACGCAATTAATGGAATCCTCAGGTACCTTAAGGGTACAACTGATCTTGGACTCTTTTATCCCAAGTGTCCATATATAAGGTTGAAGGGCTACTCAGAGTCTCAGACACTGGCTATCTTTCTGATCCCCACAATGCCATGTCACAGATTGGATATGTATTTCTAAGTAATTGTACAACTATCTCTTATCGATTTGTAAAACAATTGATTATTGATGCGTCAACTAATCATGCTGAGATCATTGCACGATATGAGATAACTTGAGAGTGTATATGTCAACGATTAAATCGTCGATTTTATGAAAATATATAAAAATAGAGGAAAATGATGTATATCTCCTAAAAGGGAATGAGATTACTCTTTATTACTATGAACTGACTGTTTACAAAGAATATCCACGATCAGGCAAAGGACTAACTCTAATTATACTGAGTATGATATTGGCTATGCTCTTGTTTTCTTTTCCTCCCTGAGTCTAATCGTTCCCCTCCTTATCTTTCTCTATTCTATCTTTAAATAGCTTTCGAAGATATAACAATTATTTCTGGAGAAGTCTTATCGTCTCTCCCCCCTGAATATTTTTTTGGCATGGCATCGATTGGATTTTGGTTAGTTGGTCGAGCGCTTCAGCTCTTTTCCGCGGAGGGATAGACACCGAGAAAAAGACAGAAAGCGACAGAGACCCGTTAAACACTGTTGTAGCTTTTATCGGACTCTCTCGAAGCCGAGACAGGCCCTGGCTGTGCAGAACCATCCAACTCTGACCTCAGCACAGCAACAACCCCATGCTCGATCGGATTGACTGCAGCGAGCATAGCCCATCCCGCCGTCCGTTCCGTCGCCGCCAGTGTCACTGGGACCAGCCAAGAAAGCTAAAATTATCTGAAGTACAAACCACTGAGGCCCCATAATTTGTTCTACATCTTGCTAAAGTTGATCTGTCGTTCAAATGAGTCCTAAAACAGTGAGCAAATCAACCAACTTACAACAAGCCAGATAGAAAGGTGCTGTAGGAGATCCTCGGTGGCTCCTGGGGCGACACCTGTCAATCCTCGGAGGCCTGGAGGCTCCGCCACTTGCAGGTCTCCACGTTATATCATTCTAGAAACTATCTGAATTTCTTTCAAAAAAAAAGAATTATTTAAATTTGAACAAATTCCTGCAGTGGTCTTTTTGGGGCCGCATATGCGCTTATTTGATTGGTGCCCTGGGCTCTATGACCGATAAAAAGAGGTGTCTGCAGGTAGTCTGAAAATCTAGATTTTTATCTAAACAGTTAAGCCTTAAGCCTTAGGATGTGATGTTTGGTTGGATATCTATGCCTGAGAAAAACGTATTTTTAAAAAAAAATACACTTTAAAAAGGAGAAAGTGTAAAAAGCATGAAATACGCTTTCATAAGCCCCTTTAAACCATTCTCATCCCCAAATCTTCCTTCCTCGTCCACCGGCACGGGTATGGTAGCGATGTCGGTGGCGGCGCTGGGATTTGGAGTCCGCGGGTGTGGCGGCGGCAGATCCAGAGGTGGTGGCAGTGGGCACCAAGGCTCGCAGCTGGCGGGAGAACATCGATGCGGTGAGGAGGTCATGACAGAACTTTGTCGGTGTGGTGGCCGTCACGATGGACACTTGCACTCGCCCCAGGCATCTAGGTGCTTGATTTTATGCGGCTGGGCCTGGTGGGGATTGCTTGTATCAAGAATCTACTTAGGGTTACAACAAAACACACAACCCAACAGCATCTCGGCCAGGCGCATGTGGTCTAAGGTGTGCACCAAACAAGCCCTATATGTCTCCCGAGCAGTACTTAACCACTTGCTGCCGCCCCCTCTTAGGCTACCTCGCGTGTGGGCTTAATTAGGCATGACCCATTTCGTAAGTTAGCAGGTGCGACCCATTTCATAAGTTAGCGCAATGCTCTGAACTCGGCTTGTCCAAGTCATCGCGCAAGGTTCAAGGCACCTTTTTATTTTGCAGTCCGAAATTTCAAATGATCATATCTTTCAAACCAATCCATTTAAACTATCATGTTCCTTACGATGAAATCTTCAAAATGAGACCCCACTTGAATATATTTTGGCTTAGTAATGATAGCACATGCCACATGTTACATTAGATAAAGCAAAATATTCTTTGTATTATTTTCTAGTATCTGTATATAACAAAATTCAAGTATTTTTTTGAGAAAAATAAGTCGGATTTTGGGACCATTGGATGGAGATCCAATGCCCCAGATCCACCAACAAATCCTATATAAAAGAACCTAACCCTAACTCCTCTCCCCCACCCTCTCCACACGCCACCACCTGCTTCCTCGTTGGCGTCACTCCGGGCGTCAGTGAGGCCTACCGGCGACCATGTCCCCCCGCACCTATTGCCTCCCGTTGCAGCTGCCGATGCCACCCCCTCCTCGTCTAACCCCTCCGCCACCTCCCCGCCGCCGGCTTTCCTTTCTTCTTGGTCTCCGCCACCTCACGATCGCCGGATCTGCCGCCCACAACCATCTATGGCCAGATCTGTCGTTGCCAACCCCCCACCGACCTAGCCCGCCACCCTTATCCTCGCTCACATCCGGCGGCGCACCCCACCGCCAGTTCGCCGCCACCCCAACCTTTCCTGTCTGGCGATGAACCCCAACCCTAATCAATGAACCCTAACCCTAACTCGTCACCTCCGTTGAAGACACTAGTGGCGGCCCGATAAGAAGATGACAGAGAGCCTCACCGGAGACGGACGTGGGCCGGAGCACGAATTGAATTGTATGAAATTTGACTAATCCCCCCACCCACCCCACCAAAAAAACAGTCGAATGTGGTACAACACTTCCCTACTGTCTAATGTTTCATTAGTTTGTTGACGATGTTCCAGAGCATCTATTTTGAATTGGATAAGGGAAGGGATCAAGCGGGTGTTGAATGTTCCGGTGGGTAAAATAAAATGTTTCGTACATTTAGTTTTGATGTTTTAATAGTTCAGCAACGGTGTTCCAGGCAAGGCAACAATGTTCTTTTTTGTGGGGGTGAGGGGGGGGAACAAAATTTGATTTTCCTGAAAAGATTTAAGATGGCCTTTTAACGTTTTTTTATTACTCTGTGGTGACCAATTTTTCAAGGTCACCTAGGAAACACTTGTTTACGCTTTTAGTAGATTGCGGTATGCACTACTTGCTTTTAGTGGATTGCGGTATGCACTACTTGTTTATGTGAAAGTAGCGGTTTGCATCACTATAAGCACACTATGCAGCTTGGACAGCACGTTCAATGGTTAAAGTGTTGGATATTTTTAGGGTTGTTCGGTAATTTCTCATTTTGAGAAAAAAAAAAGACAAAAAATAAAATAAAATAAAAATAGAGAGTAGGGTCCACCTGGCGGTCGGAGATAGGAAGAGATAAGGTCTTGAGACTTGGGCATAGGATGGGGCTTCTCCCCTTCGGCCTGGTAGCAGCACATGTCCTCCTCCTCCTCTTCAAAGCCGGTCCCTCTTCCTCTTTTTTGTAACCCAAAAAATGCAACGAGTTCCCCCTTTTGGTAGTTCTTCTTCCCCTCCGTTTGGTATTCGGTTTTGGGGCCTATGATCTCCCGCGCTGCCATGGTTGACTCTACGCCGTCGGAGGTGAGCTTCGGATCTCCCTCTGTGCGCATCCCACTGGTTTCCTTCTTGCGCCCTCTCCTCTGTGGATCTTCGGTTTGGGATACCGGTGCTTGCACATTTGAGGCTCGATTTTGGTTGGCTCTGACTTGACTTTGGTGAGGAAGAAGGCTTCAATTTTGTTGGTGATTGGTGCTCTCGAGTGCACTTGGCCAGTGCATTTCGGTTAGTCTTGTGCGACACTTCTTTGTACCTTGACTTCACAATTTTGGTGTGTCCCGAATTGTGGATTGGCATTGTATCTCCGACGATCATGTCTGTTCAAATGCGGTACAACGGGGCGATTAGTTTTCTGAGACAGCGCGATTCGCATGCCTTGTCCGGCTCTACTTGGTGGCTTTGAGTGCCATCCGCATCGTGAGTATTGTTGATTTTAATTTTTGCATTACTGATCATTATATGTTGTGCTAATTAAATTGCATTTTGTAATCTTGTCTAGTATTAGGAGACTTTGCAATTAATATTTATGGTTTCGGTTTAATGGCTCGGTGAAGATAATAGTCATATACTGAAATTGGATTGATAGCTAGTTCAAATTTGAGCTCTAGCTGTGTTGCTTACTACTGTCATTTGATCTCGAGCTATTCAGTCTGTTACTTTTAGTTGTGCTTAGTTGAACTGGATCATCTTGTTTTGTGATCTTTAGCAAATCAGTATTAAATTGCTTGCTTTACTGTTAGCCGAAAGGCTTAATGCCGAACTTGTGATTCTGTGATCCTTTGCACTGCGAGTTTATCAATGTTCTGTTGGCTGACTGGAAAGTTGATTTTGTGATCATTTTGCATTGATGATTTTCTGTTGGCTGAAAGTATAAGTTATTGTCTATTGTGTTTGAGATCAATTTTGACAGATTGGTAAAGCATTCTTTAGAGCTCAAAGTCTGAATTTTGGTTGTTATATCTAATTTATGAAGAGTATAGACAATAGTATCGAGGAGACCAAGATCTTATCTTATGCGGCCCAACATCTGAGAGCAATAACCAAAATATTTAAATATAAGCATTATGTTGATTTTACTTATTTTTAAGTCCTATCTTTTGAGCATATTATCATGTTTAATTGACATAAGAATATAATATGTTGTTATGTCATTCTTGTCAATTATATGCTGCTGGAATTATGTTTTAATTATCTTAATTTATGCTACAATTAATTTTAAATATTTACTAAAATCGCTAATTTTACGACATAAATAACATCCTAATATGTGAAGCAACTCCCATGCTAATGCGACAGATGGCCTAGGACAATTTAGCACAACGTCGCCGGGGGTCGGATTTTGCCAGCGCGCATTCAATCTGAATCAAGTGAGCATGTGCAGCGACGGTTGCTCCGGCGTAGCCGTGTAGGCACCAGCCTCTCTTCGTCGACCTCCTCCTTGGCTCCCACTGGTCTTAAGACACTGCTGGTACTAGTAGTGATAATCCTTATCTGTGTTGATATAATCCTTATTGCTAGTACATATATAAAGGTATGCACTTGTCATGTCCACGATAACTATTTCTCCTAAGATCTAACCATCAGCGTGGATTACCGTTGCATCAATCAAGCCATTAGATTTGCGAAGAGCAATTTGGATTGATCGTCGGTTTGTTATAGTGCAATTGACACTGTTTTTGCTACAATATCTTTCACTCCATCGCTTATTGCTATAGTATTTACCGACTTTCCATCATTCTCTCTATTTTGCACTGTTCTTCTCTGTTTGGCTCACATGGCTTAATGGCCGAGTTGCTTGACCCCCGCTGGATGAGCGGCGATGTCATCGTGGACGCTCGGAGACTGGCCAGCAGGGATGTGACAAGTATGCACCGAGAGCTGACCGGGCTCTGGTGCAGAGATATGCCACTCAGTGCATTGGCGGCGGCGTCGAGCGATTTGATGCGCCGCTGTCGTTCTGGGACTACACCTTCCACTTCATCCGGGATAGATGATGACATTACATGAGTGTGCAATGCCCGCCGCTTAAGGTGCCGGCCGGTCGCATCCGCAGATGACATGGATCCTCTTGGCTCGGCCATGACGCATGTTGTGTTTCGTCTATCAACCCATTAATGGCACAGGATATGAATCTTATCAGCGTGCAGCTATGTTTGGAGGTAAGAGAGGACCAGGCTGGCTGAACTAACCAGCAGCTGATGGCAATCAGTGTGCACAGAGATGCTCCGACTTTCAGCTCCAACATATCACATCTCTCGGATGATGAAGATAGGATAAACAAATGGGAGTAGAAAAGCAAAACAGGGTGATTAATTAGATGCCGTCAAAGATACAGTAGGCCAATCCGAAACGCAACCACAACCAGCCACCTTTCGTAGGATATCGTCAAACAATACTACTAGCTCTGAAGTCTGGACACCTGTGTTTCTCTCTCAACAGGATCACAGATCACAGGTGAGATGAGATGAGATGACATGACATGACAGATGAGAGGGAAGGAGAGGAACATTCGACCGCTCCCTGGTTGCGAAGCAGCAGCCGACAGACGCACGACGCCCTCCCACGTTGGTCGCCTTGCTTTTCTGGTCTGGTGATTCCACAGTACAGTAGGGCGGGCCTTATTATGCAGGAAAATTATTACGAATGGATTGAGATATTCCTGTTTGAAAAGGCGGCCTTTTTTACTGTGTTGATCAACATTACTCGTTTGAAAATACAGAAATTCGGATGTGCGAAAGCCTGAATATTTTGCTAGTTATGCGGTTCGTCAATATAATTTTTTTTTTGACAGAGTTGCGTGCTTGGTAAATTCAGCTAGATTGTTATGACTCCCATGCTCATGCTCGGTTTCAAGCACTTTCGGCCCGGTGCGGCTTGACTGGCCCATATAGGACAGTTGGGAGGACGCCCACACTGACTCGGGCCAGTACGGACCAGTTTGGCCTAGTATATACGAGCAGACTATACCAGCTTCGGCCTGCAAAAGAAAACTCTTGCAACCAGTGCACAGTGCGTTTTTTTTATTTTCCTTTTTATTTTTCGGTTAAAACAGGTGGGACCCACTAGTCATAGACTTGGTTCACCAAATAGTGTGTGACCTTTGGTCCACAGCACAATGCATGGGTCTACCGGTGCTGGTTACTATGCACTTAATGGCCTCGGGCCCACATATCGGAGACTACTGCGTTTCATTTAATACCTCAGATCTCTGTGCGCGAGACCACATGTAAGCGACTCATTCATTTCTTAAGACAGCCATTAAATACGTAAGCAATGATTAGCCATTAATGACCCAGATTTGCGCCCTAATGACGTTGCTACAGTATTGTCGGTGATCCGACAATATCGAGCAGCATTCGCCGGTGCATTGCCGGCGATTCTGGCCACAGCGGCCGGCCAAGGGTAGGGATGGAACCGCAATAGTCTTGTGCACCTTATGGTACCGGCGGTGACCTCAACAACGGCCGGTAGCGGTGGCGCACCGGAGACGAGTGGTGGGACAAACTACGGCAAAACGTGCATGCACACACAAGCTCCGCATAGTCCAATCCATCGGGTGCCCGAGTTATTAGGGGCTACCTGAAGCTGGATGGGTATTCGGGAAGCTTGGAGCAGCTCGACGTCGGCAATGGCCACGACGACGCTTACGGTTCACGCTGAGAGGACGACTGGATCAAAACAAAGATAAATGAAGCTTTGGAATGGCTCAAGGACCATAAGAAGATGTTATAGAAGCAACGAATCGAAGAATGTCATACCAAATCGAAGTGGGAGACGAAAGGTTGAACTTCGGCCGAAAATAGAGCAATCTTCCAATTCTCGGGCTTCTCTCGTGCAAAGGCAAAATTGACTAAGGGGTTTAGCTAAACTTGCTCAGGCACCCTAGGTGACGCACTTGAGTGAGGATAATACTCACCGGAATGCTCAAAGGCTCGATGAGGTGGTCGCGGGCGCTGTAAGATCTAGACCCGCCATTATGAGTTAATGGAGTGTTTTGGTGATTAATGACAAATCTAATTATGAGACTAATAATTCTATTGTTGTATCTAGTGTGTAGTCTCATTTGGATATAAAGGTGAAATTCAAACGAGGTATGCATTCAACTTGTACTCTTATATAATATTGCATTCCTCGGGTCCAAAATATAGGTTGAACTCCACCACAAATATATCTTGAATATGTGCATATGTTTTCTTTACACATATGTGTATGCACACATTTAGAGGGAGCTCATTCTATATTTTGTGGCTTCACTAGTATTGATCCATATTCAGTTCACCACATATATTTGGTATCCTTACTTTGAAACATATCCGTATGAGTATACAAAACTTGTGTAGTCTTTTTATACTTATGTTTTGAGTATACAAAACTTGTGTAGTTTTTGTATGCATATGTTTTGAGTATATAGAACTTGTGTAGTTCTTGTATACTCATGTTTCGAATATATAAAACTTGTGTAGTTTTGTATATTCATGATTTGAGTATAAAGAACTTATGTAGTTCTCGTATACAGTATGTAGAACTTGTGTAGTTCTCGCATACTCATATTGTGAGTATATATATGACTTGTGTAGTTTATATATAATCATAACGTGTTACTTTTATCAATTCAATTTATGTGTAATTGAAATGGTTATCATCAATTACCAAAGAGGGAAATATTGAGGTATCTTGTCCCACCATTATGAGTTAATGGTATAGTGTGGTAATTAATGATAATCATATTATAGAACTAACATTTTTCATGAGTTGGATGAATAGGTTATGTTCTAGGATAATGAAGACTTGAGATGATCATGAGTTGATCATCAAGTCAAGATTCAAGTGAAGGATGCATCATGTGTTGATGCATATGAAGACTTGAAGTAAATGTTGCATCATGTGTTGATGCACATCAAATCAAGAGAAGATTCATCATGTGTTAATGGAGGTCAAGTAAAGAATGCATCATGTGTTGATACATGTCAAGACTCGGGATGAAGAAATCATCATGTGTTGATGATGTTCAAGAAAAGATCCCGAAGTGAAGAGATCATCATGTGTTGATGATTGTCAAGTCAAGGACCCGGATTTGAAGTGTTGATGTGCGTCATCAAACTTCAAGAAGATGCAAGGCAAATGTATGATTCTAAAAGTTGGCAAATGTGTTTTGCAACTTATTGGGAATCTTGCTTGTGATCCTTGTTGGCATGGCTTATCAATTGGCAAATGTGTTTTGAAATTGGAGTTGTTGAAAAAGCTATTTGCTACTTTGTCAGGATAATCGAAAGTTCCGTGTGTTAACTGCGGAACTATCGCATGCCGGAAGGTCCGAAATCCGGTGGAACGTTTTTTCCAGAGAAACACCCTGTTTGGGACTTAGCCGATTTTCGGAAGCGCGGAAGTACCGCCAAGTTGGGAGCAGAACTACCGCATAGCTGCAGTTCCGATTTGGCGCGGTACGTTTTTTCCAGAAGGTGCCATGTGTTGGACCTAAGTGGAAGCGGAAGTACCGCCCATCAGAATCGGAACGTCCGATAATCGGAAGTACCGCGTGTTGAACGGCGGAAGTTCCGGATTTCATTTCCAACGGCTAGTTTCTCGTCTGATATAGCCATTACTATGCTTGTCACTGAGGTGCGGAAGTTCCAGACTTTGTACAACGGAAGTTCCGCATTTGCTGATTTTTCAGTAGATTCTCTCCTAACGGCTAGTTTTTGTGTGTGGGCTATATATAGCCACCTTGGCCGGTTGGGAACGGTTGCTGAGATTATTGTTGAGTTCCATACTCATTCTTTGAGCTAAGAGCAAGCCTCTCCTCTCTTATGTGAATGTGTTGCACTTGGTGAGCTTGGAGAGTAAACCCTAAGTGCACTTGTTGTCTTAGGTAGTGGATTGTGTATCCACTTGAGTTTTGACACTTGATTAGTTCAAGTGAGAGTTGAGATTTGTTTCTCTTGGTGTTTGCCAACACCTAGACAGCGTGGAGGCGTCGTGCCCGGTGATCTTCTCAAAGAAGCTTGTAAGAAGGCCCAGCGTGTTGTGAGTGGTTTGGTGCTCGCCATCTCCGGAGTGGAGGAAGAGCAACCCTAGTGGAGCGAGGTGTTGGTTCGTGTTGGAACCGGTCCAAGTGGTTGGACTTACCTCGGAGGTGTTGGCTTAATTAGTGGAGCCGGTCCAATTTGTTTGGGCTTACCTCAACGTGGATTAGGGGAGACCGGAAAGTCTCCGAACACCACGGTAAAATATAATCGTGTCATCTTGTTTTATCTTGTGCTTTACTTTGAGCAATTTATATTCTTGCTTCAATTGCTTATATATCTTGTATGATTGTATTGTATTCATATTGTTGGTGCACTTAGTTGAGCCTAGTTGATTTAGGTTTTAATTATGCAAAACCAATTCATTATTAGCTTCCACATTGTTAATTAGTTTTAGAGCCGAAAGATTTTTAAAAACGTCTACTCACCCCCCTCTAGTCGGCCACCTCGATCTTACAGGCGCACTCTGGAACTGTCGAGAGCACGAAAGCGTTCTCGAAGCTACAAGCAAAGTGAAAGATGGCATTAGCCAAAATGGAACCGGCGTTGAAGAAGAACGGACAAGGGCTCCTGGGGTTGAAGCTTACCCGTGCAATGAGTTAGAACAAGCATCCCTCTCCTCAGCCGAAAAGAGGAGAAGTGAGGAGAACTAGGGCTTGGGGGGGTTAACCCGAGAAGATGATGGCAATGGAGGCGGCGTGGCGCGAAGAAGGTCCAGGAGTGGTGGATGGAGGTGGTGGATTCACGGCGTGAGAGGCGCAGCGCAGGGCGTCGCGGCCGCGTGGCGAAGGAGGTTTGTGCGTCGTAGCGGGAGGTGGAAGACAGGCCTGGCGGGTGGGACCGGTGGTCGGTGACGCAGGCGGCCTTGAATCGGGCCTTGGTCTTGGTATTGTGTAGCTAGGGGCTTCAACCGAGTCAGGTCGGCAAGTCGAACGCGAGTCCGAGTTCAAACCCGAGGAACAGTAGGTAGGTCGGAGCCCGATGAACAGTGTGACCTTTGACTGAATTTGAATTCATTTGATTCTAGTTTGACTGAGCTACAAAATATAGCAAATAAAATCCTAAAAACTGAAATAAATCAAAGGGGTTCGTAGGGTGACCTAGCACCCATATAAAATTTGAAACCCCACTGTTCATGATTTAAGTTGTATAATTTAAATTCAAACTTAGCATAGGTCATTGAAATGTGTTTGAATTTTTTGAGTTTTGAATTCAGTTCCAAAAATTTGGTAAAATTATATTAATTCATGATAATTAATATAGTATTTGAATAAATTATTTTCAGAAGATGACCATATGCTTTTATCTCAATTTTCTTTTTGAGATTAAATTTGAAGTGTAGGTTTAAACTTTATTTGAGATTTTTCCAATGCAAAATTGGTGCAAATGTTTTAAGAATGCCATGTATGCTCATGAGATGCATAATAATTTTATTTATTAAATTGGGAATGTGACAATTAGAAACAATTAAATCAGTAAATGCAAGTTTAAAAATTATTTAAAATACTAGTCAATGTTGCTGACCCTAGTCTATTTAAAGCTAGCTAATCAAAGTCTATCAAGAGAAGTGTATCAACACGCACGCAAAAATCAATGTGGCTTGATGTAAGCAAAGAAAAACCTCACACCAAGTGCTAGGAGAGACGCTAGCAAACTACTCAAACTTCTGTGTAGGGGCATAAGATTGTTTACATGATGTAAAACACAAAAACGGAATAACGTGCAATGGAAACAACCCTCTAGTTTAAGCAGTAAACAACTACTAGTCTCAAAAGATGAACAAGAAAATTTTTATATGGCTTATATATACTCATTTGAAAGGTTTCGACAAGATCTATAGCTTTGCAGCCGAGACAAACCCCAAATTCTGAAGGGAAGACCGAAAGAAACAACAAAAACAAAATTCAAAAACTTGCGACGCGAATTCGGGGCAGAAGGTGACCGATTTTTGAGGCTCCTGGAGGGCAACTCGTGGCTTAGGTGGAAAAGATGTGTCTCATCGTTAGATTTTCAACGAGTACAAGAATGTCCAAAATGGACACTGTATGTAAAAGTTATGCTCTGATACCACCTGATGTGACAATAGGTATCCCGATCATTTGGTGAAGAGGATAACTCGATTTGGTGGAGACGACTCTCACGATTTAGGTACCAATCGTACATGACCAATATGCTCACCAATCGTTGAACCAACTCTGAGATCGTTATCGACCTTGCTAGAAGCATGATCTACCAGACCATGAAGGTCTATTCCTCCATGCAATCGAAGAACACGAAAGAAAAATATAATAAGCATTCTGAAATTATAAATAGTATTGAAATATTCGATAAAGTTAGTCTTTCGAAGCGGTGTTCAGGGCCAATCTAGTCAACACAAGCCAATACACGAGGTTACAATATAGCTAATTTTTAACTAAACGAAATCCAAGAAAAACTAGAGGGGTGCGACCACCTTAAATAGGGGAGGGGGAGTCACAAATAGCTAAGAAAATAAGGAATGGTACTGTTCATGAACAGTACGACTGTGAACAGTACGTCCCAAGAGAGGGGCGCATTCCCCTTAGGCCCAATTTGGTCTAAACAGGTGATACATTTTTTTTTTCTGATTACGATGTGCGCAGAAGGAATTTTGAGTCGAGGCCAGATCCGTTAGAAAGAGGACGAGATAAGATTTTCATCAAGTACTCGTGGAGCTCCAACGGACTCCGTATGTGAAAGTTATGCACGTTTGAAGTCAGTGTTGTCTCTGGAGGCCGAATTGGATTCCAAAACGTGTCCAGCTCGAACTCTTGCTTGGCTTGGATAAAAAGTGATGTGGTGTTGCACAAATACATATTTTCATCATTAGATAGCATCATATAGTTCATGTAATATAAAGACGCTCCTAAAAATGAGCTCACCTGATAATTTAAATGAAGCGTATGAGCTATTATAATTGGAACAACAAACATATCAAATATGGTTGTATTCATAAGGGTCATGTCTTTATAAAAAAGGACAATGTATAAAGTAGAAAAACTAAACTTTAATATAACAAAACCCAAATTTTAACAGAGGACGACAACTGCTATACGAGGAAGTGCGGCTAAGGGGGTGGGCGCCCTAGGAGGTGGCGGCCAAGGAGGTGGGAACCCAAGGCAGGGCTGCCTAGGGTGGCCGGCCACCATATGGGCCAAGTTAGCTAATACATTACATAGCTCGTAAGCCAACAATAGGTGACACAATACCATGATCTATAGACGTAGTACGACCTGGTGAAGTAGAAGTAGCTCGACCCAATTAGAGAAGTGAAATAGCTCGACCCAATGGGAGGAGTATGAATTGGATCCGAAAGCCCAATTGGGAAATATAAAATTGAAGTAGCCGAAAGTCCAATTGAAGAAGATGTGGTTGAAGTAGAGGATACAGTGCAGCGGGTCCAAGTATTAGTTGCATCTTTAGAGTTGATGTCCTCGTCAAGCCCTAGCATGTCAAGAGGCATTGCTGCTTGTATTGGAATGGATATGGCAACTAGTGATTCAAGAGACTTTGATGGCATATTGGTATGGTGTTGATCATCTAGGATTATGAATTTGGATTTTGGAGGCTATATGGACTTGTACGTAAAGATCATAGCAAGCATATTAAGTGTAGTACTCAAAGTGGAACAAGGCATGCAATTAACTTTGACCTTTACTTGCATTGCATCACATATTCAAGTCAATTCGTCGAATTCCCCTAGCCGAAGAGACTTTGTCCGATGGAGGAACGAGCCAGATTTGGATTTTTAGTCTCCCATTCATTCTATACAGGGAACGGCAGAGCAGTAGCTGGTAAGAGGCGAGGCAAGGCGAGTAGGGTGTGCAGCGGGCACATGTAACATTTGAGTTGAGAAAATGTCACACTGGCTCGCCCCGCAGAGCGATAGAGGCAGGTAGAGGTGGCCAAATGGTTGGCCTGTCTGAGTCTGAATAGGCATGATATGGTCGGTTTGGCTAACTAAACGGTTCGTGCAGACCCATACACAACACGTTGACCTCACGAGTTGCACCGTGCCGGTCTGGGCACAATTAGCCTGACGAGCCGACATGCCCCTGTAAACCATCGCGCGTCGCCGATGCCGACACTGCCATGCCCCTCCTTGGTCGTCACCACCTCCTCGATCGACGCGCCGCCACCGCCGCACTCCTTCTTGCCGATGCACTGCCTCCGCACTCCTCCTTCGTCGGCTGCCGGACTTGGCAAAGGAGAGGACCCAAGGAAGTGTGCCTGCCGGGTCTATCGTGCCAGGTCCGACAGTTTGCGTGCCGAGCTAGATCGACCCGCCACCGGATCTATCGTGCCATCTCATCAGACCGATCTGACCCGACCGACTGCAAGTACCGGGTCGGGCTGGGCCTGTGCTAGACCAACGGTCCGGTGCGGTGGACCGGACCGGCCCGCACGACCCATTCGGACAGCAACGCTGCGCTTGAAAATGATTCAAATCGGCGCCAAGTCCCCTCTCCCCAACCCAACGTCTCTTTCTAGTCTCTCCCCAACCCCAACGTCTCTCTCTCTCCGTCTCTCCGAGCAGCCATGAGGTCGCTCTTCTCGAAGCCCCAACCCAACGTCTCTTTCTAGTCTCTCCCAACCCAACGTCTCTTTCTAGTCTCTCCCCAACCCCAACGTCTCTCTCTCTCCGTCTCTCCGAGCAGCCATGAGGTCGCTCTTCTCGAAGCCCTCGCGCCCGCCGGCCTCCCCGCCGCCCTTCGCCAGCGGCGTAGAGCCCCCCGCCTGAACCCCGTCCTCCCAGCCCCGCCACCGCCGCTTCCCCAAGGAGAACGTCGACCCCTCCTCCCCCGCTCCGTCCGACCACTCCCCCTCATCCGCCGCCGCCAAGCCCCTCGCTGCCAGCAACCGCAGCCTCCCTCCCCGACCCCCGCTCAAGCGGAAGTTCTACGTCTCCGCCGCGGCGCCCGATAGCGCCCCTGTCGCCGACTCCGGCGTCTCCGACTCCGGCGTCCAGGTACGTTGATGCCTAGGGTTTTGGTGAAACCCTATCTAGATCTGGCTTGATGTGTGCGGCTTGGTGGCAGGTGGTGGTGAGGGTGCGGCCGCCGAGTAGGGAGAACGAGGAGGAGGAGGGGACGGGGGAGGAGGTGTGCGTGCGGAAGACGGCGCCCAGTTCCGTCGAGATACGTGGGCAGGGGTTCACCTTCGATTCGGTCGCCGATGAGGCCTCCACGCAGGTGAGGTTGCTGCATGTGGCACAAAATTTTGGGGTTTTCCTTCGGTTCTAATTTTACTTCTATGGGTGGATATGCAGGTTGGGAGTTTGCTAATTTTGGGGATTATTTCTCGTTGAGATTTTATAAACATTTACAGTTTTGGGTTTACCCGATTTGTGCTAATTTATTGATTTCTTATGGCAGTTTACTGGTTCTAGGGTGGTTCTAGGGGTATTTTGTGTTAAATAATTCGATATTCCGTATGATGTAGGGGGTGGTATTACTGGATTCGTGCATTTAATATGAAGTCTTTCAGCTGGTCCTTGTGAAAGTAATTAGATTAGGATGATTTCGGTGGATTTGTTACTCATGTCTCAGTAAAAAATGGTGGGGTTACATGTAGAGTTTGTGTTTTCTTGGGTGTTTTGTACAGTAAAGATGTAGATTTACTTGGGTTTAATTGTGTAGGAGGATATCTTCCAGCTTGTAGGTCTGCCACTGGTGGAAAATTGTTTAGCTGGCTTTAACAGTTCAATTTTCGCTTATGGACAGGTAATTCAAGATTCAGTTACATTTAATTTCTTGTTGCAGTGCGGTTCCTGTGAAACAAATTTGACTAATACACACTCGTTTTTTTACCTTGTAATCTTGAAAAGACTGGTAGTGGTAAGACTTATACGATGTGGGGGCCTCTGTCCGCCATTTGTGATGATTCCTCTAGCCGAGAGAGGGGGCCGACTCCTCGTGTTTTTGAACTACTGTTTTCGCGCATTAAAGAAGTATGTCATTAGTGCTTTCAAGCCAGTTTTGCTGTTAGAGAGTTTTTTTTAAATTGTAAATCAAAGCTCAATATACGCTGTCCATTTGCAGGACCAGGCTAAACACTCAGATAAACAACTCATGTACCATTGCTGCTGCTCTTTTCTCGAGGCAAGTGTCATTTCTGCTTTCTGCACCTAGAATTGCTACAGTTATTGTTCTTGCTTGTGTTGAAAACCCAGAATTAATGTATTTAAGCTCTGCAGATCTACAATGAACAAATCACAGATTTGTTGGATCCAATGCAAAGAAATCTTCAGGTGAAAGGAAGCTGCAGAATTTAATTTGAAAGCATTAGTCTTTTGCTGATACGACTTGTGCATTTCCAGATTAGGGAAGATGTTGGTACCGCTTCTGTTTATGTTGAATCATTGACAAAGGAATTTGTATTCATGATAAAGGATGTTACTCAGTTGCTAGTAAAGGTGCGTCTGTTGGTCTTGCTATTATGTTGATGTTTCATGTAATGTTGATAAATGCTTGTAACAATTTCTAACAAGAGTAGATTTCATAGCTTTTTGTCATCTCCAAAGATACTTGGTTGGGTAGTAGCACCATCTTAGGAAAACTGACACTAAAGCTAAATTTAGATTAGAAATGGTAAACATTGCTAAATTTAGATTAGAAATGGTAAACATTCTTTGTTTTTGCAAATTTGATCATTGCGATGATGTGATCCTATCATAGTTTCTTTAAGATTGACGCTTCCCAATGGCATGAAAAATTGAGATATTCCACTTGTCTTTCATGGCAAAATTTAATTTATTAATGATGATGTAGGGATTGGCGAACAGGAGAACTGAGGCTACTACTGCAAATGCAGATAGCTCACACTCGCATTGTGTTTTTACATGTTTCATCAAGTCAGAGTCCAAGGTATTATCTGGATTCGTACTTGTGCTGTTCTTATAAATGAAATGGGGGTACCATTTATATATAGGAGCATCTGGTTGTACGGACATATTCAGTGTTAGAGGAAGTAAGCTTATATTTATTTGATCCTAATTTCAGTTCAGATCCCTCCTGTAACTTGTGGTTTGTCTTATAGTCCTTCAACTTTGTTACTATTGTTGGCAGAATTTGGTGGATGGGTCAAACTTCTCAAGAACAAGTAGGATCAACTTGGTAGATCTTGCTGGACCAGAACGACAAAAATTAACAAATGCAGTTCGTGGTCGTTTAAAAGAAGCGGGGAACATAAACCGGTCACTCTCACAACTGGGGTATGATCTACTTAACAAATGAATAATGTTGAAACCTTATTTAAACTATTGACCCTTCCTATAGCTGTTAAAGGATTTGTGTTGGGTTTTGCGCTGACTTTTTCCAATTATTCTTTCAATCGATTTCATCATCTTATTTTACTAAATTGTATAGCTGCTTTGAGTTAAAACTATAATGTCTCTGGAAAATGATTTGGTTGCATTATTCTAGGTTTATTGCATCGGCTGAATATGAGTATCTTATCTAAGCG
Source organism: Hsuehochloa calcarea (assembly GCA_036346395.1). Lineage (NCBI taxonomy): Eukaryota > Viridiplantae > Streptophyta > Magnoliopsida > Poales > Poaceae > Hsuehochloa > Hsuehochloa calcarea. The sequence goes on along the minus strand of JAYEVG010000061.1, from coordinate 70,039 downwards.
AACATATCTAACCCAAAATCAATAGCTATGTACAATCATGCAAATCACTTTGATTTAGATACCAAATCAACATAAAAAAGAAAACCTATGGATATAGTGAATTCATATCTTAACAATGTTAGATGAAACAAATTTAACAAATGGGGAACATTGCTATATAAATAGTAGTTGTCCTTTTCTTGTAAATTTATCATTTTGGAATTTTCTATTTTTTGTATCTCCTTGCATGAAATTTTGTATGAAGGTAGGCTAAATTGACTAACTGAGAAGAACATTTTGTTTTTTTTGGAATTTTTCATGCTGATTTGACTGGCATGGTTTAGATATGCATCCCGTAAGTAATTCTTTATGTCTCACAATCTCACATAATATTGTTAGAATAGGAATTCCTTTGTATTTTCTTATAAGCCTTTTTGTATTTCCTTATATATGTATGATATATTTCTTTGCAATATCCTCTTATACTACATATATATATTGCCCATTGGGCCTCATGAATATATACACAATGTTCATAACCCAGCTCCTTCCGCTGCCATCCCGACGCACCGATTTCTAACGCCGTCGCCCGCCTGGTCGCCACTCGACACCGTTGCCAACTCCTGCGGACGCCGCCTTGATGCCGACGCCATTGTCCGATGCCGCTCGACACCGCCGCCGCCGCCATCGTTGTTCGCCTTGGGTCAATGTCCGCGCCACGCCACATTGCCGCCGCACGCCTTGAACACCGCTTGCGCTCGCTGGCTACCACCGCTTCGCACGCATTGCCGACGCCGTCCTCCCGATTGGATCGAGTGGGCAGTACCTCTGTTCTTTATGGAAACCGAATTATAGAAATCGAATTCAGTTTCTAAAAAAACAGAGGGTTTCCAAACAAAAAAGAGTATTGTTCATGTTGATCTAACCGCTGCACTATCCAGCGCTGCCAGTTAGACTTCGTTGGCTTGGTCGTCGTGCCATCTAGCGCCACCTACATTGGCTTCCGTTCCATCAGCTGCGATCCCATTCTCGGGAACAAAACTCCATGGGACGAACTACAAGTTGTGGTCCTCACTCATGGAGATCACACTCGATGGTCTCCGCCTCTGGGGACATATCACTTGTGCATGACCTTCTCCGCCACCGCCGGTTCAGCCTCCTTCTGCACCTCCTGTAGAAGATGAGGCCGCCAAGGAGGCAGAGGCTGCTGTTGACGCTGCTGATGAGGTTTTTCAGTATGCCATTAGCGCTTTCGAGCGCTGGTGTGCTGATGAGGCTCGTGTTCGAGCCATCTTGGTGGTCAGCGTCGATGACTCCATCTAACCAGACATTTTTGGTCTGTGGTCTACTCGTCAGATCTGAGAGTACTTGCGCGAGCGATACCACTAGAGCAGTGATGCTCAGTTCTTTTCGCTTCAATGTGAGTTGGAGACGCTTCGCCAGAGGACTCTTCTGTCGACGACTTCTACCGAGCCTTAGCCAATCTCTGGTGCTAGCTGGACGAGCTGACTTTTCCGCTCTACCAGGAGTGTCATAAGGTGCAGAAGACGGATTGTGATCGCCTTCACCTTTATGACTTTGTCTGCCGTCTTCGCCCAGAGTTTGAGTCTGTCAGGGCTCTACTACTGAGCCACTCACCACGATCGACAATCAACGAGGCTCTTCCGACACTTCGTGCTGAGGAGCTTCGCCGCGGGTTAGCAGCACAGTTTGTTCTGGCTGTACTTGATACCCCTTCTTCGACTACACCAACAGCTTCTGCTTAGACTACAGTTCCTCATCAGGTGTCTGTTTCTGTGTTTGTTTTTGTACCAACTGGGGCTCAGTGCAATTATTGCAAGAACTTCGGGCACGACTACCAGAGTTGTACGGTGCGAAAAAAGCGGAACAAAGCGTGTGGGGTGGACGATCCAAGGGGGGCAGGTAGGCCTTTCCTAGCAAGGTGACTCAGTTCCGCAGCTCTGCCAGGCTCTACTAAAGCAGCTCTCTCACAGCTCAACAGGTTCTGCCAGTCAAGCTCAGACGTCTCCTTCAGGTACTTCTTGGGTTCTGGATTCCGATGCCTCTTTCCACATGACACTGGACTCCACATCTCTCACTTCAGTAGGACCTCCTTTTTTTGCTATCTCTGTTCAGACAACTGATGGTACTACTCCGTCTGTCAGTTGTCAAGGCACTCTTTTGTCCACTGACTTTTCTATTCCAGCTGTTTCCCATATTCCCCAGCTTACCAGGCTCTACTAAAGTAGCTCTCTCACAGCTCAGCAGTTACGCGATCAAGCTCGACGTCTCCTTGTACTTCTTGGGTTACGGATTGATGCCTCTTTCCACATGACCTTTGGACTCCATCTCTCGCTTCAGTAGGACCTCCTTTTTGCTATCTGCTTCGGACAAGCCGATGGTACTACTCCGTCTGTCAGTTGTCAAGGCACTCTTTTGTCCACTGACTTTTCTATTCCAGCTGTTTCCCATATTCCCCAGCTTACCATGCAGCTTCTCTCGGTAGCTCACCAATCTCGACTATAGGGTTGGTTTTGACTCTCACACCTATTTTGTCTAGGACCGACAGACATGGACGGCACTTGGGACCGGCCACCTCCACCTTCTGTCCACTTTAGTTGCTCCTATCACCTCTATGTCTACCTCCACCTTCCGTCCACTTTAGCTGCTCCTATCACCTCTCTGTCTACCTCCACCGCCACTGCTGCCACGACTTCTGGAATTTTTGCACAGTAGCATCATCGTCTAGGTCACTTGTGTGGTCTCGTCTTTCTTCATTAGTTTGTTAGGGTGTTCTTGGACGTGTTACTGTTGACATGACCATGATTTGTCAGGGTTGTAAGCTGGGCAAGCAGTTACAACTTCCTTATCATTCTAGCGAGTCATTGTCTTCTCGTCCTTTTGACTTAGTTCACTCAGATGTATGAGACCTACGCCTATTATCTCTAAAGGTTGGTATAAGTTTTATGTGATCTTCATTGATGATTATTCCTGTTTTACATGGCTTTTCCCTATGTCTAATCGTGGCCAGTTTCTTGCGATCTATCGTAACTTTGCAATGATGGTTCGTACTCAGTTTGATTCTTCCATTCGTACTTTTCGCTGTGATTCTGCTGGCGAGTACTGTTCTGACGCTTTTAGACAGTTTCTTTCTGAGCAGGATACTCTTTACCAGTCTTCTTGTCCTGGTGCCCATGCTCAGAATGGAGTTGCTGAGCGCAAACATCGTCATCTGATTGAGACCGCCCGCACTCTTTTCCGTGCCTCTCACGTTCCACCACAATTCTAGGATAAGGCTGTTTCTACGGCTGCATATCCCATCAATATGCAGCCTTCCACTACTCTTAAGGGTGTCAGTTCTATAGAGAGCATCTCTACTCTTGAGGCCCCCAGTACACTCACCTTCGTGTTTTTGGCTGCACCTGTTTTGTTCAGTTGCAGCCTCGTGAGTGCACCAAACTATCGGCTCAGTCAGTTGAGTGTGTATTTCTTAGTTATAGTTCTAAGCATAAGGGTTATCGCTGTTATGATCCTTCAGCTCGACGGATTAGGATATCACAAGACGTTGTCTTTGACGAATCTCGACCTTTCTTGTATCGAGATTCGACTCCTTGTCCTGTTTCCACCATTGGGACGATTTCCTGGGTCTCTTTCTGACTCTTCACCCATTTCTCCATTATCACAGTCTTCCCCTGGTTTGTCTCCAGTGGTTCCTTCTATACCTCCACCTCCGGTGTTGCCTCCTACAACATCGCCTCTTGTTTCTACAGCACCACTGTCTCGTTTCTCTGGTATTCACTACTCCAGGCGTCCTCGTCCTTCACCAGTCTCCTGTGCTGTTATCTTGCCAACACCTACATCTGAACCTCTTGTTGATGCCCCCGCTACGTCCTTAGCGACCGAGCATCCCTTTAGCCTCCTGATCGTCTTGGATTTGCTCTGATAGCTCATGCTCTCTCTGCCACTAAGTCTAGTTCTTATCGTGAGGCTGCTCCTCATTTTGTGTGGTAGCTCGCTATGGCAGAGGAGCTTGATGCTCTTCGACGTACGAAGATTTGGGATATTGTACCGACACAGGTGTCATGCTCGCCCTATCATGTGCAAATGGGTGTACAAGATTAAGACCCGGTTTGATGGTACTATCGAGAGCTACAAGGCTCGTCTTGAGGCTCGTGGCTTTCAGCAGGAGTACGGTCGTGACTACGATGAGACTTTTGCCCCTGATGCCCATATGACCATTGTTCGCACTCTTTGTTGCGGTTGCTTCTGTTCGCCGATGATCTATCTCTCAGCTGGATGTTAAAAATATTTTTCTTAATGGTGTTTTGTATAAGGAGGTCTACATGCAGCCACCACCTGGGTATTCTGTTCCCGATGGGCATGCCTGTCGTCTTTGTTGTGCTCTTTATGGCCTCAAACAGGCTCCTCATGCCTAGTTTGCGTGTTTATCTCAGTGATTACTGTTGTCGGTTTAATTGTCAGTTCCCACGATCCTACTCTTTTTGTCCATGTTTCATATCAGGGTAGGACACTGCTTCTTCTGTATGTTGATGATATGCTCATCACAGGTGATGTTCATCACGTATGTGAAGAAGCATCTCAATGAGCAGTTTCTGATGACTGGTCTTGGTTCTCTTACGTACTTGGGATTGAGGCCTCTTCCACACCTGAGGGCTATTACCTCTCCCAACAAAAGTATGTCTAGGATCTTCTTGATCGGTCTGGTCTGACTAACACTCGCACTACCGAGACTCTCATGGTGCAATCCCTTCAGTTTCGTGCCACTGATGGTGATCTTCTTGAGGATCATGCTCGATATCGCCATCTTGTTGGGAGTTTGGTGTATCTTGTGAGCACTTGTCCTGATATTGCTCACGTTGTTCATATTGAGTAAGTTCATGGCTCGTCCTACACATCTTCACTACAATCACCTTCTTCGTGTTCTTCGCTACTTGCGTGGAACTATCTCTTGTCGTTTGTTTTTTCCCTAGCTCCAACTCACTACAGCTTTAGCGTACCCCGAGGCGACCTGGGTTGGTGATCCTTCTGATCGTCGTTCTCTTTCTGCTTGCTGTGTTTTTCTTGGCTCCTCCCTAATTGCCTGGAAGACAAAGAAGCAGACATCAGTTTCCCGTTCGAGTGCAGAAGATGAGTTGAGAGCTATGGTAGTAGTAGATCACACTCGATGGTCTCCGCCTCTGGGGACATATCACTTGTGCATGACCTTCTCCGCCACCGCCGGTTCAGCCTCCTTCTGCACCTCCTGTAGAAGATGAGGCCGCCAAGGAGGCAGAGGCTGCTGTTGACGCTGCTGATGAGGTTTTTCAGTATGCCATTAGCGCTTTCGAGCCACTGATGGTGCAATCCCTTCAGTTTCGTGCCACTGATGGTGATCTTCTTGAGGATCATGCTCGATATCGCTATCTTGTTGGGAGTTTGGTGTATCTTGTGAGCACTTGTCCTGATATTACTCACGTTGTTCATATTGAGTAAGTTCATGGCTCGTCCTACACATCTTCACTACAATCACCTTCTTCGTGTTCTTCGCTACTTGCGTGGAACTATCTCTTGTCGTTTGTTTTTTCCCTAGCTCCAACTCACTACAGCTTTAGCGTACCCCGAGGCGACCTGGGTTGGTGATCCTTCTGATCGTCGTTCTCTTTCTGCTTGCTGTGTTTTTCTTGGCTCCTCCCTAATTGCCTGGAAGACAAAGAAGCAGACATCAGTTTCCCGTTCGAGTGCAGAAGATGAGTTGAGAGCTATGGTAGTAGTAGATCACACTCGATGGTCTCCGCCTCTGGGGACATATCACTTGTGCATGACCTTCTCCGCCACCGCCGGTTCAGCCTCCTTCTGCACCTCCTGTAGAAGATGAGGCCGCCAAGGAGGCAGAGGCTGCTGTTGACGCTGCTGATGAGGTTTTTCAGTATGCCATTAGCGCTTTCGAGCCACTGATGGTGCAATCCCTTCAGTTTCGTGCCACTGATGGTGATCTTCTTGAGGATCATGCTCGATATCGCCATCTTGTTGGGAGTTTGGTGTATCTTGTGAGCACTTGTCCTGATATTGCTCACGTTGTTCATATTGAGTAAGTTCATGGCTCGTCCTACACATCTTCACTACAATCACCTTCTTCGTGTTCTTCGCTACTTGCGTGGAACTATCTCTTGTCGTTTGTTTTTCCCTAGCTCCAACTCACTCTGACTTTAGCGCACTCGAGCGACACTGGTTGGTGATCCTTCTGATCGTCGTTCTCTTTCTGCTTGCTGTGTTTTTCTTGGCTCCTCCCTAATTGCCTGGAAGACAAAGAAGCAGACATCAGTTTCCCGTTCGAGTGCAGAAGATGAGTTGAGAGCTATGGTAGTAGTGAATGCAGAGGTTACTTGGTTCACTCAGATGACGAGTACTGTTGAGGTGACTACTTGCAGATTTTGTAGTGTCTGTGATGGGACCTACGTCTGTTTTGTCTGACAATACAGGTGCTGTCAATATTGCCCGTGACCTAGTGAAGCATGAGCTCACCAAGCACATTGGCGTGGATACTTCATACACTCGCTCATAGGTGCAGGAGGGAGTACTTGCTTTACAGTTTGTGCCCTCGGAGTTACAGATTGCTGACTTCTTCACGAAGCCACAGACTAGGGTACAACAACATTTGTATTTTCTCTCCAAACTCAGTATGTCATCATGAGTTTGAGGGGGGGTGTTAGAATAGAAATATTTTTGTATTTCATTATATATGTATGGCATATTCCTTTGTAATATCCCTTGTATTCCCTATATATTGTCTATTGGGCCTCATGAATATACACAATATTCATATCAAATATATGATTACAAAATCTCCTAATTATATTCACATTATGTTGTTTAGAGCTAAAAAGTGCAAATAAACAATAAGTATTCCTTTGAATGAAGTTTACTATTTATTTTATTAATATTATTTTGGTTACTACAGAAACCTGATTAATATACTGGCGGTAGCATCACAATCTGGAAAACAGAGGCTCCACATTCTTTATCGGGATTCAAAATTGACCTTTCTATTGCAAGAATCACTTGGTGGTAATGCTAAGCTTGCAATGATTTGTGCGGTATCACCATCACAAAGGTACTATTTGAGACTAATACAGGCTGTTTTCTTTTGTCAATTCTTATTTCTCAACACATTAATTCTTTGTTGTTTCTTCTATAGCTGTAAGAGTGAAACACTAAGCACTCTAAGATTCGCTCACCGTGCTAAATCTATTAAAAACAATGCTGTTGTGAACGAACAAAGAGAAGACGATGTCAATGTTCTCCGTGAGCAAATCAGGCAATTAAAGGTATTATTAAATTGTTGTTTGACAGCCGTGGATCTTCGTTAATTGTTTCTTTTGTTAGATATGTATGTAGTGTAGGGTGTTATTTGCATATTGTCCAACCTTGTACATGTTATATATTGGCCTTTGGCCCTTTGGAATAGATAAGAGGCATTATTCCAACATGGTATTAGAGCCATGAAACCCTAGCACGGGAAACCCTTGCACCACCACCAGCAGCCGCCGCCGCTGTCCCGCGCCAAGCCTCTTCTTCCCGCTGCTCTACTCTCCCTCGGATCCGGTCGAAGCCGTGCGGTGCCTCCACCGAGGGACGCCTCCTCCACCGGTGCGATGCCGCCATCGACTATCTTCGGCGTCGAGCTCTTCTGCTGTCGTCCCCGGCCTTCTCCTTCGCCGGCTTCTTCTCCGCGGGCGCCATCGACTACCGAGGCCGTGCGGAGCCTCCGGGTCCACGCCGGTCTTCTCCTCCGTCGGCCTTCTCTTCTGCCAGCTTCTTCTCCGTTGTTTTCTTCTCCACGCCGACAGAGCTCCTTCCACTGACTTCTTCTCACCGAATCGAAGCAAGCAGAGGAGAGCTATGTTTTATTTTTGTCGCAGCAAACAAAGACTAGATAGTAAGAGAAAAGGGGGCCTCCGTCACTCTTGGGGGAGCCAAAGGATCCTCGGAAAGGGGATCAGCAACCAGTGAACTGATACTGATTGTTTTTCTCTAATCATCGAAAAAACCCTCCCTTTACATGGGGGGTGACTCCTTATTTATAGCCCTACGTTTACATTGCTATCCTACCCCTACAGGAATGCTATATGCGTAGGGGCTGCAGGGACCTTTCCTTCCCCAACACCTAGGTCTTGGCCCACGGTAGATCTTCCTGCACTTGGTCCACCTGGCTGGTGCACTGTGTCTAGCCGCGCCGGCGCCCAAAGTCAGGGGCCCTTTGGGTCTTCGCTGGAGGTGGCCCGAAGGGCTCTGGGTTTCGCGAGGCGCCGAGGACCCTCCGGGGGTGCTTCGGATCTTCTCCGGAGGTGGCCCGGAGGGCCTGCTGCTCTGGGCTTCATGAAGCGCCGAGCTTCTCCGGAGGTGGCCCCAGGGGCCTGCTGCTCCGGGCTTCGAGAGGCGCCGAGGGCCCTCTGGGGATGCTTCGACTCTTCTCCGGAGGTGGCCCGGGGCCTACTGCTCCGGGCTTCGCGAGGCGCCTAGGACCCTCTGGGGGTGCTTCGGCTCTTCTCCGGAGGGGGCCCGGGGGGCCTGCTGCTCCGGGCTTCGCGAGGTGCTGAGGACCGGATGCTTCGGATCTCCTCCGGAGGTGGCTTTGTCTGGCCGTTGGGGTTGGTGGGGTTACGACAAGCCCCTCCGGTCAAGGTCGTGCTTCGTCAAGGCTGAAATCGCGTCGCTCTATCCGAAAGGGTCTAGGTACACTGTCCCCTTCGGCCTAGCGAAGCGTTGTTGCTTGTCGCGGTGCGCTGTTACGTTTTACAAAAATGGTGTTATTGTTGTGGCTGTTCGTGTTGAGGTGTGGTACACGTGTCGGCTTGCAATTGGTTCGCGTCTCTTCGTTTTTTGTGTCGTTTGCTTTTTTGTGGCCGGTTGGCTATAAATAAGGGACGCGCCGTGCCCCTTTTGCTACCCTGCACCTGATTGCTTTCCAATTCCATCTTTTGTTTCCTTGTCTCGCCGTGTTTGTTGTGATGACGAAGCGTTCGCGAGATGGCAGACCCTCTTAAGTTCTAACGAACGAGCTGGGCCGATCAGTTGTTACTCCCGCGATTCTGCGGTCACTTGTAGATGAAGGCAAGATTGCTAACTTTGTCTCTAATACAAGCGCCCGGTTCGGAGGTGATGCCGGAGCCTTGGGAAGACGAGGCAGTCATTTTTGTTGCCTTCTTGGACGCGGGCCTCCAGTTCCCTGGTTTTGAGCTGGTGTAGTCCCCCTTTTGCTACCCTGCACCTGATTGCTTTCCAATTCCATCTTTTGTTTCCTTGTCTCGCCGTGTTTGTTGTGATGACGAAGCGTTCGCGAGATGGCAGACCCTCTTTAGTTCTAACGAACGAGCTGGGCCGATCAGTTGTTACTCCAGCGATTCTGCGGTCACTTGTAGATGAAGGCAAGATTGCTGACTTGTCTCTAATACAAGCGCCCGGTTCGGATGTGATGCCGGAGCCTCGGGAAGACGAGGCAGTCATTTTTGTTGCCTTCTTGGACGCGGGCCTCCGTTCCTCGTTTTGAGTCGTGTCTTGCGGCGCTTGGCATCGGTGGAGTTTATGAATCGACGCCCAATTCCATTGTGAAGCTGGGCGTCTTTGAGTGGGTTATGCGATCGGCCGGAGCGATAAGAGAATGTCGTTTATTCGCGTATCTTCACGATGGGCGCTGCCAGCCGAAGAAGAAGGATACAGGAGAAACGCTCAACATCGGGAGCGTAAACTTTCAGCCGAAGATGTTGCCTTCGGTACTGCCCGCGTCCCGCAATAGATGGGAAACGGACTGGACTCGAAGGTGATTCATAAGTCTTCGTCGGCCCATGGTCTTCAATCCTCCGCTGGTCCTATTCAACTTGTCCCCTCGTCGGAGATTCAGTTGACCTCTTGCGAGGAAGCCGCGCAGCCTTTTTGCTAAGCGTTACGCGAAGGCTCTCCACTCGGGATCTTGTGGAGGAATTTTGCACGCTTCGGCTATGGCCGCTTGCGCGCGGATGGGACGTGAAGCTTGGAACCGCGAGGAGCGGTGTTCCTTCGTTTGATTTGCCCTGCGGGAAGTATGGTATGTACTGCTTTCGTATTTGAAATCTCTTTATTGTCAATTTACTGAACTTATACATAGGGTGACGGGCGGTGCTACCTATCGACGAGGCGGCCCGAGCTGCGGAGCAACTCTTGGGGCCCTACACTGGGAGGAGCACTCGAAACGAGGACTTGTGATTCGCGAGCCTCGTCTCAACCGGGCGTATTCAGATCAAGCCTCCCGTTTGGCCAAGTGCCCCGATCCTGATGAGGGGAAACGGAAGAGAAGCCGCGTGCTGGAGGAGCTGGATGTTATAGGGCCCATCGACGCAGTCCCTGTGCATTGTTCCTAGCAGGGCGAGATGCGCAAGGGTGGACCCGCCCTTCCGAGGCCCGAAGGCAGCTCACCACCCTGTGGAGCGGGCTAAACAAGTATGCTCAATGGAGTCTTCCTCTAGACCTCGGGTGAGAACAACGTTGGACCCCGTTGTGACCTCCGGTGCCCCAGCGAGGGCTACCAGCTCTTTTAGGGTGGCGAGCTTAGCCCTCGAGGAGTCATCGGTTGGGACGTCCTCGCATGTGAACGGGCACTAGTTGAGGAGCCCCCTGTCGCTGCTGGTAGGTTTTGTTTGAAGTACTTTGATCGGGTTGCTGTCACGATGGCAATAATATATATTTTTATAGCACTCGTGTGCGAGCCATCAGTGGTGACGCCGTGTCGTGATTCAAGAATGACTCCGGCAATGACGGTACTGGGAAACGGTTTGGTGCGGGGTCGTCCGGTGGGCAAGCTGTTCCTGTTGCTCCCGGGGCTTCCCCCTACGACTGATGTCGGGCCGCTGTGCCTGAACGACTTCAAGCTGAGCCCTGGCGTAGCTACTGTATACGAGGAGGTGGCTTGATCAGCCGCCGCCCCTCCGATAATAGAGCGTATGTTCGAGAGAATGTCTCTGCAGGGGATGCTGCGCTCGATCGAGGCGAATGCCGCCAAGGCATGTCCTTTTACTTTTCCCCCTTTTTGTTGATGGTGGGCGCTTGTTGTGCAGACTCTAATGCTGTCCCGCGCCCTCGAAGGGAATATTGATCGCGGCTATGCGGTGATCCAAGGCCAGATCAACTCGGAGCACTCGAGGAACGAGTCGCTGCGCTCCGAGCACGAAGCACTAATCGAAAAATGGCTGGGCTTGAGGCGCGGGTCGCAGCCGAGGTCGAGCGGCAAGCCGGAGGAAATGGAGTCGCCCGGCGCCCGCGCAAACTCGGCGGAAATCGAGGCCGAGAGAATTCTCCGAGATGGTCTGTCGTGTCTCTTGGGATACGATGGAACTGATGGACAACACAGTGACCGAGCTCGGAGCCTTGCCCCCGCCCCGGAGACATACAATCGCTCAGATCGACCAGACGCTTGACCGCCTTCGGCGTGCTGGTGAGATTTGCCTACCTGTTACACGAGCCTACGACGACCATTGCGCGAAGGCGGCTTGGACGACGTCCTTCGTGTCGCCGCGATATCGGTTGTGAGCATGCGATGCCGCTGGCGCCAGACGATCAGCTCGTTAGCCGCCGTCGGTGGTTTCGGCGGATAACCATGCGGTGCGGAAAGTGAGCAACGCTTTTGCTCAAGCTTTCTGGGTGCCGCACGGGCGTGACAAAGCAATGACCTCCCTGCGCAAGGTGTTGGAGCACAAAGCGAAGGAAAAAACCGTGGAGGCTAGCGAAGGCGGCGGCGAGCGGGGGGCCACCACCGCTGATAAGGTGTGACCCTCCGCCCTATTGCAACTTTTTGAGGCGTAGGTTTTTGTAAGTCTTGTAACTATTTGTCCCGCTTTGGTCCGTGGCCGAACGGTGGCGTGTGGGGGTTTGTTGTTTTTTTGGTAACCCTTCACTTTTGAATGGAAAGAAACAATTACTGTGCTATCTCATGATTTTCATAGCTTACCTTATTGCTTTGGCTAGGCTGTATCGGTGAGGTTTGGTTGTGCCGCTCGCCGAGGTGTACGACCCTCGGAAGGCGAAAATGTGAAAACGACCGTCCCAATATGAACGAGCTCTTTTGTCCAAGTGGTTGCTGAAGCTGTGCTACCGTGGGCATGGGGTTGTGCACCACGGCGCGAAGTGGCAGTAGTGGTGGAAGGTTGCGAATCCGAAGGGGTCTATGGAGCAGTTTAATCAATTCCGGGAACGTAAGGTTGCCCAGGCACGTGCGGAGATTTGCGAAACGAGGTGTCGTTTTCGCCCCAGAAGACCCAGTCGTGAGCGAAGCAGGGGAGTCCGGTAGGGAGTACTTATGTATGTACTATTGCCACATACCTGTATTGTAGTGCTTGAGCTTTTCGTATAGCGTGTAACTTGTACTATTGTTTGTGGAATTTTTCTTGTATTATGTAAGATGGTTTGGCTTGTATACCCGAACGCTGTGTTCCCCCAGCGAGGGGGGTTAGTGTGCACCGGGGCTCGTGACCACGTGCGGTGGCTAGTTTATATACTTCACCCCAGCGAGGGGGGTTAGTGTGCACCGGGGTTCGGGGCCACGCGCGGTGGCTTTTTATACACTTCACCCCAGCGAGGGGGGTTAGTGTGCACCGGGGCTCGGGGCCCCGCGCGGTGGTTTTTTATACACTTCACCCCAGCGAGGGGGGTTAGCGTGCAATGGGGCTTGGGGCCACGCGCGGTGGCTTTTTATACACTTCACCCCTGCGAAGGGGGTTAGTGTGCACCGGGGCTCGTGGCTGCGCGCGGGCTAGGCTGTATCGGTGAGGTTTGGTTGTGCCGCTCGCCGAGGTGTACGACCCTCGGAAGGCGAAAATGTGAAAACGACCGTCCCACCCCGCGGTACAAAATATGAACGAGCTCTTTTGTCCAAGTGGTTGCTGAAGCTGTGCTACTGTGGGCATGGGGTTGTGCACCACGGCGCGAAGTGGCAGCAGCGGTGGAAGTTTGCGAATCCGAAGGGGTCTATGGAGCAGTTTAATCAATTCCGGGAACGTAAGGTTGCCTGAACATCGCAGGAGATTTGCGAACGAGGTGTCGCTTTCGCCTGTAAGACCCAATGTGAGCGGCGGGAGTCCTGTAGGAGTAGTATTTTGCGCCCCAGTTTCGTGGGGCATTATGTATGTACTATTGCCACATACCTGTATTGTAGTGCTTGAGCTTTTCGTATAGCGTGTAACTTGTACTATTGTTTGTGGAATTTTTCTTGTATTATGTAAGATGGTTTGGCTTGTATACAGAGCACGTGTGTTCCCAAATGGGGGTTAGTGTGCACCGGGGCTCGTGACCACGTGCGGTGGCTAGTTTATATACTTCACCCCAGCGAGGGGGGTTAGTGTGCACCGGGGTTCGGGGCCACGCGCGGTGGCTTTTTATACACTTCACCCCAAATGAGGGTTAGCGTGCACCGGACTCGGGCCCAAGGTGGCTTTATACACTTCACCCCAAATGAGGGTTAGCGCAATGGGGCTTGGGGCCACGCGGTGGCTTTTTATACACTTCACCCCTGCGAGGGGGGTTAGTGTGCACCGGCTCGTGGTCGCGCTACGGTGGCTTATACACTTCACCCCTGCGAGGGGGGTTAGTGTGCACCGGGGCTCAGGGCCGCGCGCGGTGTCTTGTCTATACACTTGACACACCAGCGAGGGGGGTTAGTGTGCACCGGGGCTCGAGGCCGCGCGCGGTGGCTTTTTATACACTTCACCCCTGCGAGGTTAGTGTGCACCGAGGCTCGGGGCCGCGCGCGGTGTCTTGTCTATACACTTTACACCTGCGAGGGTGAGTGCACTGGGCTTTGGGCCGCGCGCAGTGGCTTTCTATACATTTATTTGTACATGACATTACAAGTTTAATACAAACTCCCGTTTCGTGAGTGCGGAGTTACTTCCGGCTGCAACCGGGTCGTATCCTATGGGTAGTATTTTCGGAGGGTCTTTGTGTTCCACGTATGGTTGAGCTGTTGTCCTTCCGGTGTTGCTATATAATACGATTCTACTCTTGTGCTTCTGATGATGATGTAAGGGCCTTCCTACTTGGATTCTAGTTTTCCTATGGTCGTCGTGTTGGCCGCACGTTTGAGTACCATATCACCGGGTGCAAGGTTGCGGACGCGTAATTTTCTGTTGTACACTTTAGCTACCCCTTCAGCATACTTCGTCATCTTGAGATGGCCTGGACTCGATGTTCTTCCAAAAGGTCCACTGATGTCCTTCGATCTTCCGAGCTTGCACTGTGCGTTGTCCGAAAGGACTTCGCCTGGAATTCAGCTGGAGTCATTGCTTCATCCCCGAATAACAGTTTGAATGGGGAGAAACCCGTGACTCTTGTGGGTGAGGTGCGAATTGTCCACATAGCTTTCTCGAGCTCCGCCGGCCACAATCCCTTGGGTAGACCTACAAGCCGTTTGGATAGGCCCGATAGTAAATTACCATTTGCCCTCTCGACTGCTCCATTGGACTCGGGGTGACCAACCGATGCGAAAATAATGTGATGCCAATGTTTTCACAAAACGCTCGGAATGCCCCGGAGTCGAATTGGGTGCCATTGTCAGTGACGATATCGCGGGGTACGCCATAGCGACATACAATATTTTTCCATACGAAGCGTTGCGCCGCTGCTGTCGTTATTTTCGCAACTAGCTCGGCCTCCACCCATCTGGAGAAGTACTCGATAGCGACGAAGGCGAAGCGAAGGCTGCTCTTGGCCGTTGGGAATGGCCCGATAATGTCGAGTCCCCATTGGGCGAAGGGCCACACTGGTGCCAACGGCTAAAGCGATGCTGTGGGCGCTCCTCTGCGGATTTGCCCATCGGGCACTTTGGCAATGCTGCACTAGGTCTTGCGCGTAGCGGTGTAGGCCAATAGAAGCCCTGCCGGAAGGTTTTGGAGATGAGGACTCGGGGAGCCTGGTGCGCCTCGCATAGGCCTCCATGTATTTCTTTTAGAAAAGATTGACCTTCCGCTTGGGAGATGCATCGCAACAGAGGGCTAGGATGCACGAACACTAACACGCGTGTCAGACACGACACGTATCGGCAACTAGCTCGGCCTCCACCCATCTAGAGAAGTACTCGATAGCGACGAAGGCGAAGCGAAGGCTGCTCTTGGCCGTTGGGAATGGCCCGATAATGTCGTGTCCCCATTGGGCGAAGGGCCACACTGGTGCCAACGGCTAAAGCGATGCTGCGGGCGCTTTCCTGCTGTGACTTGCCCACTGGCAGCCTTGGCAATGCTGCACTAGGTCTTGCGCGTCCTGCAGCGGTGTAGGCCAATAGAAGCCCTGCCGGAAGGTTTTGGAGACGAGGCCTCGGGGAGCCTGGTGCGCCTCGCAGAGGCCTCCATGTATTTCTTTTAGAAAAGATTGACCTTTCGCTTGGGAGATGCATCGCAACAGAGGGCTAGGATGCACGAACACTGACACGCGTGTCAGACACGACACGTATCGGACACGGGATTTGCCATTTTCTAAAAAATGGCGACACGGGGACACAACTATAATAATAATAATATATGCATATGTATATGTATTATTGAATACTTTTCTACGTGTTTATCAAACAGAAAGTGTAAAATGTTAGGAATATGTACCTCAAAGATGATCCTCGGTTTCTGATCTTTTCAGTTCTTCATAAAGCATAACTTCATATTAATACAAGAAATCCATAATTCCTTTAATCAATAGAAAAAACCTGATTAGTAAATGTAAATAACAATATAACAAATACAATGCAACAACAAACACCTAAGTACCTAACATTATAATAACCATCAAATAATTTTGCCTTGATCGAATGGTGGTGCCATGGAGGCCTTCCCTGGCTGCATCCCTGGCTCCCTTTCCTCTTTCTTCTTGGTATTTCTTTTCTCTATTTCCTTCTCACTTCATCTCCTCCACCCATTCTTCTCCCTAGAGCTTTGCTCACTTGCGCCTTGGGCTCATGGCGTCGCCTCCGATTGGCCATGGCGTCGCCGGCCCTCGCACCTCCAAGACGGTCTCGCGCCGCGTCCGCATCGCGGCTCGGCCCAAGAGTTTGGCCCATCGCCGCAGCATGCTCAGCAGCGCCTCCTTCTCCGGCCACGACGCCGCTTCGACCTCAATGCCTCTCCGCTTCGCCCACTTCCAGCTAAACGCGGTGCCTCCTCACCGCGCTGTTCGCGCCTCTCCTCGTTAAGCTTGGCGCCGCACTCCTTGGTTTGCCTGCTCGCCGCCGACTGCCTACTCACCTTTCACGGCCGTCGGCCGTGCTGTGATTTGGCGACGCAACACTACAGCAGGGGTGGTCGGGGCCGGCGGCCGGCTGGAGGAGCAGGGAGCCAAAGCGGCTGGGTCGATGAGGCGCAGGGAGCCAGGCGGCGTCTGCGGGAGAATGGGGCAAATGGGGATGCAGAGAGCTAGGTTAGATGATTTCAGGGACACCATGTCGGGCCGAAACGTGTCCGATACGTGTCCGAATTTATTTCTATTTATTTTCGTGGTGCAGATTTCGGACACACCTGGAATACGTGTCCGGGAGGTGTCTGGGGTGGCTGCGGGAGTATGGGGCGTCGGCGTCAGATGGGGATGGGGAGAGCTAGGTTAGATGATTTCGGGGCCGAGTTGGATGGGCTGAAACGTGTCCGTGTACGAATTTATTTCTATTTATTTTCGTGGTGCAGATTTCGGACACGCCTGGAATACGTGTCGGAGCCATGTCCGTGTTTGACACGGTGTCCGACACGGACACGCTTGCTTATAGGTGTGTCGGTGCATCAAAGACAGGGGCACAAATGCCTCCTTTCTACAGTTGGCTGTCGATGATGTGGTAGTTGCACGCTCAGTGCTTTACGCGGTTGGCTTCGGCAGCGTCGTCTGGCTCGTCTTCGTATAAGTATTTGCGGATGACGTCCCGCCAATCCACGTTGTCTATCTGGAGAACCTTGCGAGTCCGCACCTGGTGCTCTCGGGGCAGCCCCTGGTAATTCCAGGTTGATGGACTTGAGTACTATGCTGTAGATGACGTCCGGAGGATAGCATTCACCTGAGCTGGCCATTTTGGCCAGTTTATCCGTTGCGTCGTTGTCGGCTCTTGGGATGTTTTGAACGGTGATGCCGTGAAAGTGCTTAGCTTCGGCCTGAACTGCTGCCAAGTAGCGCGCCATCTCTGGATCCCTGGTTGAAAAAGTCATGTCCAAGTGCCCTGTGACAAGGCGCGAGTCGGTCTTGATGAGTATACGTTTCGCGCCCAGTTTCCCTTGCCCTTCGCAAGGCAAGAAACAACACCTCATATTCGGAAGCATTGTTGGTTGTTGGGAACTCCAGTCGCGTGGCGTAAGAGATATGGCGACCATCTGGTGTGGTTATGACGGCTGCAGCGCCTGCCCCGGTCGCGCACCATGATCCATCGGTGTATATCGCCCAAGGTGCTTGAATTTCGACGTGTGGATGATCTTCCAGCCCGGGGTGTCCACTCAGCGACAAAGTCGGCTAATGCTTGTGACTTTATTGCGGTGCTTGCGGCAAAGGTGATGTCGAAGGGTGCCAGCTCCACTGCCCACTTGCCTATGCGGCCCGAGGCGTCCCTGTTTCTTAGCATGAGGGCCAGTGGGTACGATGTCGGGATTATGATGGCATGTGCCAAGAAATAGTGCTGGAGCTTGCGTGGAGCCATGAGTAGGGCCGTAAGCCAACTTTTCTAACTCGGTGTACCTAGGCCTTGCCCCTGGAGAGCCTCTGAGACGTAGTACACTGGGCGTTGCACTCCATCTTCTTCTTGGACGAGGACCGCGTTGACGGCAGAGGAAGAGGCCACGAGGTATAACAAGAGGCTTGCGCCTCGGTCTGGGCTTGCTAAGCTTGGTAACTGGGTCAGGTACTATTTGAGTTGGATAAACGCTGCTTGGCACTCTTCAGTCCATTTGAACGGCCGCCTCCTCGAGCGCTCGGTAACGGCAATGCCCGGCTTCGGCGAGCGACGAAACTCGCCGAGAGCCGCTAGACGCGACTGCTAGCTTCGCGACTCGCGAGTAGTTTGGGGTGGTGCCATCTCTTGTATGGCTTTTATTTTCTCTGGGTTCGCCTCGATGCCCCTCTCGGAGATGAGAAAACCAAGAAGCTTTCCTGCCTTGACGCCAAAGGCACACTAGTCTGGGTTGAGCTTGATGCCTTGCAGCCGAAGGTTGCTGAATGTTTCTTGCAAGTTTGTAGTGTACGAAGCTTGGCGCCTGCTTTTGACCACTATATCACCAACGTAGGCTTCGACATTGCCGTCGAGCTGGTTGGCCAAAATTTTGGTGATGTGGCACCCGCGTTTTTGAGCCTGAAGGGCATGCGGTTGTAACAGTAGGTGCCGATGGGTGTGATGAACGCTGTTTTGAGTTCATCTTCCTTTGCCATGAATATTTGATGGTAACCGGAGTAGGCATCTAGGAAGCTCACGAGCTCACAACGCGACGTGGCATCCACAAGTTGATCGATGCGGGGCAAGGGGAAATCGTCCTTCGGTGATGCTTTGTTGAGATCAGTGAAGTCGACGCACATCCGCCAACTGCCATTGCTTTTCTGAACAAGGATGGAGTTGGTCAGCCATTCGGAGTGTTTGATCTCTTGGATGACTCCTGCTTTCAGGAGTTTTGCGATCTCTTTCTTCGCCGCTTCCAGGCGCTCCACCGCATTCGTTGCAGCTTTTGCTTCTTGGGCGAAAGCCGCCTCGCATGAGGCCAAAGCGATGTTCGATGATGTTCCGCGAACCCCGTACACTTCGGGCTCCATGCGAAGATGTCAGCGTTACTTCGGAGTACTCGGAGAATCGCGTCGCATGCGGCGGTTGTGAGGTCGGCTCCGAGGGCCACTGTTCTCTTCGGGTTTTGCTTTTGGTGCCCACCTTGCTGTGGTGCCGCCGATTGGAGCCACCGCCGCTTCGATCGTGTGGACTCGCCGGGCTGCCGATAACGCTTCCAACTCCGTTTGTCTTGCTAGATCTTGATCACCTCGCACCGTAACTATTCCTTCAGGGGCGGGAAGCTTCATGCAAAGGTAGTTATGATGTGCGACCGCGCCGAAGGAGCTCAGCGTGGCCCGGCCAAGGATGATGTTGTATTGGTAGGGCATCTGCACGACGTCAAAGGTGACGATCTCGGTGCGGGAGGCGAAGTCGTCTCTGAAGGTGACGGGCAAGTTGATTTGGCCCAGGGCCGTGACTAGGCTACCTCCGAAACCTATCAAGGGATCATCATCGCAAACAGCAAGTCGGCGGAGCTTCCTCCGTCTACGAGGACGCGCCTGACATCGAAGTTCGCGATGTTGGCCGAGACGACGAGGGGGTCTTGGTGAGGGAAGTACACACCAGAGGCATCCTTTGGGCCGAAGGTAATGGGAATCTCGGCGTATCAAGGTGGGCTTGATGCTGGATATGATGCGACGTGGTGAATTTGACGGGCATACTGTATGCGCTATAGGGACATTTCCTCCGCCTACACCTAGGTCTTGGCCTACAGTAGATCTTCCTACACTTGATCCACCTGGCTGGTGCACCAGGTCTAGTCGTGCCCGAAGCGCTGCAGTGCAGGGGGCCTTTTGGGTCTTCTCTGGAGGTGGGTCGAAGGGCTCCGGGTTTCGCGAGGCGCCGAGGACCCTCCGTGCTTCGGATCTTCTCCGGACGTGTCCCGGAGGGCCTGCTGCTCCGGGCTTCGCGAAGCACTGAGGACCCTCCGGGGTGCTTCGGCTCTTCTCCGGAGGTAGCCGGGAGGCCTGCTGCTCCGGGCTTTGCGAGGCGCGGAGGACCCTACGGGGATGATTCGGCTCTTCTCCGGAGGGTACCCAGAGGGCCTGCTGCTCCGGGCTTCGCGAGGTGCTGAGGACCCTCTGGGGATGCTTTGGATCTCCTCCGAAGGTGGCTTTGCCTGGCCGTTGGGATTGGTGGGGCCGCCCCTACGACAAATTTGATTTGGTGGAGCTGACAGCTTCGTCTTCTCACCGGCTTCACTGATCTACTCAGAGCCGGTGGCTTTTAGCTTTGGCGGTGATGATTCGGCTCTTCTCCGGAGGGTACACAGAGGGCCTGCTGCTCCGGGCTTCGCGAGGTGCTGAGGACCCTCTGGGGATGCTTTGGATCTCCTCCGAAGGTGGCTTTGCCTGGCCGTTGGGATTGGTGGGGCCGCCCCTACGACAAATTTGATTTGGTGGAGCTGACAGCTTCGTCTTCTCACCGGCTTCACTGATCTACTCAGAGCCGGTGGCTTTTAGCTTTGGCTTCTCTGTGCTCCGGCTCCTCTGGTAAAAAATACAGAGGCTAATGGCTTCTACCGGAGGCTCCTTCGCCCTCTCTCTCCCCTCAGTTCGGTTCGATGGGACGAACTTCCGAGAGTAGGCCGTTCACATGAAGATTCACCTCAACAGCTGGCGTTTATGGGTCATCTCACTATAGAGCACCCCTGTTTGCCTCACCCTACATCACTAGTTCTGCCCGCCCTTCCTACTGGTGCGGATCAGGCGGCCGATTTGATTTGGTGGAGCTGACAGCTTCGTCTTCTCACCGGCTTGACTGATCTACTCAGAGCCGGTGGCTTTAGCCGGCGCTTCGTGCTCAGGCTTCTCCTCGGTAAAAATACTGAAGGCTAATGGCTTCTACCGGAGGCTCCTTCGCCCTCTCTCTCCCCTCAGTTCGGTTAGATGGGACGAACTTCCGAGAGTAGGCCGTTCACATGAAGATTCACCTCAACAGCTGGCGTTTATGGGTCATCTCACTAGAGAGCACCCCTGTTTGCCTCACCCTACATCACTAGTTCAGCCCGCCCTTCCTACTGGTGCGGATCAGGCGGCCGCCAATGCTGCACTGGAGGAGGCTCTAGAGCTCTATAACTCTGAGTTGCATGCCTACGAGCGTTGGCAGGATGCCAAGGCTCGTGCTACCGCCATCCTGGTGGGTAGCATGCCTGTGGCAATCTTCATGGATGCGGCGGAGCTTTCAACGACATAGCTTATGTACCTCTCAGTTAGTGCACCAGGCGCGTTCTCTTCAGTAGCTGGATGCCACCGTGGATGACTTCTACCAGCAGATGTTTGAGGTGTGACGTCAACTTGACTCTATGGGGCCAGATGTATGCCGACATGTCCCTGCTGTGTGCGGCTTCGCTCTCACTAGGAGACCCACTGCCTCTACGACTTCCTGATGTGTCTCAGGCCTGAGTTTGAGACTGTGCGTGCTCAGCTCCTGACTCGCCACCCTTGCCCGAGCTTGGTGGAGGCCCTCACGGGTGTGCGTGCTGAGGAAGCTCGTCATCGTGGTGTGGCTTAGATGTAGGCTGTCTTGTCTGTTTCAACACCTGGTTCTTCAGCACCGATAGTGATACCTACCCCTAGCTCCCAGTACACTAGTTGCTGCTACCTCTACTGCTGGTCTCCACTGCACCTACTGCCAGT
The DNA here is from genome assembly GCA_036346395.1 of Hsuehochloa calcarea. NCBI lineage: Eukaryota > Viridiplantae > Streptophyta > Magnoliopsida > Poales > Poaceae > Hsuehochloa > Hsuehochloa calcarea. Next base: position 48,637 of record JAYEVG010000061.1, on the reverse strand, counting down.
GTGACGGCCACAGGTATCAGGACTGCTACAATCGGAGGGAGGGACTAGGGTCATCGGGGTGGAGGTTCCTCCCACTTAGGAGCTGGCCCCTGTCGAACCCGGGAACGAAGGATCCCGAATTCTCTGTGTTCATACACTAGTCCAGGATTTCCAGTGTACACAGTCACAAAAATGTTATCACAAACATATCCAAATGTGATATTAATAAGCATAGAGTTTATTACAATCGGGCCGAGGCCAAATAAAACATTGCTTAAGCAAATAATAATGGTAAGCCACACGATACGCCACAGGCAATCGTCTGGAGGTCGCTGCCTAATCGTCCTGCTCCTCACCTTCTGGATAGCAGTCTTCCCCTGAATAATAATATTCAGCAAGAGTGAGCACTACAACTGTGCTCGCAAATTACACCCAATACAGAATTTAGAATGCATGCATAAGTTATTCAAAGGAAGGTTGTAGGGTTTATTTGCATAAATCACCTTTTGGTTTAAATAGTTATACTAAGTTTCAAGGCACATTTTCATTACATAACTAAAATCGATTTAAAATTGATCATTTTATAGTGGATAACCTCCATATGAAACATGGTGAAGGATACCCTCCTATCACAAGGCTACCCGCCTAAATTTACCACAAGGATTAACCATCCTCAAATCATGTCCAAAGTTATTTTAAAACCAAAACAAATCTAACTTAGAGTGGCTTTGCTCAAGATGTCCATGACCGTGGACACGGCTATTCAATAGATTTACACTCTGCAGAGGTGGTACAACTTTACCCACACGAGATAATTTGCTGCATGTCGGCCAATACACGCTTCCTTTGGCATGTGGATGGGCAATTATCACAAGACGCTTCCAATGCACTACCTCAATACCAATATGCCCGCTAAGGTTTCACTTCCATTAGGCTAACCACCTACCTAAGCCCCTCTTGCGCCTGTGGGAATAAAGTCTAACCGACACCCACACAACAAAAATGGCATAAACAATACCGAGGTAATACAAATTATTAAGCCCGGTTCTCGCCCATACGTAACATGTGGTAGTACTGGTGGAGCTTTTGCAAGATGCGGCTCAAAGGCCTGTCCTTAATCTACTTGGGCAACTTTCAATAAAAACCCGGTCTCGACCCCAACTGTGACAGTCTGCATAAACTTGCACCCACCAACTCCATGTTTGCCCAAGTATAAACCATTTTCTTTTATTTTTATAATTTTCAAAGACATTTGCAAAAGTCCACCATGACAAAGCAATGTCATAGGCTTTTATCAATTTATGAAATTTTGGCTAAATTCTCCCAAAGTCAAATATTTCTTGGTCTAAGCATTTGCTATGCATATATTTATTTTTAAATTCATTTGACTAAGGTTACAAGGAATTGATAATACAACAATCAAATTTGGCTATACAAAGGAATTGGAATAATTAAATATTTAAAACAGGAATTTAAAATAATTAAATACAATTATGCATGCAATAATAATTTAAAACAGAATTAAATAATTTTAAATATTGGGGGCAAATGGTCAATGGTGTAACTTGCCTTGCTCAAATTCCCAGTATTCTACTTCTTCAATAGGGTCAAGCTCTCCTGAGTCGCCAAAATCTATACGCGAAAATATTCCAAATTCAAACAGAATTCAAATGAACACAAATAAATTCAAATGAAAATTCAAATTAACTCCAAATTAAATAATTTTGGATTTTGGTTTAGTTAGCTAGATCTTGATTTTATACAAATTTAGAAATTTGAATCACCTAAATCGGAGTTTGTATGAAGAAATACGAGCTCTTGGAAGTTTAAATCTAAATTTAATTCAAAATCGAATTTCGAATTTCCAATTAATTTTCTAAAGGAAATTCTATTTATTGCGCCACCGACGTCAAGTGATCGCATAATCGAGATCGACATGTGGGCCCGCATAAGATGGATCGAGTCCACAACGAGGCGCAAGTCCACGCGGACTCGGTGCACGCAATGAGACAAAGGGTAGTCATTTGGCGGCGCTACAAGGCTTATTGCGCACCACGCTGGCGCCGACTTGGTCGCCACGCATGCGAAAGCGATGATGTGGCGCCGAGGCGGCAGAGCCACGCCGCACCGGAGAGTGAGGCGCCGAACTAAGGTACAGCGCACGGCGGCGCGGCGAGCTCCGGTGAGGTGCGCAAATCATTCAGAGACGACATCGAGCACGATGCGCTACCCGGCGACGCGAGGCGTGGCGGAAGATGGTCGGCGACGGCGAGGCGGCGTGGGTTCTGGCTGTTGGCGGCGAAGGAGCTCCGGCGACGTCTGGCGCGCGGCAGCGCGCCTGTGTTCGCGGTCCGAGGCGGCTTGGTGCGCGGCCGAGGCGGCCGGAGGTTCACCGGCGGCGGCGCTAGAGGCGTGAGCACAACTCGGCCGGCGAGAGAAGAGCCAATTGCGGCAACCGGGAGCGAGGAGGTGTGGAGAGTTGGGGCAAAAGCTTGAGGGAGTAGAGGCGCACCGGTGCTCCTTTTATAGGGCGAGGCGAGGCCGGAGGTGGAGATCGTGGCGAGGTGGCAACGGCCGCTTATGAGGCGAGGCGGCGGTGTTACAATGAGTTAAGGAGGAGGGTAATGCCGGGACGAACGCGCGGAACGGCCGCTTTCATTGCGCGTGATGGCGAGAGAAATGGGGAGGAATCACGGATTGAAGAGCTCCAGGTGAGGCTTTAATGGCGCAGAGGCGACGATCGCGCTGAGAAGAAGGGGCGGGAAGAAGCACGCATGAGGGGCCACCCACTCGGCGAGAGAGAGAGAGAAGAACGCGGGAGTGGATTGATGTCGGCCGTCCGATTTTGATCGGACGGTCCGCGTTCATCGCGCGGAGAGAGAGCGGTCGAGAAGCGACAAAGGCCGGGCTTTGGCCCAAGATCAGAAAGCGTAAGATTTTAAATTCTTTTTCAATTGATTTAATTCCAGAAATTCAAATAAGCTTTAGAAAATAGTAAATGAAGTCCAAAAATTTTGAGAAAATTCACAGAAATTCTATGAGGCATTCTGGACTTAAATAAAATAATTCCAACTTTTAGTTGGTAATAGATTTTGCACATAAATTCTTTTAGCCTTAATATACTTTAGGGAAAAGCTTTTAAAATTTCCAGAAAATCCACAAAAATTAATAAAGTCTTATTTTTAACTGAAATTGAAATTTTGCCACTCTCAGCAGGGCTCCTCTCATTGCTCCAACGCCTCCTCTCATTGCTCCAACGCTCGACTTCGGCTCGTCTTGTTCTCGCTCGTCGGCTCTCTTCTTAGTAGACTCCCTCGCCTTCGCCTCCTCCCTCGCAGGTACCTTGTCTCCATCGATCTTAGACTCTGGTGCTTTCTTTCACATGACACCAGATTCCACTCACCTCACTTCTGTGCATCCCACAGTTTTTTCTTCCACTATTCAGACTGCCAATGGTACCTCTCTTCCTGTTGTAGGCCGAGTCGTCCTTTCCACTTCTTTTCATATTCCCGCAGTCTCTCATGTTCCCCAGCTTACTATGCAGCTTATGTCAGCTGGTCAGATCACTGATCACGACTGTCGTATTGTTCTTGAGTCCGACTCTTGTTGTGTTCAGGATCGCCGCATGGCGTCTCTGCTTGGTACTGGCCCTCGGCGCCGTGATTCGCAGTGTCTTTGGGACCTTGACTAGCTTCATCTTCCTTCCGTTGCCTCCACCAACCAGTCAGCCACTACCACCACCTCGTGTCTTGCCGTGTCCTCCACTACCTCCTTTGCTCAGTGGCACCATCATCTGGGTTATCTATGTGGATCGCGTCTATTGTCACTAGCAAGTTGTGATGTTCTTGGGCCTGTTTCTGGGGACACCTCTTTACATTTTATGAGTTGCAAGCTTGGCAAGCAACTGCAGCTCCTTTATCTCTCTACTGATTCTATTTCTACTCGTTCTTTTGATCTTGTTCACTCTGATGTTTGGGGTCCGGCTCCCTTTTTTTTCGAAAGGGAGTCATGGCCACTGTGATCTTTATTGATGATTATTCTCATCATACTTGGATCTACTTCATGTCCTCTCGTAGTCAGGTTCTCTCTATTTATCAGATATTCGCCACCATGGTTCGCACTCAGTTTGATTCGCCCATTCGTGTGTTTCGTGCCGACTCTGCTGGTGAATATCTATCTACTGCTTTGTGTAATTTTCTCGCTGAGTAGGGTACTCGTCCGGGGGTGAATAGGTGCACGATCTCTTTTTCGTAAAGATCGGTTTCAACACGATTTTCTCTCCAATAACTATGAGAGCTATGAAGATCAATATCTAAGCACAGCAAAATGTATTGAATCCAATCCAAACCCTGCAGGAAAACAACCAAAATCAACAAAGGCTAAAATCCTAGAGGGGGTGAATAGGAGCTCGATCTCTTTTTCGCAAAGATCGGATTCAACACGATTTTCTCTACAATAGCTATGAGAGCTATGAAGATCAATATCTAAGCACAGCAAAATGTATTGAATCCAATCGAAACCCTGCAGCAAAACAACCAAAATCAACAAAGGCTAAAATCCTAAGTATTGGGCGGTCTGACCTCTATGTCAATGGCGGTCGGACCGGTCACCTTAGGCGGTCGGACCTCCAGCCTGATGAACAGTGAAATCAGCCTGAAAATGAAGATGCAAATAGATGTAACTTTTGATCTACAACTCCAAACTCGATGAAACTTGGAACACACTTTCTCTAGGATATCAAGAACCTATTCCAATCAAAGATCGTGAAGATCCTTGGCAAAGTTCCGATCTTTTCCCGTTTGAATGAATGAGATGAATTTCTAGCAAACTTTTTCTTATCATTTTTCAACCTACGCCAACACCAAATGCCCATCCATCTTGCAATAGGTGCAATGGTACTTGATACCACTGGGAGAAGCACCCTTTGATTTAACAGATGGTTGGGCAAAACCTGTAGATTTAAAAATTATTTTTGCAGGTTGGGTTTTGAATTCAACTAATCCATTTTCCAAGACTTGAGTAACTTTTGACTTTGAATTGTCTTGGATAGAGTTCTATCCTAACCCTTGCTTCTTGAAAGGAGTTTTAGACTTGTCCAGAATCATGTTTAATTGTTTCTTACCTTAGAGAATTTTTCTAATGTGTCCTTAAGGTAATCATTTTCTTTTTCCAAATTAAGCCAAGATTCACAAGTTTTATTTTGAATAGCCCTAGTATGCCTACTCTTATGGAAAGCTACTTCAAGTTTAAGAGCTTCACATGAAGCACAGGTAGCAGAATCAATTCTATCCTTAAGCTTAGCATACTTAGCTCTAACTGCATCTACTATTTCTTTTACTTCATGTTCTCGTTCAATGCAAAAAGAGCAAAGGCTAGAATCAACATTACCAGAAGCAACCAAATTGCTAGATTCTACGCATTTTTCACAAGGAGCAGATCAGTTTTAGCATTTTCAAGTTGATGCAAAGCGACATCATGAGCAGTTTGTAAACTAGCGAGTTCAGAATGTAGAGCATGGCAGGAAGGACATTCGTCAACATCAAGACTCTTAGAGTTCACAAGTTCTAATTTCAGATTATCGATTTGTGACTCTAAATCTCCTTATTCCTAGCCATGGTAAATTCTAAAGCTTCATCTTGACTAATCAGTTGCTCATACATGGTTTCACATCTATCAAATAGAATCTAATAAGATGGAGGTACCTCATTGATGTCATCGGCGTCGATGGAGTCGGCCATGAAGCACATGCCGGTGAAGTGCTTGGCCTTCCCTTTCTTCTCTTAGGGAATCTCCTCCTTGTCATCTTCGCTCCCAGAGTCCACATCGCTCATGGATTGCTCTCCGAAAGCGGGAGGTGTGAGCGGCCTTCATGAGCTTGGCAGCATCATTCTTGGGCTTGTTCCCATAAGGCTTCTTCCAAGCAGTCTTCACCTCCTAGTGGTTGCTCTTCCCTCTTAGCTTTGGGCAATTTGCCCGAATATGATTGAGCTCTCCACACTCATAGCAAGTCACAGGGCTGTCTCTCTTTCTGTTTCTCACATTGTTATAGGCCCTTGTGAACTTTCTGGCTAACCTCAGGAATACTCTCAAGTTCTTCTTCATGGATTACAGATAAACAAGCAAGAGAAAAACTAGAAAAAGATTCAAAAAAACCATAAGAAGCTCTCTTGAGAGCATCTGTTACCAATGCCATATTCTCCTTCTTGGGATGGTCAACCCTTTTAATTTCATGGGTTTGAGTTTGCTATAAAGCAACTCCAAAGTGAGATTCGAAAGGTTGACGCTCTCCTCAATGGCAGTAGCCTTCATCTCCCACTCCTTGGTGTTGATTGCAGCCAAGAGGTGGGTGCCATTCTCAGATTGAGAATACTCAATATCAACTGCTCTCAGCTGGTTGAGCACCTTGTTGAAGCGAGTTAAGACTTAATCGATGCTTTCTGCAGGACGCATCTCAAACTTGTTATACTCTCGCTTAAAGACTGTCTGACGAACCCTCATGGTAGGTTTCGAGGATGTTCCAGATTTCGTGCGCGGTCTCAAATTGACAGATTCTGTCATACTCCTGTTTACCAAGTCTGGCATATAGGAGGTTCTTTGCCTTGTGGTTGTTAGCCAAGAGGGTTGCTGAAGTTGGCGTAGCAACCTTGGGCAAAACGAGCGGAGCTCGAACAACCTCCCATATGGCATATCCTTCGCATAAGGTGCTGGACATAATGGAGTAATAATTAGTTTTGTCTAAGCATATTAACTCGAAATCTACTAAGTGACAAGAGCCCATCCATCGAACTCTAATCACAGCAAATAACCTAGGCTCAGGTAGTAGAGAGTAATCATTTGCCTACAGAGTATGCAACTATAGGATCAAACCATATTTTAACAACAAAATAGCAATGCATACATACAAGTTGAAATCAATATATTAGACTTGAAAATACTGGAATTAACATGATCAAACAGCTCGCCTTGCTGTGGATTACCCTCTTGCTGCAGAGAAGCGCTCTCGTAATCAATAATATCGTCTGAACCTACCGAAAGAAATCGAAAGCACAATAAGAACGAATAACACCGAAAAGACCCCAAAATACAAAGTCATCCAAAAATTATGAAAAATTCACAGAATGAAAATAATGATTTTAGATGAATTTAGCAACAAGAATAAATTCATTTGGATGTTCTATGCAGAACTTATAGCTGTTTGAAAATCAGTTTTCAGAAAAATCCAATTTAATTATAATCTGTCACTGTTCACCTCATCTAAAACTTTTGCGAAATTTTATGGAGTAGTGGTGGATATGAGGATTACAAAAATGGATAGAGAATATTATTACATGACCAAAATAATTTGGTTCACCTCAATTGGAGTTTTTATGAATTAGTTATGCATTTTCAAAGTTAAAAGCAATTTATAATGTATTAATAATTCCTTTTTGAAGCACTCTCCACAAAACATGTTTTCTGAGATAGTGACAAGGTTGAAACATATTTTATAATAAAGTTTATTAAAAATGAAAAATAACAAAAGTGGTTTCACTGTTTTTGGAGTTAAAGTGAATTAGTTATGCATTTTTGAAGTTAATTGTATTTTTTAGTTAACAAATAAATCCTTTCGGGATTTTAAATGATTACCTAATACCTTTTACACCGAGACCCAAGCTAGCCACGGTGACTGACGGTGGGGCCCAAGAATAGTGCGTTTTCTGATTTTGATTTTAGTATTTCAGGTGGACCCCACTTGCCATAGGGATGGCTCATGCAAACAGTGCATGAACCGATGCCCGTCTTACTGGGTTCATCGTCCACGTACACGTGGACAAACCCACTTAAATACTGGCCCCACATGTCAACCACACCGAAACAAATCTGAAGACAGCTTTAGCTAACAAATCTATTATTAGCATTTAATGACGCGATCAGGTCGAAATGACCATGCTACAGTGATTGGTCGGAAATCCGACAACGAGGCAGCGCCTCCCGCACGCTTTGTCGGCGGCTCGCCGGCGTCTCTGGCTAAAGGCAGGAATGGGCTCCGCATACGATTGCGCACCCACTCGTGGTGGCGGCTGCGATTGGAGTGACCCGTATCGGCGGCGCAACGCCCGGGAGCGGAGACGACGATACGACCATAGTGCAAACATGGCAAAAACTCGGGTCAACCGGAGGGCGCATAAGCTACAGGGGTGGTTACTGAAGCTTACCAATGGGAAGAGAAGACTGGGGAAGCCTCGGCGAGGTGTTGACCACAACAATGGCGGTGGCGGTGGTGCGGCTCACGACGAGAGGTCACCCTGGGCAACCAGGCCAAAAATTAGTGGGAGAGACAACTTCAGGGGGTGGTGTAGATGGTGTAAACGCAAGGAGTCGACAATGCAATAACCCGATTGAAACTGGTCGGGGAATAGTGTTGTCGGCCGAAATATAGGGAAAGCTCCAAATTTCAAAATGTCCCTGAAGCATCGACCAAATTTGTCGAGGGGAAATCATTAGATGGCTCCAAGGAAGGGGATGACACAATTAACCGAGAGAAACTCTCACCGAAAACGACGATGGCCTAAGGGCGAAGTTCCGGGCGTGCTCTGGACACAGCGGGAGCACGAATTTGTCCTGGACCCTACAAGCAACGGCAAGAGCTCTAATGAGCGAAAATGGGAAGGCCACGGAAGGTAGGAGCCGAGGGACGCAGCGGGTGGAAGCTTACCCGTGGGAGATGCACAAACGAGCTCCCCTCTCCTCAGCCACCGAGAGGAGAAGTGTGGAAGAAGGTGGGCATCCCGGGGTTTTGTTCGGGCCAGGGGATGGAAGGATAGGCGGCGTGAGTGGGCGAAACCCTGTGATTGGTAGCCAAGGGCGGTGCGGCAACGCTGTTCTTCCGGACGTCTTGCAAAGATGCAACGGCCGCGTGGAGCTCGGCTCTGCGCGATGCGACGGAGGTGGGCGAAGGAGACAATACCGCCCACCGCAGCCGAGACGTCAAACGGTAAGTTGGCGGTGCCGGGAGCGCTCGACGGATCGGACGGGTCAAGAGAATGGGGTGATCGGCCGGTCCGACGGCCACTCAATCGTGCCGTTGATCCCAAATCGGACGGTCCAAGTAAAGGGGCGACGGCGGTCCGATCGGCCACTCAATCCAGGCCGTTGATCTCCAAATCGGACGGGACCCAATCGGCGCGGGAGCTTTCGGACCTAGCCGAAGGGTTACGCGATCTGGACCGCTAAGTTTCCATCTGACGGTTCACAACCTGCGCGGTCAGTTGGTTGGGCCGAAACGCGAGACCTCGGTCTGGGTCTGATTCGGGTTCGAGCCCGAGGAATAGTGATTCCATATTTGGATTAAAAGGGCTGAGATGATTTGGGAATTTCTAGAGGTAGCTCCACAGCTCCAAAAATTCCGAAATTTTTACTGAGTGATCCTGATTTCAAGCTCAACCGTGCATAAATTTTCCAGAATTTTTCATGCAGTGCATTGCCCGCTAGAAAATTCATAAACTGCGGATGAGGGGATTGACCAGGGAGACAACAGGTTTGACCAGCCGTTAAGAAATATGAAATAATTTCTAAAAATTATGAAATTTCTCAGGGAGGTTACCGGGATGACCAAGAATTTAGGAAAAATATTTCCAGAGGATGATCACAAGGTTTGACTAGAATATCTTGAATTGCAACACTTCGAGTCAATAAACCAAATTGAATTTGAAGTCCACATTTCAAGTAGGTAAATTCTAGAGAATTCAAATGACAACAAGGATGCATCCAAAAGTTTTAATTTATCCTCATTTTCATACATTTGAAACACAACCCTAGAGCTTTGGGATGTTACAAAACCTCCCCCCCCCCCTTACAAGAATCTCGTCCCGAAATTTTGCCTACTCGGTAAAGAAGGATGGGTAGTCCGCACGCAGGCGATCCTCCCTCTCCCAAGTTGCTTCGTCGGAATGATTCGTCCACTGAACTTTAAGGAATTTGATGGCACGATTCCTCGTTCTACGTTTAGCTTCTTCAAGTATGCGAAGAGGACGTTCTTTATAGGTCAAATCTCCATGAACATCGAGGCTTTCCAAGGGAGCTTCCTCGGTAGGAACACGAAGGCACTTCTTCAATTGGGACACGTGGAATACATCATGTATTCCCTCGAGTGCAGCAGGCAGATCCAATTTGTAGGCAACATCTCCTTTCTTCTCAATGATGCGGTAAGGTCCAACATATCGAGGAGCTAACTTGCCTTTAACGCCGAATCGTTGATGACCCTTCAGGGGAGAGACTTTGAGATAAACAAAGTCATTTGGCTCAAAACTCAACTCACGACGGCGACGATCCGCATAGCTCTTCTGCCTTGATTGAGCCGTGCGTAGTCGATCATGGATAAGCTGAACTTGACTCTCTACCTCATTGATTGAGTCTGGGCCAAAGAACGGCCTTTCACCGGTTTCTGACCAATTCAACGGGGTTCTGCATTTTCTCCCATATAAGGCCTCGAAAGGTGTCATGCCGAGACTAGCTTGAAAGCTATTATTGTAAGAAGACTCGACGAATGACAAGCATTTCTCCCTATTCTTCCCATAGGATAGGACACAAGCACGGAGCATGTCTTCCAACACTTGATTGACTCTTTCAGTCTGGCCATCGGTTTGAGGATGATATGCTGAGCTGAAAGAAAGACGAGTTCCCATAGCTTCTTGCAAGCTGTGCCAGAAATGGGAAGTGAAGATGGAACCACGATCAGAGACGATCGTCTTCGGTACCCCATGCAAGCTTATAATCCTGGAGACGTAGAGCTCAGCTAGACGATCGGTACGAATCTTGGTCTTGACTGGAAGAAAGTGTGCCACTTTAGTCAACCGATCAATGGGTACCGATCAATGACCACCCAAATGGCATTGTTCCCCTTTGGTGACCTGGGCAAACCGGTGATAAAATCCATCCCGATCGAATCCCACTTCCACTCTGGAATTGGCAAAGGTCAAGCAGAACTCACTTTTGACGATGCTCGGCCTTGACACGACGACACACGTCGCACTCAGCAACGAACTTTGCGATCTCTCTCTTCATTCGGGTCCACCAAAACCTTTGCCGGAGATCTTGATACATCTTTGTGGCCCCGGGATGAATGGATAAAAGGGAATCATGTGCTTCACTGGACACTCAAAAAATTATGAGACAAAGTGCATTAGAATCCCCTCTCTTGCCTACACCCTCTATTTTTGACCCAGCTCTAAAATCCACTTTCTATATTTGCCGGTCCGACTGCCGCCCATGGCCGGTCAGCCTGTCGGACCGCCACTGGCCGGTCGGACCGCTCTATGGCCGGTCGACCACCTCCTTGGCCGGTCAGACCGCCAAAGGCCTGACAGAACTAAAACTTGCCGAAAACGCGTGAATCGACAAACCTTTAACGCCATTGCCAATTGTAACATCATCCTAAGATCACGAGCATATCCCCATGATATTCACAGTTTTTCCTATCACGTGTAAGTAGGTGTACAAGATCAAGATCCGCTCGGATGGTTTCTTTGAGCGCTACAAGGCTCGTTTTGTGATGCGTGGTTTTCAGCAGGAGCATGATCGTGACTTCGATTAGACTTTCGCCCTTGTCGCTAACATGACCACTGTTCGCACTCTCCTTGCTGTGGCCTCTGTTCGACAGTGGCCCATCTCTTAATTGGATGTTAAGAATGTCTTTCTCAAGGGTGAGTTGCGTGAGGTCTATATGCAGCCACCTCTTGACGTTAAGAATGTCTTTCTCATGGGTGAGTTGCGTGGGGTCTATATGCAGCCACCTCTTGGGTATTCTGTCCCCGATGATATGGTGTGTCGCCTTCGTCGTTCTCTCTATGGGCTCAAAACAAGCCCCTTATGCTTGGTTTGACTGTTTTTCCTTTGTTGTCACTGCTGCCGGCTTCTCCGCCAGTGTTCACGACCCTATCCTCTTTGTTCACACCTCTCCTCGGGGTCGGACGCTCTTCCTTCTATATGTGGATTCTTTTGCCTTTGTGAACAAGCGTCTCAGTGAGCAGTTCTTGATGTCTGATTTGGGTTCTCTTCGTTACTTCCTTAGGATTGAGATCACTTCTACGCCCGAGGGTTACTATCTCTTCCAGGAGAAGTACATTCAGGATATCCTCACTCATGCTTGTCTTACTGATCAGCGCGTGGTGGATACTCCTATAGAGCTTGGTGTTCACCTTCGGCCTATTGATGGTGAGCCATTTGAGGATCCCACTCGCTACCGCCATATTATCGGGAGCCTTGTCTACCTTGGGATCACTCTATCTGTCATTTCTCACCAAGTTCACATGCTAAGTCAGTTTGTCTCTGCTCGCACTCATCTCCACTACAGTCATCTTCTTCGTGTTTTGCGATATCTTCGTGGAATCAGCACTCGGCGTCTTTTATTTTCTCGCTCTAGTTCTTTACAGCTTCAAGCGTACTCTTATGCGACCTGGGCTAGCGATCATTCTGATCGTCGGTCTCTTTCTTCTTATTGTGTTTTCCTTGGTTCCTCCTTGATTGCCTCGAAGACTAAGAAGCAGACCGCAGTTTCCTGTTCGAGCGCTGAGGCTGAGTTGAGAGCCATGGCGTTGTTGACAGTTGAGATTACCTGGCTTCGGTGGTTACTTGCGGATTTCAGTGTTTCTACTTCTGCACCGACTTCGCTCTTATCAGATAGTACGGTGCAATTAACATTGCTTGAGATCCCGTGAAGCATGAGCTTACCAAGCAGATTGGAGTGGATGCTTCGTACATGCGATCGCAGGTGCAAGATCACATTATTGCTCTTCAGTATGTGCCTTTGGAGTTTCAGTTAGCCGATTTCTTCACCAAGGCACAGACTAGAGCTCAACATAGCTTCTACCTCTCCAAACTCAGTGTTGTTGATCCACCAAGAGTTTGAGGGGGATGTTAGATATGTATATAGTGTAGGGTGTTATTTGCATATTGTCCAACTTTGTACATGTTATATATTAGCCTTTAGCCTTTTGGAATAGACAAGAGGCATATTTCAACATCTTTGTCCTAATTGCAGGAGGAGCTTCAGAGGTCAAATGGGGGCTAGCCAAGAAGCAATTGTAGTTCTTCCACTGGATGGAATGCTCAAAACATTCTTTTTAAAATGAGCTTGAGTCGCCCTACATCATTCCCCACCAGCAAAGATGATAGTGATGATGAGATGGATATTGATGATAATGATGTTGAGAAGCCTTATAATTCAGAAAACAAGTCTACATCGAACCATGGTGACGTTGAAGAAAATAGATGCAAGTTAAATCTGGCAGCAAGCATACAAAAGGGTCTTCAAGTCATTGAAAGCCATCGGAATAGTGGTGCTTGGAGGAGAGCATCATTAGGCTTTAGCACGAGACCTGCGGATGCTCATCCTACAGTACCAGTTTGCGAAGTTGATGTGGCTGTTCAAACTGGTCCTGAAGAAATTGAATCGAGACAAAACACTTTGGCTCTAAATCCTAGCAATCAGATTGAAGCCTCCGCAAATGAAAGCAAAGATATCGACAATTGCATGGATCTACAATTAATAAGGGTTGATGGGGCAATACCATCTGACGATCCAAAGCAACAGCATGTTTTGAATGTATGTCCGAGACAATAAAAAATGTTACTATGCAAATATGCACACCATTTAACTGCAGTTGTAGCAGTGATAACTTATGCATAAGATTTTTATGCCTATAGGCTGTGGAGAAGGTTCTTGCTGGAGCTATCAGGCGAGAGATGTTACGTGATGAACAGTGTGCAATGCAAGCTGCTGAAATTCGACAGCTAAATCGTTTGGTGGGTGTTTTACTTTTGCCCCTCATCTCAGATGTTGAGATGCCAGAAATTATATTCTTCCATCTGAAGTGTTGTTTGTTTGCAGGTGCAACAATATAAGCATGAAAGAGAATGCAATGCCGTAATTGCGCAAACACGGGAAGAAAAATTTGCAAGGCTTGAAAGTATTATGGATGGAATGTTACCAAGTGAAGAACTTATGCTTGCAGAGTATCTCTCTCTTAAAGTTGAACATAAGGTCTTTCAGTTTTCCATTTATTTTCCTATATCACCAAATATGTACATGTTTCTTTTTTTATAAAAAAAATTCAATAATCCACATTCTTAACATCGCCCCCTGAATCCACATACAGATTCTCCATCAGAAATACGAGAATCATCCTGAAGTTTTGAGTGCGAAAATCGAGCTTGGAAGAATTCAGGAGCAGTTGGAGAGGTACAGAAACTTCAAGGATGAGAAGGAAGTTTTACTGGAGGAGATCCAACATCTAAAAACTCAGTTGCATTATATGCTTTCATCATCAATGTCACTGTGTAGGCCTCCAGTTGAACTCTCACAGGCAATTAATATTGTAGCCGCTCGTCATAGTATTTCAGCTGCAAAAAAATATGATGATGGGCATGACATTGCGGTGACTGCTGAGAGTAGATGGATTACTCTTACAGAAGAGCTTAGAGTTGAGCTTGAGAAAAGTAGATCTCTCACCAAAAGTTTTGCAGCTCGAAGTGGAGTCAGAGAAGAAACGCTCAGATGAGTTAAAGGAGGCATTGGACACGAAAGGTTGAACTTCGGCCGAAAATAGAGCAATCTTCCAATTCTCGGGCTTCTCTCGTGCAAAGGCAAAATTGACTAAGGGGTTTAGCTAAACTTGCTCAGGCACCCTAGGTGACGCACTTGGGTGAGGATAATACTCACCGGAATGCTCAAAGGCTCGATGAGGTGGTCGCGGGCTGGAACTGCCGAGAGCACGATAGCGTTCCCGAAGCTACAAGCAAAGTGAAAGATGGCATTAGCCAAAATGGAACCGGCGTTGAAGAAGAACGGACAAGGACTCCTGGGGTTGGAGCTTACCCGTGCAATGAGTTAGAACAAGCATCCCTCTCCTCAGCCGAAAAGAGGAGAAGTGAGGAGAACAGGGGTTTGGGGGGTTAACCCGAGAAGATGATGGCCATGGAGGCGGCGTGACGCGAAGAAGGTCCAGGAGTTGTGGATGGAGGCGGTGGATTCACGGCGTGAGAGGTGCAGCGTAGGGCGTCGCGGCCGCGTGGCGAAGGAGGTTTGTGCGTCGTAGCGGGAGGTGGAAGTCAGGCCTGACGGGTGGGACCCGATGGTCAGCGGCACGGGGTGGCGCGAGTCGAAGCGGGTGCGGCGCTGTGCAGCTAGGGGGTTCAACCGAGTCAGGTCGGCAAGTCGAACGCGAGCCGGGGTTTAAACCCGAGGAACAGTAGGCAGGTCGGAGCCCGATGAACAGTGTGACCTTCGACTGAATTTGAATTCATTTGATTCTAGTTTGACTGAGCTACAAAATATAGCAAATAAAATCCAAAAACTTAAAATAAATCAAAGGGGTTAGTAGGGTGACCTAGCACCCATATAAAATTTGAAACCCCACTGTTCATGATTTAAGTTGTATAATTTAAATTCAAACTTAGCATAGGTCATTGAAATGTGTTTGAATTTTTTAAGGTTTGAATTCAGTTCCAAAAATTTGGTAAAATTATATTAATTCATGATAATTAATATAGTATTTGAATAAATTATTTTCAGAAGATGACCATATGCTTTTATCACAATTTTATTTTTGAGATTAAATTTGAAGTGTAGGTTTAAACTTTATTTGAGATTTTTCCAATGCAAAATTGGTGCAAATGTTTCAAAAATGACATGTATGCTCATGAGAAGCATAATAATTTTATTTATTAAATTGGGAATGTGACAATTAGCAACAATTAAATCAGTAGATGCAAGTTGAAAAATTGTTTAAAATACTAGTCAATATTGCTGACCCTAGTCTATTTAAAGCTAGCTAATCAAAGTATATCAAGAGAAGTGTATGATGCAAAGATCAATATGGCTTGATGTAAGCAAAGAAAAACCTCACACTAAGTGCTAGTAGAGACGCTAGCAAACTACTCAAAATTCTATGTAGGGGCATAAGATTGTTTACACTATGTAAAGCACAAAAACGGAATAACGTGCAATGAAAACAACCCTCTAGTTTAAGCAGTAAACAAGTCTCAAAAGATGAACAAGAAATTTTTTATATTGCTTATATATACTCATTTGAAAGGTTTCGACAAGATCTACACCTTTGCAGTCGAGACAAACCCCAAATTCCGAAGGGAAGACCGAAAGAAACAACAAAAACAAAATCCAAAAATTTGCTACGCGAATTCGAAGCAGAAGGTGACCGATTTTTGGGGCTCCTGGAGGGCAACTCATGGCTTAGGTGGAAAGGATGTGCCTCATCGTTATCAACGAGTACAAGAATGTCCAAAATGGACACTGCATGTAAAAGTTATGCTCTGATACCACCTGATGCGACAATAGGTGACGATCATTCGGTGAAGAGGATAACTCGATTTGGTGGAGATGACTCTCACGATTTGGCTACCAGTCGTACATGACCAATATGCTCAACAATCGCTGAACCAACTCTGAGATCGTTATCGACCTTGCTAGAAGCACGATCTACCAGACCATGAAGGTCTATTCCTCCATGCAATCGAAGAACATGTAAGAATAAGATAATAAGCATTCTGAAATTATAAATAGTATTGAAATATTTGATAAAGTTAGGCTTTCGAAGCGGTATTCAGGGCTAATCTATTCAACACAAGCCAATACACGAGGTTACAATATAGCTAATTTTTAACTAAATGAAATCCAAGGAAAACTAGAGGGGTGCGACCACCATAAATAGGGGAGGGGGAGTCACAAATAGCTAAGAAAATAAGGAATGGTACTGTTTATGAATAGTAACATCACAAGAGAGGGGCGCATTCCCCTTAGGCCCAAGCATTACAAGGCTCAATTTAGTCTAAACAGGTGATACAATATTTTTTTCTTCTGATTACGGTGTGCACAGAAGGAATTTTGAGTCGAGGCCAGATCCGTTAGAAAGAGGACGAGATAAGCTTTCCATCAAGTACTCGTGGAGCTCCAACGGACTCTGTATGTGAAAATTATGCACGTTTGAAGTCAGTGTTGTCTCTAGAGGTCGAATTGGATTCCAAAACGTGTCCAGCTCGAACTTTTGCTTGGCTTAGACAAAAAGTGATGTGGTGTTGTACAAATATATATTTTCATCATTAGATAGCATCATATAGTTCATATAATATAAAGACGCTCCTAAAAATGAGCTCACCTGATAATTTAAGTGAAGTGTACGAGCTATTGTAATTGGAACAACAAACATAGCAAATATGGTTGTATTCATAAGGGTCATGTCCTTGTAAAAAAGGACAATGTATAAAGTAGATGTTGGAAGAATATTTCATCCCCTTAAAAGTGGGACCCACTCCATAGTGAAAACACCTGCTTAACAGATCAAGAAATGTGACTACCTTGAACAAAAGGTCCATTGTACTCCTCACTTGTACTCATAAGGTAGAAATCCCCCAAAGGGGTATTTTGGTCATTTGTACGTGTCCAAGAGCCTGTAAATACCCCATGTATCCCACATTCAAAGGGAGCTCTCTTGACCAATTTATGAAACCAAGGCATCAGGTGAGCCTCCGGGAGGAACCCTCGAACCCCCGTAGGCCACCGACAGTAGTAGGGCGGTCCTCTCAGACCCTCGAACCTGTATAAACCATCGTGTCATTCTCGCTCTCGTGGACGACGGCCCGTAGCACGGCCGACGTCCGCCACCTCACTCGTGTTCAGTTTTTACACCAACAACATTGGCGCCGTCCGTGGGGACCGTAACTAATCGACAGAAGGCTATGGCTCCTACCAAGAAGTTAAGTCCATGAGGCCTCCTCCTACTCCAGATCATAAGGAGTCCGCGGGCGACCGATCCGTTCCCCGGAAAAACCCAAGGCGCGGGTTATCTTCGGAGATCGGGGCTATTCATCACGGAACAGACAACGCCCTGCACATTCTCGGGCTGCCAAGCATCCCCACCCCCATCGCACCAACTGACGTGGTGTCAAACCTGAGGCAAGAGGCTTGGAATGTCGTCGAAGCTCCAGGGCCGCCCATAGCTCCTAGGGGGCTCGACGCTGCTAATTGCAAAGCAATGGTGGAGGCAACCGCAAGGCAGGTGGTGGACTACATGATGGCCACATATCGTACCACCATCGGCCCTCATCATGTCTCCCCGCTCCCATCACCGCCTTCGGTTCAGGTGGCTACCGACCCGGCCGCACGGGGGGTTTTCCTCGAAGGAGCGCCAGGAGGACATCCTTACAACCTCCCTCCACTCGCCCACGCGGCGGTAATGAACGGGGCTCCTTACTGGCTATTGCACGCGCCAAACCCTGGATGGGGAGGAGCTCAGTCCATTCCATTACAATTCATTCCGTCACCTCAGCCACCGAGGCTTGAGTTCATCCCTAAAATGGGCGCTCCGCGACCTCCTGTTCAACCGCCTTCGCCTGGGCAAATGCGCCGGCATCCGGAGATGGTGAACCAGCTCCCACCAGTTAGTACAAGACCCCATCCCCAAGGTGCTACGTGGCCAGGGGCGACTAGGGAGCCCGCAGGACTAAAAGATATTCCTCCTCCTAACGCACCTTCAGGCGGGCGAACCATTCCACCTGTCATAGCCCAGGTGCACTCACTAAGCCGTAAGGATTCACATCAAGGCGGCTGTGGCCAAGGCGGTCAAAAGAGCATGTACTCTGCAGGCACTAGGCGTGTCCTCGTACCACCGACCGGATTCGCTGGGGAGCGTGGTCGCCACCACCATGAAGATATGGATGTTGAATGTCAAAAGAGCATGTACTCTGCAGGCACTAGGCGTGTCCTCGTACCACCGACCGGATCCGCTGGGGAGCGTGGTCGCCACCACCATGAAGATATGGATGTTGAATCCCTAATTTCCAGGAGGGATCAAGCTGCAGATCGACACAGGAGCTCCAACTCGCCGATGCGCTTGCATCATCGTTGCCACCGACAAGCGTCTAGTTCCTCCAGCTTGGGGGAGCCCTGTCATCGCCGTCGTCGCACAGCTGCAAAAGTCCTTTCCAACCCAAATTCCGCCAGCCTAACCTCGGGCCGTACGATGGGGACCCTGACCCCATGCAGTTCCCGGAAGTGTACTCCAGGGCGATTCGGGATGGGGGAGGTGGAGAAGTAGAGATGTGCAACTGCCTCCCACTATTCCTCTCCAGAACGGCGCGTTCTTGGTTCTTCAACCAAAAGAAAGGCTCCATCTATTCTTGGGACTTGCTCAGAGGAGAGTTTAGCACGAATTTCGAAGGAAGCTACAAGCACCCATGCTCCTCAACCAACTCTTTACTATCAAGCAGCAGAAGGGTGAATCCACAAGAGACTTTCTTAAGCGATTTGCTAAAATATAGCAACTCTCAACCGCTTTTGCGCAGCGGTCCATCAAAACTACTTGTGCTTAAAGATACCAGGCCCTCGAGGGGTCATCTCTGCGATGGGTAATCAAGACTTAGCTCGCCGTCT
This sequence comes from Hsuehochloa calcarea, assembly GCA_036346395.1. Lineage (NCBI taxonomy): Eukaryota > Viridiplantae > Streptophyta > Magnoliopsida > Poales > Poaceae > Hsuehochloa > Hsuehochloa calcarea. The sequence continues at coordinate 29,235 of JAYEVG010000061.1, read as the reverse complement.
ATACCACAAAGCAGCAACTAACTCTGGCGACATCAACTTTCTTGAGGCTAAGGAGTCGAAGGAAGGAACACGCTCGCCTCTCTCACCAGGGCCCGCCAAGAACATATCCCCCCAGCGAGATGCTGCCTTAAGCCTCGTTCAGAGGGGGACCTGCATGAAGTACGACTCTTCGGTCAAGACGACAAGCGGTCTCTCAGAATCGGGGTTGATCTCCTAGGAGAAATGGAGAAAGAGCTCGTGGAGTTCGTAAAGTCCAACGCTGACGTGTTCGCTTGGACACCGTCAGACATGACGGGCATCCCTCGGGAGGTGATCCAGCATCACCTCGCAGTGAGACCTGAGTGTTCTCCAGTAAAGCAAAAGCTCCGAAAACTCCCTTCAAAGCGATGCCAGGCCATTAAAGATGAAATTGACAAGCTCTCAAAGGCCGGCCTTGTTCAGGAGGTTTGGCATCTAGAATGGCTGGCCAATCCTGTTTTGGTAAAAAAGTCTAACGGCAAGTGGCGCATGTGCATCGACTTCACCGACCTCAACAAGGCATGCCCAAAGGACGACTATCCACTCCCGCGCATCGACCAACTTGTTGATTCCACAGCTGGATGCGAGTTGATGAGTTTTTTTGGATACGTACTCTGGGTATCATCATGTCCATATGGCGAAAGAAGATGAGGAGAAAACAAGCTTCATCACCCATGTAGGTGTTTTCTACTACCTGCGCATGCCCTTCGGGTTGAAGAATGCTGGAGCCACCTTCGAACGCCTCGTCTGCCTCATCCTCAAAGACTAGTTGGGTCGCAATGTGGAGGTTTATGTCGACGACGCTGTCGTAAAAAGCATTCAAGCTTCATCACATATTGAAGATCTCCGAGAGACATTCGTCAACCTTCGCAAATTCGGTGTCAAATTGAACCCCAAGAAATGCGCCTTCGGGGTAAAGGGGGGAAAGCTCCTAGGGTTCTTGGTCTCACAGCGGGGCATCGAAGCAAATCCTGAGAAGATCAGCGCAATCCGGGACATGGAACCACCCCGGTCCACCAAGGACGTCCAGCGCCTCATGGGGCGCATGGCTGCGCTCGAACGCTTCCTGCCACGTTTGACGGAAAAGGGCCTCCCCTTCTTCAAGATACTTCATAGGCTTGAAGGCTTCCTATGGACTCCGGAAGCCCAGAAGGCCTTCGAAGACCTAAAAGCCTACTTGGCAGCCCCCCTCCCCCACTCCTCACAAGTCCAAGATCAGGAGATGTACTACTCCTGTACCTCACTGCAACCCCGGTCGCAGTGAGTGATGTCCTAGTCAAGGAGAAAGAAGGAATTCAACACCTGGTATATTATGTCAGCGAAGCCCTGGTAGGCGCAAAGACAAGGTACACATAGATAGAGAAAATATGCTATGCTCTACTCATGGCCTCAAGAAAGCTTTGTCACTACTTCCTGGGACATTCTATCACCATTCCAACAAGCTACCCCCTCAATGAGGTGATGGGTAACAAAGAGGCCACAGGAAGAATAGCAAAATGGGCCACGGAACTAGCACCTTTCTCCCTCAGGCTCGTGGGGAGGACTTCTATCAATTCTTAGATCCTCGCCGATTTGTATCGAATGGGCTACGCCTATCAATCATGAAGCACCAAAGAAGCGTACCAACACCCCGGCAAGCCGGACATTATACTTCGATGGTTCTAAGCGTTTGTCGGGAGGGGGTGCAGGGGTCGTCTTGGTGAGCCCGGTATTGGGTAACGCGGCAATGCTACGATAGCACAAATAAAATTTTACCGCGCAACCAAGGAACCACTGCAAGTAATAGATCACGAGATTACCGCTAGACGCGCCGACTCGTAGCGGAAGTAGAGTCGTTGTAGCGAGTTGATGCAGTCGTAGTCGTACTCACGACGCGTCTCCTCCTTCGAGTAGTCGTACTCGATGCGCGTCTGCTTCTTTGAGTGGTCGTACCCACCACGCGACTTCTTCCCCGACTCCGGTGATCAACACAAGTTGCGGATCGTCCTAGTGCTGATGCTTCGCAACACCACCTCCGAGGTATCCACACGTACGGGACAGGATCACCACGCACCAGAGTGCTAGCTCCGGTAGCGAGGTTAAGAAGGTGTGGCTATTAGGGTTTCAGGAGTTCTTCCAAAGATCATCCTCGTCACACTTTTACCCCATACCACCGCCCCTCTTTATATAGGCATCCATGATGGGTCTCGTACCTGAGGCCCATTAGGAACTCGTGGCCTATACGAATTTGGATCACCATCCAAAACAGATCCTTGCCCTTTAAGTGTGCGACCCCATAGGTTCATGTGTAATCGGTTATGACTCGGAAACTCTTTTCCGATCACTAGTCGTTAGCGGTACCTAGCGAAGACATAACGATTCCCAAAGACACATAGAATAAATCTGACGAACCTTGATGTAATATGATCTATGATCGAGCCCTCATCACTTACGACACCGCCGATCTCTATACGACCAGTTGTAATTGGTCACAACCATTCAGAACTCCTTACGACTGTGTTCTTACCATTCGTGATTACGTTTGACCGCCTCGACCAAAGATGTATCTCCATACGACCGTCCAGAATCGATCGAACTAAGCGACCTACTCATGCATTCTCCCTTTGCCTCACGATGTCTGGTTGAACTCCAGGTGAGATGATGTGTCATCCATGGACTGTTCAATACTTTCTCGATCAAGTGTCGGATAACATCATGTGGTCGACACTTCGACCACTAATGGCATGGCCATGCACTTTCTTTATCCGATCACCACGAGGGGCCCAGATACATCTCTCCTGTTATGTTTGGAGGGGCAAATCCCATCTCGACCAGTCACATCCCTCCCCATGTTTCATAGCATACCCGAAAGCTACCTTTATAACTACCCAGTTACGGAGTAGCGTTTGGCAACCCCTAAGAGTGCTATTACACATGTAGGAAACTATGCTGATCTCAGGTCTAAGGATTATACATCATCATTACTTGAGACCAACTAATGACACAAAGATTTATAACAATCTCAATAGTGTCTCAATGATGGGTCAATCCAACACCATGTTCTCTAACATGTGTTCACATTATTGATTTGATATATCCATATCTATGACCGGTGAAACAAGGTCATCAATCAATACATGTGCTAGTCATAGAGTCACTGGTGTTCCGATCAGTGACCTCCGACCAGGGATACATTTAGAATGACATCATATAAGTTAAAGAGTTCCACCAACAAGTCACATACTTGTTGATCTATAACAAATGATTCATTCAAGGAACACGATAACATATTATCAAAATCATGAACATATTGAAATATCATCATCTCTATGATTGCCTCTAGGGCATATTTCCAACACCCAGAAAGGAAGGCACTCGAGTACGCGGCTCACTTATCCTTCAACCCCACAAACAATATGGCGGAATATGAAGCGTTACTCCTAGTCCTACGTCTCGCTAAGGCCATGGGGGTCCGGCGCCTCCTCGACTTCACCGATCTCAACAAGGCATGCCCAAAGGACGACTATCCACTCCCGCGCATCGACCAACTTGTTGATTCCACAGCTGGATGCGAGTTGATGAGTTTTTTGGATGCGTACTCTGGGTATCATCATGTCCATATGGCGAAAGAAGATGAGGAGAAAACAAGCTTCATCACCCATGTAGGTGTTTTCTACTACCTGCGCATGCCCTTCGGGTTGAAGAATGCTGGAGCCACCTTCGAATGCCTCGTCTGCCTCATCCTCAAAGACCAGTTGGGTCGCAATGTGGAGGTTTATGTCGACGACGCTGTCGTAAAAAGCATTCAAGCTTCATCACATATTGAAGATCTCCGAGAGACATTCGTCAACCTTCGCAAATTCGGTGTCAAATTGAACCCCAAGAAATGCGCCTTCGGGGTAAAGAGGGGAAAGCTCCTAGGGTTCTTGGTCTCACAGCGGGGCATCGAAGCAAATCCTGAGAAGATCCGCGCAATCCGGGACATGGAACCACCCCGGTCCACCAAAGACGTCCAGCGCCTCATGGGGCACATGGCTGCGCTCGAACGCTTCCTGCCACGTTCGGCAGAAAAGGGCCTCCCCTTCTTCAAGATACTTCATAGGCTTGAAGGCTTCCTATGGACTCTGGAAGCCCAGAAGGCCTTCGAAGACCTAAAAGCCTACTTGGCAGCCCCCCGCTCCTCACAAGTCCAAGATCAGGAGATGTACTACTCCTGTACCTCACTGCAACCCAGGTCGCAGTGAGTGTTGTCCTAGTCAAGGAGAAAGAAGGAATTCAGCACCCGGTATATTATGTCAGCGAAGCCCTGGCAGGCGCAAAGACAAGGTACACAGAGATAGAGAAAATATGCTATGCTCTACTCATGGCCTCAAGAAAGCTTTGTCACTACTTCCTGGAACATTCTATCACCATTCCAACAAGCTACCCCCTCAATGAGGTGATGGGTAACAAAGAGGCCACAGGAAGAATAGCAAAATGGGCCACGGAACTAGCACATTTCTCCCCCAGGCTCGTGGGGAGGACTTATATCAAATCTCAGATCCTCGCCGATTTCGTGGCTGAATGGGCTGCGCCCCCAGTCAATCATGAGGCACCATCAAACAGCCCGAACACCCCCAGCAAGCACTGTACATTATACATCGATGGTTCTAAGCGTTTGTCGGGAGGGGGTGCAGGGGTTGTCTTGGTGAGCCCGAAAGGGAAGGCACTCGAGTACGCGGCTCACTTATCCTTCAACCACACAAACAATATGGCGGAATATGAAGCGTTACTCTTGGGCCTATGTCTCGCTAAGGCCATGGGGGTCAGCGCCTCCTCGTCCTAGGGGATTCCCAGTTGGTTGTCAATCAGACGGATAAAACGTATCAATGCCTCGATCAAAAGATGGCTAAATACTTGGACAAAGTGAGGAAGATGGAATACCACTTTGACTGACTCGAAGCTTGTCGGATCCCACGCGGAGATAATCACCGAGCAGACTGTCTGGCTCGTGCTGCAGGCTCTCAGGAACCCCTTCCTCCAAAAGTCTTCTTTGAAGTACTTAAAATGCCATCAGTGGAAGAATCGTTCGATCCTGAACTACCTCCGGAGGTCAACGAGACTTCAGTCCTGCCTTCCTCCTGGATGACTCCTATCATCAAGTGCATACAGGGAGAAGAAGAGCCTGAGGATGCGGTAATGGCACGTAGGCTACTCTCCAAAGCCAAGGCTTATGCGATTATTGAAGGAAAGCTTTACAAGCGCGGAGCATCCGCCTTCTCAAGTGCGTCACAAGAGAAGAAGGCATTTCACTTCTCCTTGATGTACATGAGGGCCTCTGCGGTTCTCACATTGCGCCAAGGGCAACCTCGGCCAAAACACTTCGGCAAGGCTTCTATTGGCCCACGATGGTGCAAGATGCCCTCGACGTTCTCAGAAAATGTGAGGGGTGCCAAAGAATGGCAACCAACTACAATGCTCCTGCTAATCCCCTTCGCACTATACCAATCACTGGCCGCTTGTCTGATGGGGAATGGACTCGCTGGGCCATTCCCACCGTGCAAGGGGCTACAAGCATGTGGTAGTATCAGTGGATTACTTCACCAAGTGGGTGGAGGCGGAACCCCTGGCCTCCATCACATCTCGTTCCGTACAGATGTTCTTTTGGAAGAATATCGTGTGTCGCTTCGGGGTCCCCAAGGAATTCACCGTGGACAACGACACTCAATTTGATGCCTCTTCCTTCAGAGAGTTTTGCAGCTCCATTGGGACGACCCTCTGCTTCACATCGGTGGCTCACCCAAAAACTAACGGGGCTATGGAAAGAGCTAATGGACTAATTCTGCAAGGCATACGACGTCGCCTAGAGGCAATTGCCCTCAAACGAGGAACCTGGGCGGAGGAGCTCCTCAGTGTCCTATGGGGATTGCGCACGACCCCCAGTCGTGCCACAGGGAGGACTCCGTTCTCCCTCGTACGGGCGGTCGCCCTCCCGCCGAGATCCACCATCGCTCCCTCCGAGTGGAAATGCTTTCGGGGGCATCACCTGCTAACTTCACCCAAAATGAGGACAACCACAGGATTGAAGTGGACTTCATTGAGGAAATCCACGATCAAGCCCTCCTTAAGTATGCTGCTTACGAGCAGGAGGCTGCCCGGTTCTACAACAGCAGGGTGAAGGAACGCGCTTTCCTCCACGGTGATCTTATACTAAAGAAGGTCACCGACCCAACAGCTCAAGGGAAACTTCAACCCAAGTGGGAAGGCCCCTACCGCTCCTCGGTCACGGGTCAGCGCCACCGACTTGCTACCTTGGAAGGCAAGCAGCTGAAGCATGCATGGAATGCGGATAAGCTCCGCAAGTTTTACGCTTAAGACTCTATTGTATGCCCTCCGTGGTACCTATCAAAGTGTAAACACCATCTTGCTCAATGCAATGAAGACATGAGATTCCTGCATGATCCCTCTATTTATGCAATTATGACACGATTTCGGGTTTATCCCTTAACACGCAGCTGTTAAGGGATAGGCCTGTTTTGTGTATATCTTCCCAAATACATGCTCATCGGCAATTGGAAGGTTTGCCTTCTAAACACATTGCTGTTAGAAGGCCACTTTCTAACACACCATTGTTAGAGGGTTACACCATTTCAGGAGATCATCTGATTAGCATACTCGCTCCTAACACGCTACTGTTAAGAGGCTATCCTTACCTGCTAATCTCATAAGTCTCGCTTAAGACACTCAAGCTATCGTTAACCTTTACCTTACGAAGGGTGCCACCTCCGCGGTGCATAGGGCGCACGACCCCCGTGGTCTCCCCTAACAGAAGACCAAAGCGGCTTGGGCGTCCGTCGCCTCCGCTATGGCGGCTTGCGTCCTTCTGGACCCAGCACGCAAGTGACGGCTTGGGCCTAGCACCCGAGTCTATGGATGTGCTAAGGATTAGTCCCCCTTCAGCCTCCAGGCTATACGCCGAACGACCTCCGGGTCACTCGCCTTGCTCCAAAGCAGGAGAAGGCTAACCATGCCTAACATAATTCACATCCCCACGGGGACGCTTGTCTATGAATAAAGCACTCATACAAACTAAGAACCTTTACAGGTCCTGAAAGATATCCCTCCTCAGTGGGCACGAAAGCGTGCCCTTATTACATTTGGCATACCAAAAGGCCCCGCAAGTAGAGCACCTGCACCTCTCTAAAGGTATCCAAGACTCCCTGTCGCCTCGCCCGGTTAAGACCGAGGCGAAAGGGGAACCTATATGGGGATTGAAACACCCCGCAATAGCAGTTCGCCCTCCGCAGGCTATCCTCATGAGGTAGGGTTCGGTTGACCGGGCGCTCGGCCCCTCTGCGCGCAACGCTTATATTTGATGTCAATCACCTTCTTAAACGTGTCCTGAATAAAGCATAGCATCGTCTTGTCATTTTCGTAAAAAGGTGCAAATGCAAACATAACCCTGCTCTTGCATTAGAGGTTACAAAATCTCTCAGGCCTAACTCATCTATCAAAAGGAGAGCGCTAAACAAGTCTGCATGATATCATTACGGAATCTCTACAAAGCAGAACATTTCAGCAGAAGTCATACATTGGCTGGGGAGTCCCGCTCGCCATCTGCTGGTGAAGCCGCATGAGCTCTTGAGGCTAGGGATGAAGCAACACTCTTCACGAACTTTGCCGCAAGGGGTCTTAGCGCAACTCGCTCCCCTGGGGACGTCTTCTTCACCTCTGGGGTGAAGGAACCACACAGACCATTACGCACCGCCTCCTTGCCTGAATTGTCACAGCGATGGGAAATGGCAAGAGCCCCATGGCCGAATCGGCCAGGGCAAAGGATCGCCCGATCCTCTGCGGCCTGGGCGAACAGACGAACTTCGCTCCTCAAGGAGGGGAACCCATACCTCTGGCCTAGTCACACCTAATGGAACTGGGGCAACCTTAGCCCCCAAGCTCTCCAAGGACCTCTGTGCAGTCAGGGTGATCTCCTGGAGTCCGAAGAAAGCCGCTGCTAGGACTTGGTCACGTCCTCCTCCAAGCTCGCATTCACATGACGAATGACTCTAGCCTTCTTCTCTGAAACTTTCAACTTCTCCTCAATGGTTTTTAACTTATCTTCAGCAATCAGCAGTTTTTCCTCTGCGGCCTTCAGCTTCTCCTCTAAGGAGTTAAGCCTGTCGTCATCCAACCGTGGGGCACTCTGCCGAGCCTCAGCTACCGCCTCCTGGAACTTCTCTTCTATGATTCGGGAGGCTTCATCCCTAATGATGTTAGAGATGGAAGTGGCCTGCAAGGAGCATGCAGAACGCTGTCGTTAGAGGATGTTTGAAAAGCAACTGCTGGATAGAGGAAGGCAGTGACCGCAAAGGTACCTGCAAGTAGAGGTTTACAGCAGTGCCCACCGATCCCTGAGAAGCTGGGAGAACTCTCCAACGTCTCGCGTATCACGGAAATGAGCCATGTACTTGTTGACACGCCCCTCGGTAAGGCGACGAATCTGCGCCGCTGCATCGTCATCATCAATGAGCGAGACGACATAAGAAGGCAACTCACTGGAGGAATGGCTCGTGACCCCATCACGGTCCTCGTGCACTGAACCTCGAGGCCGGGAAGTCTTCTCTCCTTGGGCCTCGGACCTTGGGCGCCGCCTTCCCGCGCCGCCACCTCGGTCGTGCTCCTACCTCAACAACGCCCGCATAAGGTAAAATATTGGTGAACAGTAAACAACAAATGAACAAGAGTAAGCAAAAAAGGAGAATGCGTCTAACCTTCATCCCCAAGAGAGTCGTCGGCGCCACAAGATTGAATAACGGCGCCTTAAACGACCACGAGGGTTGAGGCCAACTCTCCTCTTCCACCGCTTCTCCAATGTGCGTACTCAAGGACTCAACAGAGCCGGAGCTGTGGGAGACGCATAACTAGAGCCTGAAGAAGAAGATGTGGCCTGAGGAGTCCCGCGTCTCTGAAAAGACTCCCTGGCAACCCCGCGCTCGGGCTCAGTGGCATGCACACGGGGGTGATCACCGCTAGAGGTCTCCCTCTTCCTCTTTTGTAGAGTTGACCTCTGCAGCACCTCAAGATCCTGGAGCTTCTGTTCACGCAAGGCATGCCCAGGGGCAACATGGCGTGGAAGATGCCCCGAGGGAGGTCGCGTAGTACCAGAAGTAGGAGGAAGGCAGCCACCTTTCGGAGTAGGCTTCATTCCCACAAGAGGGAGGCCTCGCCCCGCAATGTATGATTCGCCATCGACCGACCTTTCCGAGGAGGACCTCTGCAAGCCTCTGGATCCAAAGACCTTGGTCTTCTTCCTTTTCGATGGATCAGGGATGGGCTTGCCCCGAGGAGGCATCGCCAACTTCAAGCTATTGACAATACTGTTACACCCTCGACCATCAGAAATGCCGGCCTCCTCAAGTGCCTCGTACTCGGTGATGGTAATCTCCTCGAGGATCCAGTCGGCCTCCTCAACCGCCCTCTTGGGAGAGCGCACTACACAAAGTTGAAGTGTTGGTTCAGGTTCACAAATGAAGGACAAATCGCAAGTAAAGAAGAGAACTGGCCAAGCCGTGCCCACCTTTTCTCTTGGAGATCCTCAAATAGTTGCTGTCCTCGTCGACCAGGGGGCTAGCATCCAAAAGGGTCATCTCCTCCAATAAGTCCCGAACGCCGCTCCACTTACAGACTTCGGACGCAGCACGAACAAACTCCCAGTCGACATCCGAGAGAGGAGGAATCTCCAGATAGCCATCCTGAGTAATCTTGGGCTGGCTGCCGGTGTATGGGAAGCCCTCCATCTTCAAGTAGAACCACTTCTTCCCAGGACGGTTCCAATTGTATTTAGTGGCATGGACGGGATACTCACCCTGGTGCTGAACAGTCGAGATCAACGAGCCTAGCGGTCCGAACCTCCCGTTTGACCGCTGAAGATGGAAGAAGTAGTCAGAGACCGCAACAGTAGGCTTCAGACGCATGCCTTCAATCACCATCTTGCACAGCCACAGGACCACTCTCACCCTAGCGAGGAGGTTGGGCGAGAAGTGCGAAAGCTCGATCTGATAATGCTTCACGAGCGTCTGGGTGAAGGGATGGATCGGAAGCCCCAGACCAACATCGAGCCAAGCTTTGAGAGCAACGGTGTACCCCTTTGGGGGGCAGGGGCACTTGCTCGGCCCTGGCCACCGTACGTCGCTCAGTGTAAGGCGGCTCCCAGGTGCCACCAACGCCGCCGTCTCCGCCCTAGTAAGGGAGGAAGGCTCAACTCCCACAAGAGTCACCTTGTCGGGGCCATCATCAAGGATCTCGACCTCCTCAACAAGTTCGTCGCACGGTGGGTCAATCCCAACAATCTTGGCCTGATCCTTGTCTCCCCTTCCTTGACGAAAGAGGTCGCGGTCCTTGGTCATGCCGGCGAAGTGGCCAAAGCCTGCAAAACCAACAATGCAGAGAAAATAGATAAGTACCAACAAAACCGGCAATACCAGCAACACGCATACAAGATTATGTAAGATGTGAAATTCCTCAATTGCCAACAACAATGGAGCAGACCACCCCTAAAAGTCCTATGCACCCGGCACACCCCGACCATTATGTATGGTTTATATGTAACAAGGTCAAAGGAAGGAGCTGTTTCCAGAAAATAGGAAGCAGCGTCGCGCCCTCGTGATGTCCTCGGGGCCTCACACCCCTGTGGTGTCCTCGGGGCCTCGTGCCCTCGTGATGCCCCCGAGGCCTCGCACCCCTGTGGTGTCCTCGGGGCCTCACGCCCTCGCGGTCTCGCTCCTCTGGGCCTCGCACCCCTGTGGTGCCCTCGCGGTCTCGCGCCTCGGGGCCTCGCACCCCCGTGGTGCCCTCGCGGTCTCACGCCTTGAGGCCTCGTGCCCTCGTGATGCCCTCGAGGCTTTGCACCCCTGTGGTGTCCCCGAGGCCTCGCTCCCTCGTAGCATCGGGGCCTTGCGCCCTCGTGATGTCCTTGGGGCCTCACACCCCTGTGGTGTCCTCGGGGCCTCTCGCCCTCGCGGTCTCGCGCCTCGGGGCCTCGCGCCCCCGTGGTGCCCCCACGGTCTCACGCCTTGAGGCCTCGCGCCCCTGTGGTACCCTCACAGCCTCGCACCTCACGCCTTGAGGCCTCGTGCCCTTGCGGTCTCGCGCCTCAGGGCCTCGCCCCCTCGTAGCATCGGAGCCTCGGGGCCTCGACCCGTGGTGCCCTCGGGCCTTTTGCCCCCGTGATGCTTTTAGGGCCTCGCGCCTCACACCTTCGTGGTGCCCTCGGGGCCTCACGCCCTCATGATGCGCGCACTCATGCACCGTGTCCTAGTGCCCGTGCCCTCACACCACTGAGCCCCGACTGCGAGGTTGCCCCATCGCCACAAGTACATAGCACCCTATCAGTTTTTGTTAAAGTCCAACCGAAGACAAGCGAAGAAATATAGACATACATACAAGGGGGAAACACTGGAAAAATTAATAAAGTCAACTAACACCCCGGAGTCCTAGCGCATCGGCACCCAGCACCCCCGCCCTGGCGCCCGAAAACATTGGCAACTGTGCCATGGCACACCAGCGCCCCGGCACCCGGGTTGCCATTTCATCGAGCACTTTGTCGGCGTCTGCTCCTGGCAAGGCATGAGTGCCTGCGCCACGCCAAGACGGGCCGAGCTAGAGGCAACGTAGGGGGGGTGGCCACACCAGGCGCGCCGGTGTCGACAGGCAGGACCGGCGAACCGACAGCCGAAGGTGCCCAGGGGAGCAGTCGGGACAGCCCTGGCCGCCGGGCCAAGCCAGATGCGGCGCAGGGAGGAGACCACGCCAAGCCGAGCCAGGGCCGGCGCCAGGAGGCGGCTGCCGACAGCCACGCCGGGCCGAACCAGATGCGGTGCAGGGAGGCGGCTACGCTGGGCCGAGCCAGATGCGGCGCAGGGAGGAGGCAGCTACCGATGACCACGCCGGGCCAAGCTCGAAACGGCCGTAGGAGGAGGCCACGCTAGGCCGAGCCGGAGCCAGCGCCGGGAGGCAGCTGCCAACGGCCACGCCGGGCCAAGCCCGAAACAGAGTAGAGAGGTAGCCACGCCGGGCCGGAGTCAACGCCAACGCCGGGAGGTAGAGCTGACGGCCACGCCACGAGGCGAGGTGAGCCGGTCGGAGGAACCGGGGGAAGAAGAGTGGGCAAGCAAAGACTCACCGGGGGCTCCACCGCCGGCGGAAGAAACAACGCAGAGTTGACCGGAGGCACCGGGGGAAGGAGAGGGGGCTCCGGCACCTGCTGTCCGACGCGCCGCCTCTAGTTCCCCTTCGCACGCCACCACTTCGGGCTCCCCTTCGCACCAGCCGCCAGGCGCTCTTGCTGGATTTCCCCTCTGCACGGTCGCTGTGAGGGGCCAACAGAGTTCGACTCTCCTTTTTATTCCTCCTGGTGAATGGTCTATAGAACGGCTAGACCTTGGTCACTTTATCCTGTGACTAGTTGGTGAGCCACCTGAAAAGGAGAGTTGAAAGCCGATTGGCACATGTGAACCTGAGCATCCTGGTAAAAACAGTCCACTGTGAATTGAAGGGATAATAAGTAGCCAGAGTTTTTCAATGGAATCCAATGACAAAAATCTACCAAGACTGCGGGACAGTGCGGTGTTCCCGAAGAAAATTTTTCTAATGCATTTCAAATCCACCAAGACTCCTCTGAAATATCAACCTCCACGCGAGAAACACAATTAAGACTGCCCCTTTGGCGTTCCCCCCAAGACACCAAGGGACAGGGGGGCTCCTGTTGGAAGAATATTTCATCCCTTTAACAGTGGGACCCACTCCACAGGGAAAACACCTGCTTAACAGATCAAGAAATGTGACTACCTTGAACAAAAGGTCTATTGTACCCCTCACTTGTACTCATAGGGTAGAAATCCCCCAAAGGGGTATTTTGGTCATTTGTACGGGCCTAAGAGCCTATAAATACCCCATGTATCCCACATTCAAAGGGAGCTCTCTTGAGCAATTTATGAAACCCAGGCATCAGGTGAGCCTCCGGGAGGAACCCTCGAACCCTCGTAGGCCACCGATAGGAGTAGGGCGGCCTCTCGCACACACGAACTCAGATAAACCATCGTGTCATTCTCGCTCTCGTGGGCGACAGCCCGTAGCACGACCGACGTCCGCCCCCTCACTCGTGTTCGGTTTTTACACAAACAACAGTAGAAAAACTAAACTTTAATATAACAAAACCCAAATTTTAACAGAGGACGACAACTCCTATACGAAGAAGTGCGGCTAAGGGGGTGGGCGCCCTAGGAGGTGGCGGCCAAGGAGGTGGGGACCCAAGGCAGGGCTGCCTAGGGTGGCCGGCCACCATATGAGCCAAGTTAGCTAATACATTACATAGCTCGTAAGCCAACAATAGGTGACACAATACCATGGTCTGTAGACGTAGTACGACTGGTGAAGTAGAAGTAGCTCGGCCCAATTAGAGAGTGAAGTAGCTCAACCCAATAGGAGGAGTATGAATTGGATCCGAAAGCCCAATTGAGAAATATGGAATTGAAGTAGCCGAAAGTCCAATTGGAGAAGATGTGGTTGAAGTAGAGGATACAGTGCAGCGGGTCCAAGTATTTGTTTTATCTTTAGAGTTGATGTCCTCGTCAAGCCCTACCATGTCAAGAGGCATTGCTGCTTGTATTGGAATGGATATGGCAACTAGTGATTCCAGAGACTTTGATGGCATATTGGTATAGTGTTGATCATCTAGGATTATGGATTTGGATTTTGGAGGCTATATGGACTTGTACGTAAAGATCATAGCAAGCATATTAAGTGTAGTACTCAAAGTGGAACAAGGCATGCAATTAACTTTGACCTTTACTTGCATTGCATTGCATCACATATTCAAGTCAATTCGTCAAATTCCCTAGCCGAAGAGAGTTTGTCCGATGGAGGAACGAGCCATATTTGGATTTTTAGTCTCCCATTCATTCTATACAGGGAACGGCAGAGCAGTAGCTGGTAAGAGGCGAGGCAAGGCGAGTAGGGTGTGCAGCGGGCACATGTACCATTTGAGTTGAGAAAACGACACACTGGCTCGCCCCGCAGAGCGGTAGAGGCAGATAGAGGTGGCCAAATGGTCGGCCTGTCTGAGTCTGAATAGGCACGATATGGTCGGTTTGGCTAACTAAACGGTTCGTGCAGACCCATACATGACACGTTGACCTCACGAGTTGTGCCGTGCTGGTCTGGGCACAATTAGCCTGACGAGCCGACATGCCCGTGCAAACCATCGTGCGTCGCCGATGCCGACACTGCCACGCCCCTCCTCCTCGGTCGTCACCACCTCCTCGACCGACGCGACCGCCACCGCCGCACTCCTTGTCGATGCACTGCCTCCGCACTCCTCCTTCGTCGGCTGCCGGACTTGGCAAAGGAGAGGAGCCAAGGAAGTGTGCCTGCCAGGTCCAACACTTTGTGTGCCGAGCTAGATCGACCCGTTGATCCGGAGTGGTAATCCAAACATGGCACATCTCATCAAACCGATCTGATCCGACCGACTACAAGTACCGGGGCGGGCTGGGCCTGTGCTAGACCAACGGTCCGGTCACCCGACCGGACCGGCCCGCACGACCCATTCGGACAGCAACGCTGCGCTTGAAAAGGATTCAAATCGGCGCCAAGCCCCCTCTCCCCAACCCAACGTCTCTTTCTAGTCTCTCCCCAACCCCAACGTCTCTCTCTCTCCTTCTCTCCGAGCAGCCATGAGGTCGCTCTTCTCGAAGCCCTCGCGCCCGCCGGCCTCCCCGCCGCCCTTCGTCAGCGGCGTAGAGCCCCCCTCCTGAACCCCGTCCTCCCAGCCCCGCCACCACCGCTTCCCCAAGGAGAACGTCGACCCCTCCTCCCCCGCTCCGTCCGACCACTCCCCCTACCGCTCCCCCTCATCCGCCGCCGCCAAGCCCCTCGCTGCCAGCAACCGCAGCCTCCCTCCCCGACCCCCGCTCAAGCGGAAGCTCGACGTCTCCGCCGCGGCGCCCGATAGCGCCCCTGTCGCCGCCGCCGGCGTCTCCGACTCCGGCGTCCAGGTACGTTGATGCCTATGGTTTTGGTGAAACCCTATCTAGATCTGGCTTGATGTGTGCGGCTTGGTGGCAGGTGGTGGTGAGGGTGCGGCCGCCGAGTAGGGAGAACGAGGAGGAGGAGGGGACGGGGGAGGAGGTGTGCGTGCGGAAGACGGCGCGCAGTTCCGTCGAGATACGTGGGCAGGGGTTCACCTTCGATTCGGTCGCCGATGAGGCCTCCACGCAGGTGAGGTTGCTGCATGTGGCACAAAATTTTGGGGTTTTCCTTGGGTTCTAATTTTACTTCTATGGGTGGATATTCAGGTTGGGAGTTTGCTAATTTTGGGGATTATTTCTCGTTGAGATTTTATAAACATTTACAGTTTTGGGTTTACCCGATTTGTGCTAATTAATTGATTTCTTATGGCAGTTTACTGGTTCTAGGGGTATTTTGTGTTAAATAATTCGATATTCCGTATGATGTAGGGGTTGGTATTACTGGATTCGTGCATTTAATATGAAGTCTTTCAGCTGGTCCTTGTGAAAGTAATTAGATTAGGATGATTTCGGTGGATTTGTTACTCATGTCTCAGTAAAAAATGGTGGGGTGACATGTAGAGTTTGTGTTTTCTTGGGTGTTTTGTACAGTAAAGATGTAGATTTACTTGGGTTTAATTGTGTAGGAGGATATCTTCCAGCTTGTAGGTCTGCCACTGGTGGAAAATTGTTTAGCTGGCTTTAACAGTTCAATTTTCGCTTATGGACAGGTAATTCAAGATTCAGTTACATTTAATTTATTGTTGCAGTGCGGTTCCTGTGAAAAAAATTTGACTAATACACTCTTGTTTTTTTACCTTGTAATCTTGAAAAGACTGGTAGTGGTAAGACTTATACGATGTGGGGGCCTCTGTCCGCCATTTGTGATGATTCCTCTAGCCAAGAGAGGGGGCTGACTCCTCGTGTTTTTGAACTACTGTTTTTGCGCATTAAAGAAGTATGTCATTAGTGCTTTCAAGCCAGTTTTGCTGTTAGAGAGTTTTTTTTTTTTTGTAAATCAAAGCTCAATATACGCTGTCCATTTGCAGGACCAGGCTAAACACTCAGATAAACAACTCATGTACCATTGCTGCTGCTCTTTTCTTGAGGCAAGTGTCATTTCTGCTTTCTGCGCCTAGAATTGCTACAGTTATTGTTCTTGCTTGTGTTGAAAACCCAGAATTAATGTATTTAAGCTCTGCAGATCTACAATGAACAAATCACAGATTTGTTGGATCCAATGCAAAGAAATCTTCAGGTGAAAGGAAGCTGCAGAATTTAATTTGAAAGCATTAGTCTTTTGCTGATACGACTTGTGCATTTCCAGATTAGGGAAGATGTTGGTACCGCTTCTGTTTATGTTGAATCATTGACAAAGGAATTTGTATCCACGATAAAGGATGTTACTCAGTTGCTAGTAAAGGTGCGTCTGTTGGTCTTGCTATTATGTTGATGTTTCATGTAATTATGTTGATAAATGCTTGTGACAATTTCTAACAAGAGTAGATTTCATAGCTTTTTGTCATCTCCAAAGATACTTGGTTGGGTAGTAGCACCATCTTAGGAAAACTGACACTAAAGCTAAATTTAGATTAGAATTGGTAAACATTCTTTGTTTTTGCAAATTTGATCATTGCGATGATGTGATCCTATCATAGTTTCTTTACGATTGACGCTTCCCAATGGCCTGAAAAATTGAGATATTCCACTTGTCTTTCATGGCAAAATTTAATTTATTAATGATGATGTAGGGATTGGCGAACAGGAGAACTGAGGCTACTACTGCAAATGCAGATAGCTCACGCTCGCATTGTGTTTTTACATGTTTCATCAAGTCAGAGTCCAAGGTATTATCTGGATTCGTACTTGTGCTGTTCTTATAAATGAAATAGGGTACCATTTATATATAGGAGCATCTGGTTGTACGGACATATTCAGTGTTAGAGGAAGTAAGCTTATATTTATTTGATCCTAATTTCAGTTCAGATCCCTCCTGTAACTTGTGGTTTGTCTTATAGTCCTTCAACTTTGTTACTATTGTTGGCAGAATTTGGTGGATGGGTCAAACTTCTCAAGAACAAGTAGGATCAACTTGGTAGATCTTGCTGGATCAGAACGGCAAAAATTAACAAATGCAGCTGGTGATCGTTTAAAAGAAGCGGGGAACATAAACCGGTCACTCTCACAACTGGGGTATGATCTACTTAACAAATGAATAATGTTGAAACCCTATTTAAACTATTGACCCTTCCTATAGCTGTTAAAGGATTTGTGTTGGGTTTTGCGCTGACTTTTTCCAATTATTCTTTCAATCGATTTCATCATCTTATTTTACTAAATTGTATAGCTGCTTTGAGTTAAAACTATATTGTCTCTGGAAAATGATTTGGTTGCATTATTCTAGGTCTGTTGCATCGGCTGAATATAAGTATCTTATCTAAGCGAACATATCTAACCCAAAATCAATAGCTATGTACAATCATGCAAATCACTTTGATTTAGATACCAAATCAACATAAAAAAGAAAACCTAAGGATATAGTGAATTCATATCTTAACAATGTTAGATGAAACAAATTTAACAAATGGGGAACATTGCTATATAAATAGTAGTTGTCCTTTTCTTGTAACTTTATCATTTTGGAATTTTCTATTTTTTGTATCTCCTTGCATGAAATTTTGTATGAAGGTAGGCTAAATTGACTAACTGAGAAGAACATTTTGTTTTTTTGCAATTTTTCATGCTGATTTGGCTGACATGGTTAAGATATGCATCCGTAAGTAATTCTTTATGTCTCACAATCTCACATAATATTATTAGAATAGGAATTCCTTTGTATTTCCTTATATGCCTTTTGTATTTCCTTATATATGTATGATATATTTCTTTGCAATATCCTCTTGTACTACATATATATATTGCCCATTGGGCCTCATAACCCAGCTCCTTCCGCTGCCATCCCGACGCCCCGATTTCTAACGCCGCCACTCGCCGTCGTTGCCGCTCGCCTTTGCCGCCACCCGACACCGCTGTTTACTCTCGCGGGACGCCGCCATCGCTCGACACTGCCGCCGCTCGACGCCTGCCGTCGTCCGATGTCGCCATTCCGACACCGCTGCGCGGCCATCGTTTCGCCTTGCCACTGCGCTCGCGCTTGCTGCTCGCCGCCTACCACGCTGCTGGTTGCCAGACGCCACCACCGCTTGCGCTCGCTGAAGCCCACCGCCCGGCAATGCCTCGCCGACGCCGCCTCGCGATTGATCGAGCGGGTAGTACTGCGTTCTTATAGAAATCAATTATAGAAATCGAATTCGATTTCTAAAAAGACAGAGGGTTTCCAAACAAAAAAGAGTATTGTTCATGTTGATCTAACCGCTGCACCATCCAGCGCTGCTAGTTAGACTTCGTTGGCTTGGTCGTCGTGCCATCTAGCGCCACCTACCAATAGCTTTCGTTCCTCAGCTGCGATCCCATTCTCGGGAACAAAACTCCATGGGACGAACAACAAGTTGTGGTCCTCACTCATGGAGATCACACTCGATGGTCTCCGCCTCTGGGGACATATCACTTGTGCATGACCTTCTCCGCCACCGCCGGTTCAGCCTCCTTCTGCACCTCTTGTAGAAGATAAGGCCGCCAAGGAGGCAGAGGCTGCTGTTGACGTTGCTGATGAGGTTTTTCAGTATGCCATTAACGCTTTCGAGCGCTGGTGTGCTGATGAGGCTTGTGTTCGAGCCATCTTGGTGGTCAGCGTCGATGACTCCATCCAGCGAGACATTTTTGGTCTGTGGTCTACTCGTCAGATCTGAGAGTACTTGCGCGAGCGATACCACTAGAGCAGTGATGCTTAGTTCTTTTCGCTTCAGTGTGAGTTGGAGACGCTTCGCCAGGAGGACTCTTCTGTCGACGACTTCTACCGAGCCTTAGCCAATCTCTGGTGCTAGTTGGACGAGCTGACTTTTCCGCTCTGCCAGGAGTGTCATAAGGTGCAGAAGACGGATTGTGATCGCCTTCGCCTTTATGACTTTGTCTGCCGTCTTCGCCCAGAGTTTGAGTCTGTCAGGGCTCAACTACTGAGCCACTCACCACGATCGACAGTCAACGAGGCTCTTTCGACACTTCGTGCTGAGGAGCTTCGCCGGGTTAGCAAAGACAGCTTTGTTCGGTGCGCATTTGATACCCTTCTTCGACTACACCAACAGCTTCTGCTTAGACTACAGTTCCTCCTCAGGTGTCTGTTTCTGTGTTTGTTTTTGTACCAACTGGGGTTCAGTGCAATTATTGCAAGAACTTCGGGCACGACTACCAGAGTTGTGCAGTGCGAAAAAAGCGGAACAAGGCATGTGGGGTGGACGATCCAAGGGGGGTAGGTAGGCCCTTCTTAGCAAGGTGACTCGCTCGCGCACCGCGTGCTCTACTTCAAAGCCTCTCTCACACTCAACAGTTCTCGCCGGTCTAGCTCAGACGTCTCCTTGAGGTACTTCTTGGGTTCTGGATTCCGATGCCTCTTTCCACATGACACTGGACTCCACATCTCTCACTTCAGTAGGACCTCTTTTTTTTGCTATCTCTGCTCGCATACCGACGGTATTACTTCGTCATCGCTTGTCAAGGCACTCTTTTGTCCAATGACTTTTCTATTCCAGCTGTTTCCCATATTCCCCAGCTTACCATGCAGCTTCTCTCGGTAGCTCACCGATCTCGACTATAGGGTTGGTTTTGACTCTTACACCTATTTTGTCTAGGACCGACAGGCATGGACGGTACTTGGGACTAGCCACCTCCACCTTCTGTCCACTTTAGTTGCTCCTATCACCTCTATGTCTACCTCCACCGCCACTGCTGCCACGACTTCTTGAATTTTTGTACAGTAGCATCATCGTCTAGGTCACTTGTGTGGGTGTCGCCTTTCTTCATTAGTTCGTTAGGGTGTTTTTGGACGTGTTACTGTTGACATGACCATGATTTGTCAGGGTTGTAAGCTGGGCAAGTTCCGTCCACTTTAGTTGCTCCTATCACCTCTCTGTCTACCTCCACCGCCACTGCTGCCACGACTTCTGGAATTTTTGCATAGTAGCATCATCGTCTAGGTCACTTGTGTGGGTCTCGTCTTTCTTCATTAGTTTGTTAGGGTGTTCTTGGACGTGTTACTGTTGACGTGACCATGATTTGTCTTGGTTGTAAGCTGGGCAAGCAGTTACAACTTCCTTATCATTCTAGCGAGTCATTGTCTTCTCGTCCTTTTGACTTAGTTCACTCAGATGTATGAGACCTGCGCCTATTATCTCTAAAGGTTGGTATAAGTTTTATGTGATCTTCATTGATGATTATTCCTGTTTTACATGGCTTTTCCCTATGTCTAATCGTGGCCAGTTTCTTGCGATCTATCGTAACTTTGCAACGATGGTTCGTACTCAGTTTGATTCTTCCATTCGCATTTTCACGTGATTCTTTGGCGTAGCATCGCTCACGCTTTTAGACAGCTTTCTTTCGAGCGGTGACACTCTTACCGCCTTCTTGTCCTGGTGCCCATGCTCAGAATGGAGTTGCTGAGCGCAAACATCGTCATCTGATTGAGACCGCCCGCACTCTTTTCCGTGCCTCTCACGTTCCACCACAATTCTAGGATAAGGCTGTTTCTACGGCTGCATATCCCATCAATATGGATATGCAGCCTTCCACTACTCTTAAGGGTGTCAGTTCTATAGAGCATCTCTACTCTTGAGGCCCCCAGTACACTCACCTTCGTGTTTTTGGCTGCACCTGTTTTGTTCAGCTGCAGCCTCGTGAGTGCACCAAACTATCGGCTCAGTTAGTTGAGTGTGTATTTCTTAGTTATAGTTCTAAGCATAAGGGTTATCGTTGTTATGATCATTCTGCTCGACGGATTAGGATATCACAAGACATTGTCTTTGACGAATCTCGACCTTTCTTGTATCGAGATTCGACTCCTTGTCCTGTTTCCACCATTGGGACGATTTCCTGGGTCTCTTTCTGACTCTTCACCCATTTCTCCATTATCACAGCCTTCCCCTGGTTTGTCTCCAGTGGTTCCTTCTATTACCTCCACCTCCGGTGTTGCCTCCTACAACATCGCCTCTTGTTTCTACAGCACCACTGTCTCGTTTCTCTGGTATTCACTACTCCAGGCGTCCTCGTCCTTCACTAGTCTCCTGTGCTGTTATCTTGCCAACACCTACATCTGAACCTCTTGTTGATGCCCCCGCTACGTCCTTAGCTACCGAGCATCCCTTTAGCCTCCTGATCGTCTTGGATTTGCTTCATACACTCGCTCATAGGTGCTTGGAGGGAGTACTTGCTTTATAGTTTGTGCCCTCGGAGTTACAGATTGCTGACTTCTTCACGAAGCCACAGACTAGGGTACAACAACATTTGTATTCTCTCCAAACTCAGTATGTCATCATGAGTTTGAGGGGGTGTGTTAGAATAGAAATTCTTTTGTATTTCATTATATATGTATGGCATATTCCTTTCTAATATCCCTTGTATTCTCTATATATTGTCTATTGGGCCTCATGAATATATACACAATATTCATATCAAATATATGATTGCAAAATCTCCTAATTATATTCACATTATGTTGTTTAGAGCTAAAAAGTGCAAATAAACAATAAGTATTCCTTTGAATGAAGTTTACTAGTTATTTTATTAATATTATTTTGGTTACTACAGAAACATGATTAATATACTGGCGGTAGCATCACAATCTGGAAAACAGAGGCTCCACATTCCTTATCGGGATTCAAAATTGACCTTTCTATTGCAAGAATCACTGGTGGTAATGCTAAGCTTGCAATGATTTGTGCGGTATCACCATCACAAAGGTACTATTTGAGACTAATACAGGCTGTTTTCTTTTGTCATTCTTGTTTCTCAACACATTAATTCTTTGTTGTTTCTTCTGCAGCTGCAAGAGTGAAACACTAAGCACTCTAAAGATTCGATCACCGTGCTAAATCTATTAAAAACAATGCTGTTGTGAACGAACAAAGAGAAGACGAGGTCAATGTTCTCTGTGAGCAAATCAGGCAATTAAAGGTATTATTAAATTGTTGTTTGACAGCCGTGGATCTTCGTTAATTGTTTCTTTTGTTAGATATGTATATAGTGTAGGGTGTTATTTGCATATTGTCCAATCTTGTACATGTTATATATTGGCCTTTGAATAGATTAGAGGCATTATTCCAACATGGTATTAGAGCCATGAAACCCTAGCACGGGAAACCCTAGCTACTTGACCACCACTAGCCGCCGCCGCCGCTGTCCCCGCGCCAAGCCTCTTCTTCCCGCTGCTCTACTCTCCCTCGGATCCGGTCGAAGCCGTGCGGTGCGCCTCCACCGAGGGACGCCTCCACCGGTGCGATGCCGCCATCGACTATCTTCGGCGTCGAGCTCTTCTGTGGTCGTCGCCGGCCTTCTCCTTGGCTGGCTTCTTCTCCGCGGGCGCCATCTACTACCGAGGCCGTGCGGAGCCTCCAGATCCACGCCGGTCTTCTCCGCCGGCCTTCTCTTCTGCCAGCTTCTTCTCCGTCGTTTTCTTCTCCACGCCGACAGAGCTCCTTTCACTGACTTCTTCTCACCGAATCGAAGCAAACAGAGGAGAGCTATGTTTTATTTTTGTCGTAGCAAACAAAGACTAGACAGTAAGAGAAAAGGGGGCCTCTGTCACTCTTGGGGGAGCCGAAGAATCCTCGGAAAGGGGATCAGCAGCCAGTGAACAGATACTGATTGTTTTTCTCTAATCACCGAAAAAACCCTCCTTTTACATGGGGGTGACTCCTTACACCGAAAAAGCCCTACGTTTACATTACTATCCTACCCTTACAGGAATACTATATGCGTAGGGGCTGCAGGGACCTTTCCTTCCCCTACACCTAGGTCTTGGCCCACGTTGTGACCTCCGGCGCCCCGGCCAGGGCTACCAGCTCTTTTAGGGTGACGAGCTTAGCCCTCGAGGAGTCATCGGTTGGGACGCCCTTGCACGTGTACGGCGGTGTTCAACCGACACACTAGTTGAGGAGCCCCCCGTCGCCGTGGGCAGGTTTTGTTTGAAGTACTTTGGTCGGGTTGCTGTCGCGATGGCAATAATATATATTTTTTATAGCCGCTCGTGACAAAGGAGCCACTGGTGGTGACACTGGTGTCGACGGTTCGAAGAATGACTCAAAGAATGGCGGTCTCGGGGAACGGTCCGCCAGGGGGCGCCCGCCGCAAGTCGCTCTCCGCTGTTCTTGGCTTCCCCAATGGCTGATGTCGGGCCGCTGTGCCTGAACGACTTCAACCTTAGCCCCGACGTAGCTACTGTATGCGAGGAGGTGGCTTGATTCGTCGCCGCCCCTCTGATAATAGAGCGTCTGTTCAAGAGAATGTCTCTGCAGGGGATGCTGCGCTCGATCGAGGCGAAAGCCGCCAAGGCATGTCCTTTTACATTTCCCCCTTTTTGTTGACGATGTGCGCTTGTTGTGTAGACTCTAATGCTGTCCCGCACCCTCGAAGGGAATATTGATCGCGGCTATGCGGAGATCCAAGGGCAGATCAACTCGGAGCACTCGAGGAACGAGTCGCTGCGCTCCGAGCACGAAGCACTAACCGAAAAAATGGCTGGGCTTGAGGCGAGGGTCGCCGAGCTGGAGGCTGAGCGGGGCAAGCTTCGGGAGGAAGTGGAGTCGCTCCGGGGTGCCCGCCGGCAACTCGAAGCGGAAATCGAGGCCGAGAGAATTCTCCGAGACGGTCTGTCGTGTCACTTGGGATACGATGGAACTGATGGACAACACAGTGACCGAGCTTGGAGCCTTGCCCCCGCCCCGGAGACATACAATCGCTCTGATCGACCAGACGCTTGACCACCTTCGACGTGCTGGTGAGATTTGCCTACCTGCTACACGGGCCTACGGCGACCATTGCACGAAGGCGGCTTGGACGACGGCCTTCGTGTCGCTGCAGAAGGCCGGTTGTGAGCATGTGGATGCCGTTGGCGCGCGCACTGTGCCTGTTGCTTCGTCGTTGGTGGTTTCGGCGGATAACCATGTGGTGCGGAAAGTGAGCAACGCTTTTGCTCAAGCTTTCTGGGTGCCATTCGGGCGTGACGCAGCAATGAACTCCCTGCGCAAGGTGTTGGAGCACAAAGCGAAGGAAAAAACCGTGGAGGCTACCGAAGGCGGCGACGAGCGCGGGGCCACCACCGCTGATAAGGTGTGACCCTCCGCCCTATTGCAACTTTTTGAGGTGTAGGTTTTTGTAAGTCTTGTAACTATTTGTCCCGCTTTGGTCCGTGGCCGAACGGTGGCGTGTGGGGGTTTGTTGCTTTTTTGTAACACTTGAAGACCCAGTCGTGAGCGAAGCGGGGGAGTTCCGTAGGGAGTAGTATTTCGCGCCCTAGTTTCGTGGGGCACTTATGTATGTACTATTGCCCCGCGCGGTGGCTAGTTTATATACTTCACCCCAGCGAGGGGGGTTAGTGTGCACCGGGGCTCGAGGCCCCGCACGGTGGCTTTTTTATACACTTCACCCCAGCGAGGGGGGTTAGTGTGCACTGGGGCTTAGGGCCTCGCGTGGTGGCTTTTTATACACTTCACCCCTGCGAAGGGGGTTTGTGTGGACCGGGGCTCGTGGCTGCGCGCGGTGGCTTTTTATACACTTCACCCCTGCGAGGGGGGTTAGTGTGCACCGGGGTTCGGGGCCGCGCGCGGTGTCTTGTCTCTATACACTTTACACACCAGCGAGGGGGGTTAGTGTGCACCGGGGCTCGGGCCCACGCGCGGTGGCTTTTTATACACTTCACCCCTGTGAGGGGGGTTAGTGTGCACCGAGGCTCGGGGCCGCGCGCGGTGTGTTGTCTATACACTTTACACCTGCGAGGGTGAGTGCACTGGGCTTTGGGCCGCGCGCAGTGGCTTTCTATACATTTATTTGCACATGACATTACAAGTTTAATACAAACTCCCGTTTCATGAGTGCGGAGTTACTTCCGGCTGCAACCGGGTCGTATCCTACGGGTAGTATTTTCGGAGGGTCTTTGTGTTCCACGTATGGTTGAGCTGTTGTCCTTCCGGTGTTGCTATATAATACGATTCTACTCTTGTGCTTCTGATGATGATGTAAGGGCCTTCCTACTTGGATTCTAGTTTTCCTATGGTCGCCGTGGTTGGCCGACGCTTGAGTACCATATCACCGGTGCAAGGTTGCGACGCGTAATTTTCTCACTGTACACTTTAGCTACCCCTTCAGCATACTTCGTCATCTTGAGATGGCCTGGACTCGATGTTCTTCCAAAAGGTCCACTGATGTGCTTCGATCTTCCGAGCTTGCACTGTGCGTTGTCCGAAAGGACTTCACCTGGAATTCAGCTGGAGTCATTGCTTCATCCCCGAATAACAGTTTGAATGGGGAGAAACCCGTGACTCTTGTGGGTGAGGTGCGAATTGTCCACAGAGCTTTCTCGAGCTCCGCCGGCCACAATCCCTTGGGTTGACCTGCAAGCCGTTTGGATAGGCCCGATAGTAAATTACCATTTGCCCTCTCGACTGCTCCATTGGACTCGGGGTGACCAATCGATGCGAAAATAATGTGCTGCCAATGTTTTCACAAAACGCTCGGAATGCCCCGGAGTCGAATTGGGTGCCATTGTCAGTGACGATATCGCGGGGTACGCCATAGCGGCATACAATATTTTTCCATACGAAGCGCTGCGCCGCTGCCGTCGTTATTTTCGCAACTAGCTCGGCCTCCACTCATCTGGAGAAGTACTCGATAGCGACGAAGGCGAAGCGAAGGCTGTTCTTGGCCGTTGGGAATGGCCCGATAATGTCGAGTCCCCATTGGGCGAAGGGCCACACTGGTGCCAACGGCTAAAGCGGTGCTGCGGGCGCTTTCCTGCTGTGACTTGCCCACTAGCAGCCTTGGCAATGCTGCAGTAGGTCTTACGCGTCCCGCATCGCTGTAGGCCAATAGAAGCCCCGCCGAAAGGTTTTGGAGACGAGGCCTTGGGGAGCCTCGTGCGCCCCACAGGGGCCTCCATGTATTTCTTTTAGCAAAGATTGACCTTCCGCTTGGGAGATGCATCGCAAGAGAGGGTTAGGATGCACGAACACGGACACGCGTGTCAAACACGACACGTATCGGACACGGGATTTGCCATTTTCTAAAAAATGGCGACACGGGGACACAGCTATAATAATAATAATATATGCATATGTATATGTATTATTGAATACTTTTCTACTTGTTTATCAAACTGAAAGTGTAAAATGTTAGGAATATGTACCTCAAAGATGATCCTCGGCTCCTGATCTTTTCAGTTCTTCATAAAGCATAACTTCATATTAATACAAGAAATCCATAATTCCTTTAATCTATCAATAGAAAAAACCTGATTAGTAAATGTAAATAACAATATAACAAATACAATGCAACAACAAACACCTAAGTACCTAACATTATAATAACCATCAAATAATTTTGCCTTGATCGAGTGGTGGTGTCGTGGAGGCCTTCCCTGGCCGCATCCCTGGCTCCCTTTCGTCTTTCTTCTTGGTATTTCTTTTCTCTATTTCCTTCTCACTTCATCTCCTCCACCAATTCTTGTACCTAGAGCTTTGCTCACTTGCGCCTTGGGCTCATGGCGTCGCCTCCGATTGGCCATGGCACCGCCGCTCCCTGCACCTCCGGCTCGGTCTCGCTCACGTCCGCGTCGCGGCCTGGTCCGTTGTTTGGCCCATCGCCCGTGCATGCTCACGCCTGTGCCCACCAGAGCTAACGCCAATGTTTCCCGCGCGCTGCGCTTGCAAGCCTCTCCCGTTGCGCGCGGCTTGCACCCTTGGTTTGGCCGCCGCCACCCACCGCCGCCGTCCGCCGTTTGGATTTGGCGACCAAAGACGGCAAAGCCAGGGGGCTGTCGGGGCTCTGGTCAGCGTCGGGCCTGCGTGCTAGGATGAGCAGGGAGCCAGACGGCGTTGGGGTCGGCGAGCAAAGAAGAGGGAGCCAGCAACGCCGTGGTCGGCGTAGGGGAGCAGGTAGCCAGCGGCGTCATGGAGTATGGGGCGTCCGCGGTTAGATGATTTCAGGGACACCATGTCGGGCTGAATTGGATGGGCCGAAACTTGTGCGATACGTGGCTAAACGTGTCCGAATTTATTTCTATTTATTTTCGTGGTGCGATTTCGACACGCTCGAATACGTGTCGTGGAGGAGCAGGAGCCAGCGCGTCTGGGGTGGCCGCGGAGTATGGGGCGCCGTCGGATGATGGGATGGGGAGAGCTAGGTTAGATGATTTCAGGGACACTATGTCAGGCCGAATTGGATGGGCCGAAACGTGTCCGATACTTGGCTAAACGTGTCCGAATTTATTTCTATTTATTTTCGTGGCGCAGATTTCGGACACGCCTGCAATACGTGTCGGAGCCGTGTCCGTGTCCGACACACGGTGTCCGACACGGACACGCTGGCTTCCAGGTGTGTCGGTGAATCAGAGACAGAGGGGCGCGAACGCCTCCTTTGTATAGCTGGCCGTCGATGATGTGGTAGTTGCGCGCTCGGTGCTTTACGCGGTTGGCTCCAGCAGCGTCGTCTGGCTCGTCTCCGTCTAAGTATTTGCGGATGACGTCCCGCCAATCCACGTTGTCTATCTGGAGAACCTTGCGAGTCCGCACCTGGTGCTCCCGGGGCAGCCCGTGGTTCTTCTGGGGCAGCCCCTGGTGCTTCCAGGTTGATGGACGGCTAGAGTACTATGCTGTAGATGACGTCTGGAGGATAGCATTCGCCTGAGCTAGCCATTTTGGCCAGTTTATCCGCTGCGTCGTTGTCGGCCTTGGGATGTTTTGAACGGTGATGCCATGAAAGTGCTTAGCTTCGGCCTGAACTGCTGCCAAGTAATCTCTGGATCCCTGGTTGAAAAAGTCCTGTCCAAGTGCCCTGCGACAAGGCGCGAGTCGATCTTGATGAGTATACATTTCGCGCCCAGTTTCCCTTGCCCTTCGCAAGGCAAGAAACAACGCCTCGTACTCGGAAGCATTGTTGGTTGTTGGGAACTCCAATCGCGTGGCGTAAGAGATATGGCGACCATCTGTTGCGGTTATGACGGCTGCAGCGCCTGCCCCAGTCGCGCACCATGATCCATCGGTGTATATCACCCAAGGTGCTTGAATTTCGACGTGTGGATGATCTTCCAGCCCGGGGTGTCCACTCAGCGACAAAGTTGGCTAATGCTTGTGACTTTATTGCGGTGCTTGCGGCAAAGGTGGTGTCGAAGGGTGCCAGCTCCGCTGCCCACTTGCCTATGCTTCCCGAGGCGTCCCTGTTTCTTAGCATGAGGGCCAGTGGGTACGATGTCAGGATTATGATGGCATGTGCCAAGAAATAGTGCCGGAGCTTGCGCGAAGCCATGAGTGTAAGCCAACTTTTCTAACTCGGTGTACCTGGCCCTTGCCCCCTGGAGAGCCTCTGAGACGTAGTACACCGGGCGTTGCACTCCATCTTCTTGGACGAGGACCGCGCTGACGGCAGAGGAAGAGGCTGCGAGGTATAACAAGAGGCTTGCGCCGCGGTCCGGGCTTGCTAAGCTTGGTAATGGGGTCAGGTACTGTTTGAGTTGGATAAACACTGCTTGGCACTCTTCAGTCCATTTGAATGGCTCGCCTCGTAGCGCTCAAAACAAGAATGCCCGCTCACTGGCGAGCGCGAAGAACTCGCCGAGAGCTGCTAGACGACCTGTTAGTTTCTGCACCTCACGAGTAGTTTGGGGTGGTGCCATCTCTTGTCTTGCTTTTATTTTCTCCAGGTTCGCCTCGATGCCCTTCTCGGAGATGAGAAAACCAAGAAGCTTTCCTGCCTTGACGCCAAAGGCACACTAGTTTGGGTTGAGCTTGATGCCTTGCAGCCGAAGGTTGCTGAATGTTTCTTGCAAGTCCAGAGCGCGCTTGGCGCCGCTTTGACCACTATATCACCAATGTAGGCTTCGACATTGCTGCCGAGCTGGTTGGCCAAAATTTTGGTGATGAGGCGGGCGAATGTGGCGCCCGCGTTTTTGAGCCTGAAGGGCATGCGGTTGTAACAGTAGGTGCCGATGGGTGTGATGAACGTTGTTTTGAGTTCATCTTCCTTTGCCATGAATATTTGATGGTAATCGGAGTTGGCATCTAGGAAGCTCATGAGCTCACAACACGACATGGCATCCACA